>JAPYMA010000079.1:0-215559 GCA_035041965.1 Anisakis pegreffii | reverse complement strand
TCAACTCTGTTCAGCTATCACTAAACAGCAGTACAAAGAAGACGTTCTTCAGGTGAGTGGTCCAGGCGAACTTTCCAGACCTACCGCTAACTTCATAAGGCTATTCATACCCTACGTTTGTAGTGCTCATTTTTAGAGGGATGTTTTTCTTTTTTTTGCATGCCAATGCAGCTATTCAAAACAAACTCCTCTCCTTCACCTATATAATGGACTTAAGGTCTATGAAAAAAGGAATATAATAAAAAAAGTAACAAATTAACTGGCCTGTATCGATGAAGAATTGTCGCCGCGAAAAGTGACCCACCGACTTCCACCGTCCATTAAGGAACTGAAACATACGTAGTAGTTGGAAATAAAGATCTATCAGAGTACATCACAAAAAACGCATTCGGCAAGCCGAGAAAGTCGTCAACAACGAAGAGAAACGAAAACATTTCAATCACCTCTTGCGAAACTCAACATTCCTAGGATATTTCATCAAAAATCTGGAGAACCTAGCTTACTGTCAGCATTGTTATCGTTCCGTCGAATGAGGAACGTTACTGAGAAGCAAAATTGATGAATGCCAAGTCTGCGATACTTACATTCAATCGAATAACTTATGTCCTAATTAAAAATAACAAGAAAATGACGATAAAATGCAAATTTATCGCTGATAAAACAACTCTTCAGGAGAGAGCTCAATTATACTCCACGAATATGCTGAATCCGTTAATTTCACGCAAATTAATTATCATTTGCGCAGGTAATGTGGGTAATTAATCACATAATTAAAATTAATTAGTCAATATAACGAAAAAAAGTTGAGTATACGAACGTGAACGTGAATTGAGCGAATCAATAGTTCGTAGTGGAAAGAATCACTTCGGAATCGTTATGTTTAGTTTGTAGTGGTAAACTGTAGCGGAAAACCGAGGGCGAACATGGCTCATACCGTAGCCGTTACAGTAATGCTGTGTGAACAGCCAATGAAATGTTTCCTCCAATCAGCTCTCAAACTACCGTACCACTTCTTTTCTCTCAACACTCAATTGCTATTGGCTATCTGTTAGCAAGCATTAGGCATGCAGACAACACTTGATTTGTGGCATTCCGTTGCTATTGACGCTTTCAATTCATGCGAGATTATATAACGTTGAGCGAGTTTGCAAGATAATCCGAGATAACGGAAGCATTTGAAGGCCGTGAATCTCCTGATTTTCGGTAGATCTTGTGCAGAAACTGGTTTATGTCCAAGTGTCAATAGGTCCATTTGATTTCAGGATTAAGGAGTAATAAAATTCAATTTTAATTTAATGAAACTTTTGCACGTTTGATGTTTACGCTGACTATGAATTGATTTGGTTGACTGAAATGAATTGACATTTCCAGATTATTACGAATGACTTCTGAAGTGACGAATGCTGCCAAAAATGTGGATAATCAATTAGCAAGATCGTTAATTTCGGACGCATATGATTATACGCTAACGCTGAAGCCGTCTAAAGGGAATGCGGTATCCAGACATCTCAAATATCTATCGATATTCAGCAGGTATATCCTAGTCTTTTCTTCAGTTTTCAGCCGATTTGAACGCATAATAATTCGTATTATTAGAGTTGTTCAGTTCGTATTTGACATGAAATAAATTGAGCAAGCAGAAGTTGTTAGAGGCCTTTCTGAATTATTCTCATAGTGCATTCACATTCTCTACCTATGAGAAGGATCATCTTCCGGAGTTCAGTGGTAAAGAAGGCCTACTGATGAATCTGCCTTTAGCTTGAAACTGAAGCTTATGGGAAGTTTCAGTGATTTCGAGGCCTATGGGAGGTTTTTTAATGCGTATTGTAAAGAATGCAGTTAAGTTCATTAGCTATTTTAAAAGCTGAATCTATACTGTATTGCAGAATCGAAACAGTTGAATTGCCGAGTGTTTTTGTGGCGGTTATACGGGAATTTGAGGTGTATGCTGGTGAACGTTCTGAGCTGGATGCTGAGCATGATGGTGTACATGTTCTCGACTTAATAGCAAATGTTAGATATTATTCATTCCTCAATGATAAAGTCCACTTTGAAAATCACACAGTGCAATATTCGAGTGTAAAAACACATTTAGAAGTTGATTTCTTCCATAGTGCAGTTTAATTGAAGTGATAAAATTTCAGTGTTTTCTGGAGTTAATGATTGTTCACGGAAAGAAACTCGCTAAGAAGAAGGTATGTATGTCGTTATCAGAATTTTTTTCTTGTCTTAATTTGCGTCTCGATAAGATATCATTTACTCTTGTGTGTAACCTTCGAGGAACGTTTTGCTTTTCTTCTTGAAGTGGTTAAAATTTTGTGCGATATTTTAACAAGCTTGTTCACATAAGTCGAATATATTTAAAGTGAATGCTGGAGAGATCGGGTGTTGTGTAAAGCATTGTATCCGGTATCAGTTATCTTTTTGTTGAGTTTCAGTCAGGCCCGACAACCTCAATTTTTCCGTTGAGTAAAGAGGAGCGAATAAATATTCTAAAGGCATTGATCCCGTACGAGTTCTCATCTTCAAACGGCTTCTGGAAGAAGGCGAATTTCGCTCTGGGTCTGTTCACAGTTCCTCAACTGGTTGTTTCAACAATACTGCAGGCAGTCAAAGAGGGATGGGCGAGGTAAATACTAATATTCATTCTCAATTGATGTCTTGAGGACACATTCACTAACATACCTTGTTTTATTTCAGTTTCATTTCGGTGAAATTTATAATGCACGAATCACGATTTTCGTCCTACATCAAGGATCCATCAATATTACGCTATGCGGCCTTCATGGGTGCGTTGAAACCGAGCACAGTTGAGCAGTTTGCGGCGTTGAATCGATCCACTCCCTTCAGAACACAATGTAAAGAATTCATTTATGAATTAGAAGAGATCGCTGGCTCTAAGGAACGATGGACACTTGAAAAAGGTTCATTCAATTTTTATTTTCTACTTTACATCCGTTCATGTAGCAAATATTTTCATCATCCTTATTTGTCTTCGCTTTGTCATGGTCTGTGCGTATTCATTAAGTATTCTGAAATGTCGTTATTTTTTTCTGCAGATAAAATTCGAATGAATTCACCGTCGTACAGGCAGTATTTGGGTAGGAAACCGTTTGAATATAACGACTTCAAAGCATCAATAAATTATCTGGTGAAGAGTTTGAAAGGTGAAGAGGAGATTCCATCGGATGATCGAATAGATTTGGGTTGGGCACGTGCAGCGATCAAGAAGAGTGCGGCTCGTCATTACTTGGATGGAACATGGAAGGTTATTTTCCTCTCAAAATTTCACCAATAGGCTAATTTTGTATATATGGGATGCGTTTGCAATAATGACATATTTTTGATGTGTTCACCAAATTCTTTTCATTCTGGTTTTGTGATGGGACGGGAGTGATATGGTTCAAATAGTTGAGCGAGAAGTGATTCTGTCACAATTGTGCTTCATTTCAGTGGTTTAACATTTTGTTGACACGTGAATTTGGTTGTTAAAGGCTGAAAATATGCACGAAGTATTGTGGACAATATGCATACAACGACCCGAGTTGAGGACATTCGTTTTCGAGCATTTGATCAAGAAATACAATCAGGTTCCTGAAGCGCATAAGTGGAAAACGTTCAAGGCCGCTCGTTATAACAGAACTGAAATTAAATCCAAGTACGTTGAATTTACTTGAATTCGTGCTGAATTCGTGGAATGTTTAATAGTTTATAAATGATATGGCCACAAGATTCTTTCATTATCAACAACCGTTGGAATAATAGCAATTTCAGATTTGACACAATCATCGATCCTTTAACAGCAAACCCGCCATTTGTAAGTTTTCCAGCATGTGTCAATTCAATAACGATGGTTGATACTGTTGATAAACTGAAAGTGGTCGAAGATCAATTGTATAATTGTTCGATTGGGAATTATCCATTTGTTGGCATTGACGCAGAATGGTCATCGTATGTCTCGTTTAGCAAGTATGGTGGTTTCGTTTTACTTTTATGAGAACAGTGAACAGTGAGAAGCTTTCATCCCGTTTATTGTCATTTTGTTGTGGTGATGACGATAATGGTTTGTAGAGTATTGTTTCATTGATATTTCAGAGCCACAATATTCCAGTTGGCTTTTCGCACAGAGGTGTTCGTTGTTGACCTGGATGCATTCGGTTCGAAAGCTGCTTCACAAGCATTGTCGAGTTTTTTCGATAAACTTTTCCTTAATGATGCAATCAAGAAGATTGGTTCGTCTCTTTGATTTATTAGTTTTATTTTGTGTGTGTTACTTCAAAGAATTGAACAAGTTTCGAAGCATGTCGTGAGTAGAGCAATTTACATTTGCAGTTGAGTGTTTTTCTTTCGTAGTATTGTTTTTTAACGTGGTTGTTTGATTATAGGATATCATTTCACAGAGGATTTGATACAGTTACGGCATGCAGTCACAAAATCAGTTGCTTTATATCATCCAGCTAATCTGATTTGTATTGATCGCTTAGTGCAAGTGGTATGTTGTTGTTGTGTTGGTGCTACTGTGAGCGCTTTTATTTGGTTTTATTGAATTGTATGGATGGATGTGTTAGCAGTGAGCATTTTTTAATTTAATTGACGAAGATATTTCAGTTAAAAACCGAGAGTATCAAACAAAAAGATGTTGATCTGGAAGGTGTTTTTTGGCCACTTCGAAAGCGTGAACTAGAAGGCAGTGAACAACTGGAAAGCACGGAAGAAGTAGCAGAAGAGCCACAACAACAGACTCCAGATAGTGATAGGAATGGAATTGCGATTGGCCAAGAGAATGAGATCGAGCAAAATGCGAATTGTTGTGAAGAGGAGGGAAGTAACCATTTGTTGATGGATCCAGCAAACGACTTGCAAGTCGCACAAGATGGACAAACCAGCACTGAGATGTGTGGAGATAAAAAGATGGCAAGTGAAGAAAAAGGGACAGAAATGAATGTTAGTGATATGAAGGAGCAGTCGGTATCATCGCAAATAAACCATGAGAACGAAGTAACGGAGTCCAGGTCGAACATCGGAAAACAAGAACCGAAAGAGGTGAGTTTTTTCACCGGGCTGAAGTCGATTAATCTGTTGAATCTAAAATTTTATTTATTGGTTCATTGAAGGAGAACGAAAGGAGAAGCCAGCTGCAACGACCAATAAGAGGGTTGTCGGCATTGTGTGAATGTGTTTTGGGGAAGGCGTTGGATAAGAGTGAGCAGTGTTCGGTGTGGGATCGTCGTCCATTACGCTGCTTACAGGTTATTTGCAATGCTCTTATTTAAGTTCATTTAGAACATATTTGTGAGCAGTGCATCTTGAAATGAGTACTCATTTGTGAGTATTCTGAAAACGTTTCATTTGTTAACTAACTGAAGGCTTATTGCTATGAACCGGATTGTAAGCAAGTTCCTGATGATCCGATAGAGTGATCGGGATGTAGAAAGCTATTGATCTGTTATAAGGCATTGATCAAGTCAATCAGTCAATAATGCTGATGATTGTATTATAGTTACGATACGCTGCGTTGGATGCGTATTGTATGTTAATGTTATTCGATCAATGTGTGGAATGGTCGAAGAGACTGAATAAGGATATCAGTGAGGTGTGCAATCAGCAAGGACAAATACGTTGTCATTTACCGTTATTATGGGAAGACCAAGGAGTTGTTGATAATTAGAATTTAGAGAATGTGACCTCTTTGACGAATCATTCCTCGATGTGTTGTGTTCTTAATGAATGTGATAAATTTTGTTTATTTATTTTGGGATATATTTCGATATGGGATGTATTTCGTTGATTGTAATATGATTTGATTGATAAGAACTCTTATTCGCCTATTATATGACGAATTGTTTTGTTGTGAATATGAAATAAAATGAAATTTGTTCATTCTAAACAGAAGGTGTTCTTTGTTTTGCAGTGGGAATCATCAGAAGATAGATGTTCATAAGGTTGCAAGTGATCTGCAGTCATAAGATCGTAAGGTTTCGGTTGAGTGTGAGTAAACCTACGAAGAGCAAGAATTGGTTTCGTTATTGTGTGGATGAAATCGCTCAGTTGGAAATGAAACACTTGATCTCATTTGATTAATGTGAATATTCTAAAAATTTTAGGAGGAATTTGAACAATTACATATTGATAAGTGTATATATTTGCATGAAGTGCTTAATATGAGGCTTATGATAGTTTTTCAGTGGTCATGTTCAAGTTATTTCAGTATTATATTGTTGAGAATGCACAAGTATTCAATATTGATATCATTTTTATGAAATATCGTTATACTTTAAAATCGATCGTGATCGATGATTGCTGTTGGTTGCGTTCATAGACATACACACACAACGAATCATCATCGTTTCAAAATTGAGCACAAAGCTATCCAAAAGCAATTTTAGTGCACCACTGGAATTGAGGCATTTGCAGATGAGGTGTTCAAGTCCTCATCATTCATCACATAGCGTCAATGCTCGTTTGCTCCTTTTCAAACGCTTTCTGCTAATCAAATACTCTTCGTTTCTGATCTAATTCATTTTTTTCAAAACCTAAAGAGGTCGAATACTGAGCAATTCCGAAAAAGTTCTCGTCCAGTCATAGAAATGAATGTGAAAATTTGTCTCAGTTGCGATTGTATTGGCTGATTTTCTCGCTCTTCCCTCAATGTTTCGTTGAAGTGATCGAACCCGTTCTGAATTTAGATTATTCTGAATTTGGCAGCTCACAACCCAGATGAAGAGTCAGCCAGCGTTCGTTAGCAGATGCAAATGAGTGTGATGATAATGATGAGGATGAATGATTAGAGTGGTAGTGATAATATGATATCATATGATCAGTGGTGATACGCCGGATTGCTGCTGTGGTTGTTGACGTGGTGGCTGATGCTGCTGCGGCTCGATATTGCGTTCCAAGTCGATAGACGACTCGTCTTGAGACGGTGACGTGATCGTTACAATTGTTCGTTTTGTGAGTGAAGTGGGACTTTGCTCACCAGATGCATGCTGCGATTCGGTGCTACGATAGGGGTGTGATGGTGGTGGTGCACGATTCGTGTTAAGCGAACGATTAGCCACTTGACCACGATACAAACTGAAATTCGAACGTATCTCTTGAAATGAACCCGTTTGAGATGGGAACATTTATGAATTGGCGAGTTTTGGATTAGAAAAGTAAAAGGATGGATGTAATCGATATATATTGATGGAATTTTTGATCAATTAATGGATTGATTTGTGGAAACAGATTTATGCAACCATCAGGTTTTCAATCAATCGAATCCAGTTACTTTAAGAATCTTCTAAATCAATCTTGATTAGTCGGTTGTTATTTGGAGAAGAGGGAAAGGTTACGAACGATAGTGAAGAAGAGTATCGCATACCGTAAGGAAGATTGACTTCGAGTTGTGAGAAATCTTGAGAGACGTCTGGTGTTACTGGTGTGAGGACTACCACCTGCGCTGTCGCCGCCAGACGAGTTGACCTTTTTCCTTTTGATCGACTGCGTCCTGAAAACCTGTACGCATAGCATAGAAACTAATTTGTTGATCGTTACACATTCCTTAAATCCTCATTGTACACAACACACACACACCAATGTGTGCTATGCCATATGCCACTTCTTCCTGATGCACCATTTGAATGCATCCTCGAAAGTACCGTACTGATTCGTTGCTCTGATGGCTGAGGAATACATTCACATTTGATGTGATCGCCTTGTTTATACAAATTCATATAACTCGCTCAGCAAGAATCCATAATTGCTGAGCCACACGATAAAAAACGATCACAATAGTGAAAGGATAATATACACTACATCCTATTATCTCCAGTCGCCTCCTAGATTTGATTGCAACTCTGAAATGTTGAAGAACAGCAAGCGTTGTTACCTGGCAAAATTGATCAGTGACGAGTCTTCATCGATCAGATTTTCAGGATGTTGTGATAAGTAGCGTTTCCAGAGGGCATCGGTGATCTCTGTACAGTACATAACGCCGGCATGCAGTGCAATCATACGCAGAACGAGCACACCATCAACCTAAACATCTGCTTTCTTAGACTTCGTTCCCATTTCTCAATTAGCGCATTCTACACACTTTTTAAATCTGCAAATTCCACACTGATCATCGAAATGTTCATAAATTTTATGACCATCATCAGTTTGAGTGTCTTAGGATGTTTTTTAAATGTATCGCTATAGAATCACTTACTTTCAATGAGAAACAATGCTATGGACTAGCGGAATGACTGTTGAACCAATAACTGTAACGTAATAATATGACTTGAGCAAATACTGCCTACCTTAAGGTAAGTCCTGAGGAAGTGTTCCACTTGCTTCCTTTTCTCTTTTCGGAAAAGCTCTGGCCTATCCGGATCGGATGTCAACTCCAAATGTCGTAAAACAAATCGGAATCGATCCCTATAATAACGCGAAATTGTGCTCTCTCTCACTCAAAAAATGATCCACTCAATGCAGAAATAACGAGATGGTTCAATCTACAAATAGCGCCGTGAAGTTTCTGTCACCATTAATTTTTTTTGAAGTCATTGGTGTTTTTAGTGATTATTCATCACGAAGCTCATTATTTAGCACAATTCGCTTGACAGAATGTTCGTTTCGTATATAGAAACTCATCGAAGTAAAGAGAGTTATGAAAGAATTAGATAGCTTTCATTTGAACAAATCTTTAATGAATAGTTACAAGAATAAGTGAATCTGACCAAAAAAGGAAAGCAATTGGAATGATCACCTGTGAAATAGTGATATACTAAACCAATACATCGCATCTAAAGTGGCAGCAACGAACAACAACGAAAACCATAACCAAATAAGAATGAAAATCTTTTCATTGAATATATTTATCACCAAAACGCACTGAAATCTCATGTGGATTCATCACATCTCAAATGTAAATCAAACTGAGTGGGTGAACGTCGAAAACGAATAAGCGGATACGATTAATTCAGCACAATTTGAATGTTTTCTTCATAAGTTAATGAGAAAATTACCTGAACGGAATGTCGTTGGTTATTACCAAGAACACGAACTTCAAAATCGCACTGCAAATTGGGAACTTTTACAAAACTTGTCAAATTTGAAACTCTCGGGTATGTAAATGCGATTAGTTGATGAAAACACTCTTAATTCTTCCACTTTCTGAGTAGCATTAGCTCGTCCGGGCCTAACACGGTTTTCATTTGTTTTGGCAGGGTTTTCATTCTTTTCCGAGCTGTTATAATCGCTCTCATGACTTTTATCAGCAGAAGTGTTCTCTTCTGATAATTTCTCATTCATTTTATTCAACAGTTAAAGTCAAATTCTCATTCTATCAAATACACTCTATAATTGATCATTTGATTGTCGAACGTTGTTGAACAATAGTATTCAAATGTTTGTATTGTTGACGTCGGTTGTCAACACTCGTCAACGTATCAAGTAAATAGTGTATGTCACAGAATAAGAATTTGATTGTAACTGTTAAGCGAAATGAGACGAAGTGAATGATAAAAAGTCATGAAGAGAACGGTATTCTCATGCAATAGCTATGAGAGTGAATACAACACGTCTGAAAAGAATGAGAATCCATGTGAATCAGTATGAAGTGAGCATGTCACAGACAATAGTTTCCGTGCAATCATAATCGATTGCACTAATGAGGAACACAACGGTCTAGCGAAGAAACAATGAGAACCCAACAGAACAATGACTTACGAGAGTAACACGTGGAAAATTTCCGGATTCCATCCACGATCTACCGAATAATAAATCCCGTAAAACGCCTAAACCATAGATGGAATATTCGTCAGTTTCCAAAAATTTATTCACCAAAATCAGGTTTGTTAAAATATTACCAACATACATTATCTTCGTGGCCTGAAAACGCAATGATTTGATTTTGCTACCAGACAAATAATTTGTGAAGGAAAATGAAAAGATATTGTAATGGTTTCCAATCATCGACAATCGTACTGAACTTACAAGATAAAGTCCAGTCACATAACTCTCATAGTAACGAAGATTAAAACATTTGAAGACTCTGTGGAGAGTGTATTGGGTCCGTGAAGTGGCAGTGTGTTGATACCTGAAGCACATTCAAGTTGACCGTTCAAATCGATCAGATCATTATGAAATAGGGCGTTGATCATTGAATTAACTGTGCGTACCTAAGAGCAGATTCGATGTGTCTTGAGAGTGACTCAATGGTTCGTATCCTGTAATCCGGTTCGATATTCTCCTTTTCGGTTGCCAACTGAACAATATCATTCAGTCGAATGCCTGAAAAATTATGCTTACTATTCCCTCAAATTGTTTAGGTCCATCCCTGAAAGTGTTGTGTCAGACAATCCACTGCTGAACACAAAGCTTTCGGTCATACCTACACCAGACATCTCAATTTGCCTCTCATAAATTGCTTTCGTAACTGAGCACTACCTGGTTTCGTAATTCAATCTTTCTTAAGTTGAACTGAAACATTTTCACACACGCAACACTCTTCTCATTCAACAACAACAGCAACGCAATCATAATAGACTACTTCTTAGCTGCTTTTCAAATGCTGATGTCAAGAACATCAGAAAGGCTCAATTTCAACGAAACTGAACTTCCCACTTCATACTGCACTGCCGTCTTTCGATGAAATTCCAAACCTTTTAGCAAATGGATTTATTTTTATTCGTTCTTACCTAGATGATTTGCACTCAAATGGATTCAATTCACTTCAATGCGCCTGTATTAATCGCTTATAAGCTCAATTCTAAATGAAACGCTTTTTTTCTACGTTCGAGACAATTTTGCATCAAACGTTCTCAAACGCAATCCGGAAATGCTCTCATGCAATTGCAGGCAGTTTTCCACATATTCACACCGTTCGCCTTAATAATGATGACGCACACGATTCAAATTATCGTTTCTCGTGTGCAATTTTGAATTATCCTCCGACTGGCTCACACCAGCAAGAACACTTGAATATCCATTAGGTTTAGGCGACCCAACTGAGGGCAGTTATTTGCTGTTTCACTGACTAGCTGATCATTCGAGCTGATTTGAACTAGAGATTTTCTATCTGACAAAGTGAATCGAATTTTTTTGTTGTTTAAGAAATGTTGCTTTGGAATGAAATCTCATTGAATTCATCTAGCAACTGGATCATGCATTATAAAATGTGTCAAATTCGAAACGATTGCATGGAATGATGCGTCAAAGACATTTTATCGTAGCTGTCAGTCAGTCTTCATGAATAAATATTACAACGTTCGATTCCTAAAGAGAATTATTAAAGCTGAAACGAAAATTATTCATGAGCACACTTACGAAAAATGCTAATGAAATTTCCTCCGTGTGAAGAATGTCCAAGCAATCGCCGCAATTTCTGCGTGCATGCGTACGAAATCTCATTTGCATTTTAAACACTCTTGGAATAGCTCGGGTAAATGTATTGATAGTAATCACGAAGAGTAATTTGAAGGAATAACCTGATTTATCACTCATTAAACGCCACATCAGGCAGGGAATGTAGTAAAGGAAGGCTTGGATGAGAAGAAAGAACGGTACCCATTGGTAGTAGGAAATCTGCCGATATTCACGTTCAGCAATATCAACTGGAATATCCTGAAATCCGAGATCATCACGAAATGTTGCTATGATTTCACGAAAAGTTATAATCATTCTATTTGATCTCACTGATATAGATAATGATCGATGATGCTGGATTGATAATTGCTCAAATCTGAAACAATTTCCGAATGTTACCTGTTCAATGGGTACCCAGTAAGTGTTTTGTGCCCAACAATACATCTCTGTATATGCCTCCCATGAGCTAGTAAATTGTGCGGGCACCCAACACTCCAAAGGACGTCCACCAAACTGAAATGGTGACAATTTTTAAGAGTCTTTGAAGGGATCAGTTGAATGAAATTACTGCTTAGTCATGTTTTGAGTGAATACGTTCCTTTGCTTCAAGATTAAACACTTTAAGATCCCTTATTCTGAGCTCAACTTGTAGTTTCTCACAGAATATATGGAAGGAAAGGTTTTCCAATAGTGTACGTTCGAGGAATTATTCAAATCTCGAATTTTTGCAAGAACAAGGCAATTTATCATACGATAAGTACACGGTTAATATGACAACGTTTCCGATCGGTTCAGAGTGGAAGAGGAAGTATGAGTGCGGCGGCGGTGTTTTAATGCTTTTTTATTGCTTTCAAATTGTGCACAAGTAAAACTTCTGAGGATATGACACGGATGTAAAATGGGCCAAAACGTTGTACGATATCTGAACGAGCTCGATATTTCTTCTGGTTAATCTGGCATTTCACTGCAAACTGTTTGTTTTCGTTAGAATATTTGGTCGTTTGAAATTCACCGACGATCTTTCAATGACAGCGATTTGCAATACATGAACCATTGTCTTAGACCGTTGTGTTGCTCATTATTGCAATCGATTATGATTGCATGGAAACTATTGTCTGTGACACACTCACTTCATGCTGATTCACATGGATTCTTATTCTTTTCAGACGTGTTGTATTCACTCTCATAGCTATTGCATGAGAATACCGTTCTCTTCATGACTTTTTATCATTCACTTCGTCTCATTTCGCTTAACAGTTACAATCAAATTCTTATTCTGTGACATACACTATTTACTTGATACGTTGACGAGTGTTGACAACCGACGTCAACAATACAAACAATTGAATACTATTGTTCAACAACGTTCGATAATCAAATGATCAATTATAGAGTGTATTTGATAGAATGAGAATTTGACTTTAACTGTTGAATAAAATGAATGAGAAATTATCAGAAGAGAACACTTTTGGTGATGAAAGTCATGAGAGCGACTGTAATAGCTCGGAAAAGAATGAGAATCCTCTTAAAACGAATGAAAACCTTGTTAGGCCCGGACCAGCTAGTAATATTCAGAAAATAGGAGGATGAGGAGTTCACCCAAGGTAAAAAATATCTTCACAATGGCAAGAAATACTAATTTCCCTACTCCCTCCATTACCCCTTGACACCTCCAAATTATCCAAAATGAGTAATTTCACTCCCTATGAGAACCACTGCAATAGTGAGGCGTTCAAGCTTCAATAACGTAAGCATTTATAAACGATTACCAAGGATACCCGTGCTGGGATATTCCATTCAAATGAGATATGTACGATGTATTCTAAATTATTAGTTAGAATTGAAACGAGACAAGTTTCATTCGTCATCAGCGTTTTATTTGCTATCTAAACATGACATTCCATGTGAAACATTGAAGAAAGAGCGTGAATTACCTGTTTGAAACTGACTAGAACGGCCATCATGATAAGAAACGAGGACGTGTAGAAATAGGAGAGTCGATCGACAAAATCGTCGTCCTTGCGATAATGCAAAAATGAAAGCGCACTGAACATATTCTGGAGAACCATCGCTCCAACTTCCAATACCGCTGCGTGGTGGTATCCCGATTCTCTACCGTGTCCTCAAATCACAACTTTTTATTTCAATCGCGCTCTCACTCTCTCTCTGAATTATTTATTTCAAAATTGAAATATTCAAATGAGGTCCACCACTCATCATCCCTTTTATGAATTATCCATCATTTAAGTGACCGCGTTGAGCGTCTTCTCACGGCACTGCCATCCAGCCGTCTGGCTCAATAAATTTTGAATTTATCGCAGAATTGCTCATGAATTTCGTATGTCGAGCTTCAGTTGAATGCAGATACGGAAGCATGAAAATATGGCGACATGCTAACGATTTAGCACATCTGAGAAGTTTTCATCCTCTTCATATATTCTATCTCACGGAAGCATGGCCACCAATGTGATAGCATCAGTTTTAGTGAATGTTTACGGATCAACTGATTGTAAACGGCTGCTGATTTCGTAAAAATTTGCAGTTTGACTGGAATACATCGCAGCAAAAATATTCGAGTTGAAGGAAGTTCAAGTTCTACGCTCATGTCAGACTGATCACATCATCATGCAGTTTCCGTTACTGCTCCTTAGTATTTTATTTCATTTCGTTTCATTTCAAACGCATTCCTCTCGAATTTCTTCAACGAAATTGAACTGAGTGAATGTTTAACATGTATAAGCACGTTGTAGTGATCCAATGCCACTTTTACTCTTCCCAATGTGTAACGTGAAGAGTTCAAAAGCAAAATTGATCAGAATAGCTCTGAAAACGTTTGCGTGTTCCGGTTCTGCGTTCAGTGAAGTTTTTTTAATGTTGTATAACACAGAATTTATTTGGTGTGTGCTTTGATAGTAATTCTCAGTACTGAATTTTGATTTCGCTCATTAAAAGATGTCCCATTGCAATTGCTTATCAAAAGGCGCAAGTCTTACGTAAATTTTTCATTAATATACATTTCGCTATCATTAACATTCCATTTGCCGAAGTAACAAAAAAAACTGTTGAATATAATGATACGTTATCATACGAATTCCCTAACTGCTTTGCTGCGTGCATACGATGCCTATAACTATCCCACAAAATGTTCACCAAAAAATGTTATAACATGAATGCGAGTTCTAGAAAATTTCGAAATATGTGCTAAATTAAACGTTCAAGGATTGAACGATACAGATGTTAGTGACAGCAGATAAACTGATGGATGAATGGATACATGCGGCGGCTATACACACATAACTGATGGAGGAGACCTTTGAAATGTCGACGATGAAGGCCTGAAGTGACCGGATCGAATTTACTTTTCGAATTCATCGAAATTGGTGGTGTTGTGCATTAGCTCGTGTAGATACAATCAATGCTTCATGCAGCATACTGATCAATTTCTGAGTTTGAGCCGATCAGATTGAGTTGTATGACACTAACAACAACTATACATTGTTGTTGTTGTTGCTGTTGCTGCTGATGCAAACGTTTTTCTGATGGTGATGAAATTTCAGTGTGCGTAAGCAGAGAATAATGCATACAGTAAAGCTTGTCAGTTCCTAAAATCACCAAACGAATCACAATGAGTTAAAATCGACGTACATTGACGTAGCATACGACTAATGACAAGACAACAACCTATCTTTGAATCTGAAAACGATAAAGAAATCATTTCAATACGGAACGTAATGATGAAGTAATTGTTGTCGCAGCATAAACTGTTCAATTCTGAGTTCACATTCACTGTTGTTTTATTCACAATCGACATCCTCAATGGTAACAAATACTAAAAGAATTTGCATTTGCTTGGATAAAGTGGTGGCAGTCTATTATGATAGAGAAAATACTTGCTGAAAGACATTGTAAGGTGAATTTCGCAGATTTAGATAAATCGGAATCATTTGAATAGCAAAGAAATCAACAGCGAACAGCGGCGGCTCGTGAGCTACCGCATCAACAGTGAGACAATTTTTTACTGCTGGTGAGTGACTAATTCTTTCGAGTGGATTTGAAAAATTTGTGTTCATTTCGATTCGTGACGTATTGCTGGGATTAGCAACGTGCATGGCACGAAGAATTATTTATTATGGCACATTTAAATAAGGAGTTTAGAGCTCATTTGAGTCTGAAATGAATGAAATAAATTCAACGCTAAGCAAAAAAAAAAACACTCATAAGAAAAATGCGATTGTTTTGAGTGAATCGCTGATGCTTTACGTTGACCGTAATGATAATGAAGATCACGATGAATGATATTCCTAAATTAATTAGCTTCTGTTGATTGAATTTCGCGTTTTGATTGAATTTCGCTGCTCTGAAAAGATTGAATAAAGACGAAAAAAAGAAAATCCATCCATCGAATTTCCGTACATTCGAATGAATTTGGAACGGAAATTCCAGGAAATGCAATGGTTCATTTAGTTGGCGAAAATGCAAAGCGAAATGCTTGCTCAAGCGAAAACAATGAATGCCTTATCGTTAGTATTGGGCATGAAATGAGCACCGCTCAACACCTACGAACAAACAATGTGCCCAATAACCGATCGAGAAAGCAGCACACCAAACCAATCTTAAGGAATTACTCTCTGAATAGATTGTACTCTACGAGAATCAACTCAACTCGAATGTCTTCACGTTAAACGCACATCTCCCGGATTGCTCAAACTGCTCAAACGAACGCAATTAGTGTGTGAACAACAGTTTAGTTGCAAGTCACCTAGCAGCGAAGTACCACAAAAAGACACACTTGCAAACATTCAGCAGCGTGTGAATAATAAGCTCAACTAAACAGCTATGACGGTCGTCATGTGATTGCGATTGCAGAATCTCGAATGAATTCAAACGATTCTTCGAAATATTTCATCAGCTTTTTGAATGAGTAAATGAGTGCGGAATGGGAAAATTGATCACACATTTGATCAATTGATTTCGATGAACTCACTGGCTGATAAGCGTTAACAGATAATTGAATACTGTTTATTAAAATACAACAAATCTAGCAGTTGCAAGTACTCAAGCTGCTGTTAGACGTACACAAGTATTAAGTGCTCGAGTATTTCAATGGTAAAGAAATAAAGTTCGAAGAGTGCTACGGCTCTCATCACAAAACGACACACAGCAACTCTTCAAACACTGCTGCTGCTACACACATATTCGGCAAGAACAAAACTTAAGTTTAGCAATGTTTCGTCGTCGTCTTCTCTCTTTATGTGATTTGACTAATTTGTACCAATGAAACTAAGCACACACAAATTTTTATCACACTCCAGCGACCTACAAGCATTTCACTTCAAAATTCACTTCGTACATTGAAACTTCAAAATTCTTGTGTTTAAAGCAGCACTACTGGATTACGATATCGGGCTTGAGTCCATACTAAGCCTAAGCGCACTTTTTAGCTCGTCGTTTCTTTGCTTTTCCCACAACAAATCCCATTTTGTTTTTGCGCAAAACTAAGAAGTCTCCGACTGAATCCGTGGACTGGATCACAATAAATCTCTCGGTTTTCTATAGGATAGATTTGAATAGATAATAAATTCATTGATTAAAGACGAGAGAAATTTCTCATGTGTTGCTGTTGTTGCTGCCAAAGAATGAATGAAAAATGTTGTTTTGAGAAGAAGACTGCATAAGAGATGAAGTAGATGTTAATTGTCTCTGAAAACTCCGAATTCAATATTTCCTCCATTCAGAGTGCTAAAGACTAACCATGAATGGGATGCAGTTATGAGAAATAAAACTTATGCTTGTATAAAACAAATTCATTGTCAGTGCTGTGATTAATTTGCATAAAGATTTTCGATCATTCGAATACTCCTAAATCATTCTCAAAATACGCATATCATGAATCCTTTATGAGTATATCTATTAGCGATCAAAAATCTTCAAACTGAGATTAGAAAACGATACAGTGAAAGAAGTTTGGCCATTGAGCAATAGACATAGTTTTGAATGATAGTATCGGAACAAACAGAAGGGCATTTGGACATAGCGCATGAACTCCATGTCCATGTTCTTCTTATGCGAGATATCGGTTCATTCAAGCGATAGATAGTGCGTTGGGATATCAGCTCACACAATCAGTGTTAATTGTGTATCACTGCTAAGTTCGAACCAGCAGTCGCTGAATTCAGGAAGTGAACCAGCAAATGAATCGAAAACACTGCGGTGTTTCGAGTTTCATCGAATGGCGGCATTCAGACATAAGTAATTTCACTTTGATGCAGTCTGATCAATTGCATTGAAACGATCAACTGCAACAAGCAAGCGTTTGTTGTTGACTGACAACGCTATTTCCATCCAGTACATCGCCATCAACTCAATGAGTTTTGCGTACGCCGCAAATTTATAATTATTCGCTTCAAATGAGCCGTGAACTCATTGACGTTTGTTTGATTCAGCACAACAAAACCACTGAAATTTTCCAGTTTGATTAATATTTGTGTAATCAATTTGAAATTGGATTAGCCTCAACAAATATTGCAGCAGCAGATCATTCTATTTATACACCATCAACACCATTAGCAATAGTTAACTTCTCAATCTTCAACTTGAGTTTCAAACAGCTTCAATTGAACCATACTAAACATTTGCTTCAGAAAGCGCTCCTCTGGAAGCAGTAAAATCAAACAAAAAAGCTACATTACATTTACGAACGACGGTCTCTAAACAATTCCAGACAACTTTGCCTAAGCAAATGATAAACGGGAGAATTGAATGTAATGATGTTAAGACTGAAAAAAGAGAGACTGCTTGAAACATTCCATTTGAGAGTGTTTCACTGAAGAAATGCGATTCAACTGAGCGGTAAATCCATACTCAATGCTAATGAGGCAATAAATTCAACTCAACCAATCCTAATGAATATTCTTAGACATACGCAACACTTCATGCTTGGAAAGGAATGTTGAGTGGATTCGTGAGCTTTGGAAATGTGGATAATGGTAGAAGATGATTTGATGGCACAATAGGAAAGTTGAATGTAAATGTTGTGTTACGATGTGGTAGATGAATTTGAGATACATATACTTGTGATTTGGATTGGTGAATTGCATGGAAAGATTCATAAAAGGAATGAACAAATAAATGAAGCCATGAGGCAATGAATAGGAGAAATTGAATGTGAAATGGTCGGTGGGCAACAAAATGAGCTCGGATTTGACAATAAGAGGATGGCAAATCTAGAGCAGAGTGGTACAGCCAGGAAATGATATCGAACTTATTCGAACAGCTTGCATTACTGAATAGGATAGGTGGGTCGGATAGACGGCTTGAATAAACACTAAGGAGAACCGAACACTGGCATGCATTACGAATTGTATCGAACACCAATGAGCAATGATGATCTTAAGCGCAACTCTAACAGTAATCCGAAGTGATCGTGAATGATAATTGCTGAAAAGAAAAACAAAAGTGGCACAAAATGTTTCGCAGGTTTATGGCAAACAAAATGAGTTTCGGATTAGATTAAACGATAGGCAAATAATCGAAAAAGTATCACAATCGCTATCGGAGAAATGCAACAACTCTTCAAGACAATAATAACCAGAAACTAATTTATCGCCGTTAATCTGTTATCGCTGAATAAATGGGTGAAACAATTTGAAGTGAAGTAAAGCTGACTGAATAAGTACAATTCAACGTGTTTGCTCACTGAGGTCCAATCATCATTACTATTACTAGCAATCGTCTAATCAGTGAATTCAACCCAACTCATCCATCCATTTACTCATGCTTTCGTTTCCGTTTTCTGCATTGTCGCCAATCGTTCACTTGAAATGAGTAGTCAATACATCTGCTCCAGCAGCAGTTTCTTGCTTGCCTCGATCCCTTCCCATGGAACGTTTTTTTGTTTCATTATTGGAATTGATGTTGCAGTGCTCACCTCACTTCATCACACATTAATTATCACCTCATTCTAATGACTGCATTCAACTTTTTTTGTGGAATCATTGAGTTTTTAACCAAACACCTGTCAACTGCAGTCAATGTGTAATAACTTATCGAGCGTCGTCGTCAAATACTGTAGCATTTATGAAAGAGAGAGTATATAATAACTGCAGCGAGTGTAAGTGCGATGCACACTTCATTGAGCACAGTATTATGATTATAATGAGCTAGTCGAGCTGATTTTACATTAGAATGTTGCATGAAGAACGACGTCCCAGTATATCTTCAGAAAGATTATCATGTCAATTTCTGAAACCCTACATGCTATGTTCGGAGAGTTTGTCGGAGTAGAGGGATCCAGTTTCCTTACCCCATCAAACAAGAAGGTAAGATCACAGAACAGAAATGGGAATAAGTGCAAAAGAAGTTAGCAGTTCAATTTCACAATGTAGATCACTTCAAAGTTGATTAACACTGATTTTTGCAGTACGCAAAAGTGATCTATTGCACAGTTCCATTTTCGATCATTTAATCAAGCGTGAGGCAAAGACTGCGTGAGCTGAGGAGCTTTCATAAGCACTGACTGCTTTCATAAGCTAATTCAGAGTCTAATTGGCAACTCAGTGGAAGCATTTTGGTCGGGACAAAACGAATTGACCTAATGAATGTATATTATCGAGTGCTGTTTAAAATTATCAGCAGCACTATTTAGACAGGTAGAACACTGGAGGAAGAGGTGGAGACACTGCTATGAGGGCGCACACCTGTTAAGGGTGGAGCATTTTCAGATGGTGCTGAAAAATGAAACGAAACTTGAAACGAAACTCAAATTAAATGAGTGTTCTGCTTTTTTTGCGATATCTTTAACTAAACCTGAATTCATTAGCGATGCATCCGCGAGAAGAACAAGGAAGTAGCAAAAGTGCTTCAAATTAAACTGAAAATGTTATCTGAATCGAGTTTTTTTTGTGAAATTATCAATGCAAATGAATGAATGCATGAATGCATTCTTGTGAATCGCTTCAATTCAACCGATGAATCGAGCATCGCTTCAAAATTTTATCAATTAAGATAGCAGGATTTAAAAATCAGAATGTCAAGAAATCATCAAAAAAAAAACTAACAATGGATGATCCCGATTAGATCTGAGATTGAGATTTTCGTGAAGGGATAGGGGGATGAGGAACTAGGGAAGAACTGAAAAGCGATTTTCAAAATCGTGCATTCCCCAACTACACTATGCTTTAGGCATCCACGATACTCGAATCCATTCGATGTTTATAACAGCATTACTAACCGAATAAATGCTAATTGATGACGGCAGATACGTTCCTCTTCCTTCTTCTTGTTCTTCTTCCGTAGATTAATGCCGCGCAATGCAACACTTTGAGTGCTCTTTAGAATGAGATCACACAATAAAATAAATCATTTATGCTATGTTTTGAGCACTAAAATCGCACATATCCGTTGTAATTGGTGAATAATTAATACTTCTCATTTTCCTGTCTATTTACGGATTATCACTATGCGATGCTTACACACACATAATCAATTGAAATGGAAATGTCATCAAATATTCTACGATTAATTCACGCGAAACTCACATCAACACAAAATCGAATTTCCGGCATGCACCCGAACGAATCCAACCAATAGCCAACACTTATCGGCTCAATGTTATTAAATTTTAATGTTCATAGTTTTAAGCATCGAGTTGATGATAGCAATGAGTAAATAATCTGTTTATTGTTACAATGATCAGTTAACGCCTAGCCATTAGTAACAATCTGTGAATTACTATTATAGTGAGTAGCTGTAATGAATAACAAATGCATGTAAGCAGTAAGCATGTGTGAATAAGAATGGACGACGTCGCGTGAGGAAAATATTCTGCGATTGAGATCGCAACCGGAACATGTGATAGGTGTTTGATTTCTGTGCGATTTGATTGCAGTACTGCGATTGTCTCAGCTTGCAGATCAAAAGTATATCTTGACAGTCCAGAATGTATATGTTTAACTCATTTCCAGATGTCATTCGGATTCAGTGCACATTTACGGTATGTACTGCATGTGATTCTTAAACATGAACTTGGATGGAACGACGGAAAGTTTCGATTCCGAAAAAGTTGTTGACGATAACTGAGATAATGAGAGGGGAATCGCTCTCACGTCACAGCGATCAAAGCTTGACTGAAACGAATGGAACAAGAGAGGGCATTCATGAAATTCAGATGATTAAGTTGAACTGAACGTAAATAAATCAAATTAGAATTAAGGACTACTCGAATGAAAGTGTAATGTTGAATTGAATGAACTCACAAAGTGCCAATTATCGGAATGATGATGAATACATCGTGCAACGATCCTCTCAAATCACCAGCATCAATCAACGATCACATATATCTCAGAGCAGCACTTCTCAAATGATGCTAACTAACACTCCTCACCAGATTTGTTCGAAAGCGTTGATTAAGACGAAATGTGTATTTGATTTGATCAAATGTTACGCTACAAATCAACACAAGCCAGAGTTGGCGCAAATGCATTAATCTGAGATGTTAAATGAGATTCATGAAGACTAATGCATTAAGATGGAATGAATCAATAATCCGATTACATCCAATATCAGGCCATATGATCTTTTGTGTTTGTAAAAAAAATTCAAACTGATCAGTAGGCCTCGAATTTCAGAAGTCAGCTCTTTAACAGTCACAGAAAGGTCATAAGCATTTTTTAATTTCAGAACTTCTGCTACTCATAATTGTGGTGTGACGATCAGTTTCCAAGAAAATTGATCATGATGGCTGTTCTGGTTATGATGATTCTGTGTTGAAGCCTTGACGGAAATTCGATTCCAATTAATGATTTTGAATTCTTTAGCCTGTCTATCGACAGCCGCGGCGAATAATTGTGAGCAATTTGAGATTGTACTGATTGCTTGGAGTTGATTACCATGATGAACACACAAACCAAACAGATTGAATTCATTCATCAATGGAACTGTGAATGGACAAGAGCTTAATTAATAAACGCAATTAAGCACAATGAGATGAATTCCCATTTGATCATTTTTCATCATCAACAAACATTCTTACGATACTTAACAAACCTCTCAAAAAGCTTCACACCAAATTAGATTAACTGAACTTGGCGTGGTCGCTTCCTTCAATTGATTATCAGCAACACTTTCATTTCCATTAAAAAACAAATGCTCTTCAATCAGAACGATCTATCGTTCCTTAAAGACGTCAAGCAATCTTAATAAACTAATGAAATTAGGAATTCAGTTGAGATTGGTTAATGGATGAAGGCTTAGGCTCGTTGAGAGTGTCACCAGAAAGGAAATATGCCGTTCAACAAAACAGGATGTGGTGAGCTCAACATGAAGTGAATGAAGTTTTGCGGATTTTCTTCTGGCGATGTAGCACCGCTCTTGGAAACTTCTTCTTACCCCGGTTTAGTACCGAATCATTCAACAACAACAACAATAACACTCAACAATCGTTGAAAGAAGTTTATATTCACAAAATCGAAATTGACTTCCAGCAAATGCAATGTGTATTTCATTAAAACTCTTGTTTTCAGGGAGCTGATTAGAGAATACCAACGTGGATAATTCATTTTATCAGAACGTCATCTTTTACGTTTTCAAAGATGCTACCACAAGAGTTCGTTTACGAAAAGCACATTCAAATGGATTCTATCATATTTGGGAAGAATCGTCATAGCTCCAACGGCGTTCACTTTAATAATCATAAACAAAACTTCAACAAAATAGGGATCATACTCCTGGGATTCGTTCACTGAATAAATTTTCATCCCAACGAAACACCGTTCGACAGTCACCAAAACCCTATCATATTCAAACGCTATCAAAACCTTATTATTAGTTTCGAGCAAACACAACAAGTATTCGACGTTCTCTTGCTGAGAGAATAGGTGACGCAACTTCACCAATAGCATCATTAGCGACTCATCACTGAAGAGTCATAATAAATCTGATAATTAGAGAGAGCCTGGATTGTATAATGACTGGCCTTGAATAACGGATAAAGCTGCGTTCGTTTCAATATCATACTGACTCGTTATCTTAACGCATACCTTATTATAAATATTTTTATTGAGATTGATATCAACACCGCGGTCAGCTTTCATCAGTAATTTTTCGCAATAACTACAGGATGGAACCAAGAGACTTACTTCTTCCTCGCAGCATCGATAATTGCTTCACAACTGACTGAACAGCAGCACTATTTGTAGAGCTGACGACTGACTGTACTTGGCGAATGGATATATGTGGATGTTTGGGATTGAACGAAAGTATTTTCTAGCACAACGGCTATTTGGAGACAAGCAAAAGATTTGAGCCTATGGATTAGATTTATGAACGCATGCACTTTGTGCTTTTTGCTGGTGAGCCGAGTAACGGCTAAGTAAAGCCAAACGAAGTTTGAAATGCTTCGCCGACATCACACTTGAGTCGATTTCAATCAGCTCAAGTGTTATCGTTTCACCAATTGATGCAAATTCAAACAAGCGAACTCGAATTGATCACGTTCACTCATTGTTGAGGTATTGCTCTTTTAAGTGATTGATCTGACTATTGAGTGAAAACTCTATTCAAACTGTCTGTCACTTTTTCTCTGATCACTTCAAATGTGACATTACTGCTTACTGTTTTGTTTATAGCGATCACGCTGAACGTTCACTCTGCAAAGGACCAGATCAACAAATAGACTGTAGAGACTAGTGAGTTGTAACATATACAGTGTTAGTAGAAAGCTTGATAGCTCGAACAATATGTGTACTTTAAGAATGTTTCCTTCAGAGATGTAATATAACCGAAATCTGATTTGCTTCAAACATTTCGTACTGGCGATTGATACTAAGTATTCAGAAGTTGTCACAAGAACTTCCTGAATCAACATTTTTCGTTCCACTCACATCATTCTCGGATATTTTAGTTGTGCTCTCGAAAAAAAATAATTCGGTAAGTTTTTATTCTGCAGAAAAACTTCAAGAGTGCAAGTGACGTGACTTGACAACAACTGAATTTCAGAAATTCTTTTCTGCCCTCTCTTGATTGAATCAGTAAGTCTTTTTTCATTTCTCAAACCAACTGAACCAGTTTTGTCGGCAACTGATACTAAAGCAATGGTTAATTGCCCAACTGAAACTCATACGCGGTTGGTCCGCCGCACTCACTGAAGACGAAACAAACTTACTCTTCTTCTTCCTCTCTGGATCTCGCATCAGAATCCGATCATTTCTTCAGTTCAGTAATCCATTCAGAATGCATGGTGTCCGCTGCGAAACCCAAACGACTGGATCGTTACTCAACTAATCATAGCAAAACTTTGAGTTCTTGAATATTTTAATTGCAACAACTGTTGAATGCTGACGGTTCCAGTAATTTCGCAGATTAAATTATAGTCAAACGAGTAGCAACGAATGAAAGCCTTAAGGAATAATTATGATAGCGACAACAGAAATAGACACTTGGAAATCCTCAAGTACGATTAGATCATAAATAGATGCCGTATGATGATGACACACAGTATGCAGACATCAGTATGATTAAGCCTTAAACGTATCGAACGCTTAGGATCTTGTGACAGAGTAATGTTCAAGTTGAGCTGAAGAGTGGATGGTAGGGAATAAATGAACTGGAGACTGGAGACGAGCCGAGTGGCGATTCCGAAATGGTGTTATGAAATTGTTGATTATGAGGATGAGAATGCAAATGTGAGCGTGATGATGATGAAATTAGTAATATGCGTTGGTTTGTTGGGTTGTTCCGTGTACGGAGCAGATATACGATGGGAGTGGGCGAATAATGCATGAATGAGGGATGTGAGAACTAACTGCTTTCAATAATTGATTTCGAAATTCTACGGATGATGCTTGAGACTCTACGTTCATTTGAATGCCACCACAACTTCTCAAGCACACATGAATTTTTGATTGATTTAATTGTGGAATGAGCACGTGATCGAGTGGATCGGACTGCTCTACTTGACAGTTTCCTCGTGCTAGGTTGGATTTTAGAAAACCTGAAGTACTCTCAGTCAGGGTGACATCAGTTCAATGTGCGTGCTTTGTGCGATCTGATCTGTTCGAGGCGACTGATCATCTTTGTTCTACGATAGTAGACGATCAAATCTTTGAGGTGAATATCTTAGCAATTGGCTATTTTCTGCTGGTTTTTTTGACAGCAATTAAAACGATTGGAAGCCGATTGAAAATGTTTAGTAGAAGATGCGGAATGAAAGTTCTTCAGAGGTATCAGCTTCACCTAAGGCTAGAATGCAGTATTGTTGAACTCAATCTTGATGAATCTCGATCAGTTGATCGATGCTGAACAACGGGAGCAGCACATTGATGAACATTCATCGCAATCTTGTTTACATTCGAGTTTTTGTATCGATTCCTGAGAGGAAGTGTCAAAAAAAATGACATGCGCAACAAACTCGCGCCGGATTTAATGATTATCACTCATTATCCACTTCGACTACCCTCAGTTATCCACTTGAACTGTCAGCGGTCTTCCTTATCATCTGATAACCTATATCCCTAATCAGTTTGTCCATCTATTCCGATTCCTTCATCCGTCACCACTCTCTGAACTCGCAACTCAGGTCTACTCATTCGAAAACCTGTCGTTTGTCACTAACCGACTGCTAAGTCGTTCGTAGACGTTTTAACAAATCATTTGATTACAAATCATGACAACTCATATTGAATGCATAAAAAATCATGACTTCTTAATTGACATTCAGCTTTATACAATGGCGTCGCGCTATACATTCAGCTTTATACATTCAGCTTTATACAAGCACAAGTAAATTCACGCACAAATATGTGTGTGCATCCATGTTTTGAAACACATATTATTTTGAAATATTGTTGGTGTAATGCAAATGCTATTGGCTTCATTGTTCACCAAAGCACAAACAAAAGTGAACGTCATATATACTACTGAAGCATAAAAGGCCATTATATTAACGGGAAGTTTGCAAGAAGCTGCTGAATTTTTGGAGATGTTGAAGAAGATTCTTGATTTTAAGTGGTGCTCATTGTCAGCACATTTCTCAATATTCAGCGCCAACGCAATGAAGATGCGATCAATATTCAGGATGGGTCGATCAATCCGTGTAGCCTTCTGGATTGTGCGATATGTTTCTTGTGGCTTATCGTGAAGACAAACGATCACATTGGCAGATGAATTTATGACATGAATTGCACTCAAGCAGTTGCTGTGTTCTCTTCTCGAATATTTATGACTGAATTCATTCTTTGCGATTGCTAGACAGCCGCCGAGCAGCATTGAAGCAATTTTTTTCGGTTGAAAGTTGAAAGTAATGCTAACTGAATGTTGAAACACGTAACCAAACTCACTAATTATTCCCTTGAGAAGGAGCGCTCTCGCTGTAAAACGCTACAATTGAGACGTTTGCGTTGAATTAACGAATTCAGATTTTTTTTTTCAAAAATTCAATTGACAATGATGTCAAAACGTTCATGTGTGGCAGTGATCTGTAACCATCACATCACTTAGTAAATGTAATTTATCATTATTGTATTAATCTCTTGAGAGGTAAACTTATTCCAGCATGCTATATGACGTTCAAGACGGATGGTTAATATAATTGGATCACAGTTTTTTTAATCAGATCAAACATGTATGATACACTGGGATCGTCGTTCAATCATTGCCTGATAAAATCTGCATCTTACTAGGATAGACTCTATAAATCTATTAGCTCAACAACGGTTCAAAGATCAAAAGTGATTGGAGGGTTCATAAGACTTGGAGATGATTTGCCAATGGAGAGCGTACTGATGATGATTAATTCAGCAAAATCTCATACTTCAAGTTTCCGTTGGATGATCAAACAAAATTTGTTGAATGTTTGAGAATGAAAGCAAAATGAATTTTATGCGTAACATTTTTTTTGTAGCCAGCAAATGGGCATTATTGATTCTGTGAAATGTGCACGGTCGGTAGCATTTCAGAAGTATGAAAAATTAATGAATGTTTGACTTTTTCACGATACTGCTGCTGCTGTTGCTATGACTAATTAGGATAGGAGTCGATACACGGCCATTAATAAGTTAATGAACAAAATAAAGCAAGCAAGCACCTGCACGGGAATTCACTCGACGATCACTTCGATATCCAGTGGACGGCATATCATTCGATACGACATGTTGAATGAGCAAAATCAACACATAAATCACAGTCACAGCACACCGCTAAGCACATTGAGTTGACGTTGAAAGGCGCATGAAGTTGGTCGCCACCTGCGAAAACCGCATCCAGAGTCTGAAAAATGATCCATCCGCTTGAAAACTTATTGCGATGCTATCGTAAAGGAATCGAAGACAACCACTAATATGACACTAGCTAACGTAAACGTTAAAATTACCACTCGTAACTAAATCAACGACAGCGATTCAGCACGAATTAGTGTGGCTGTGTTTGTTTCAAGCATGAAGTATATCATAGCCAAGTATATAGCTTCAATCTCAATTAATATCGCTTGAAAAGTACACGCAATACCCTTCAGAAGGGCATCAGCACCTGCTCATTATTTGCGTTCAAACGCAGCACACACAAATTTTCACAAACTTTTTTGATTCAACTCGAATGAATTGCCGTTTCTGTAATTAGTCAAGTATAAAACACATATAGCAAAAAAAGCACTTTTGCTATAGAAACAACGTCTTTGCGATGAACACTTTCATTTCACATTGCTTGCTGCCTTCTGAGAACACATTTCAGATTCAGTCCACTACACTGATGTTAAATGGTATCAGATTGCTTATTGGTTTGCTTGTGTTGTTCATAACCCTAATCAAGCACAATCTCCTGAAGCAGAACTAGTATAAATGCTTCTTTTCAGTTATTTAAAACAAGCTATCAACAACAGATGACCAAAATGAAAACTTTTTGCGTAATATTGTCCATCAATGGAGGTGTAAGTGAGCAAAAAAGCAAAAATGATATCGTCAATTATCTCAAATTGAATAAATGATCTCAAGTGATCATTGAAAATCAGAGATGATTGGATTGTTGTGATGAGCTATCAGTGCCGTCCAATTAGTAATAATATCGTCATTTATCTCAAATGCCTATTCCATAATTGGCATTGCTACTTTAGTGTGTATGTGTGTGTTACTCAAGGATCATCGTTCAAAAGCTGCCAAATCTCAGGCCAGCATAACACGACTGCTGCATGATCTTTCATAGAAATTTTCTCAAAAACCCAGGAATTAAAGTGAGCATTCGAAAAGGATTGCATCATTAAGACGATAATACGTCAAAGTGCAAAATGAAAAACCTAACACCACTTTCATCTTTTCTAAAGCTCTGATCTAATGAATCATTTATGATGTCAATAGTCGTCCTCCAATCTCACACACAAAACAGCAGTCTTGTGCATTCAAAATTAATGAATGCATACCTCAGTTTTCATTCCAAGTAACTCGCAAAATATTCCTTTCATATTCTGATTACCACTGAACGTTTTCAGTTCTACTCAATATTTTTCCATTCCTAATGAATATTGCAAAATGCTCTCCAGCCTACGATACTAACACAATATATTCATTTCGAATCATTTTCAGTGTCGAATAAATGCATATAAAGATGAGATTGAAACTGCGCATTAATCCAAATGATACAAGCGATATGACGAAATCGAACACAATTAACAACGATATTTCTATCATACTTTCCATTTACAGATCATTAAGAACGAATAATGCTCGTGTAAATCAATCCACTCTATGTGTTTTCTTTTTCAGCTGATGCCCTCCGATGTATCATTCTGCAATTCAGAATGAGGCGATTGATTCCAGTAGGATAATTCAAGATAGCAGTTGCAAAGAAACCAGTAACTGATCATTTTTCAAAATTTATGGATATCATATCTCGAATTTATCAAATGCTTCGCGATCACTCATCCATTCATATTCTTGTGAATGAAATATTCTGAAAGGAAGGATTACCATAACTGAAGAAAACGAAAAACCCAGCCATTTCTACATGTCGTAACTAAAACAACGCAGCAATCTCGTTGTTTCTTCGATATTCATTCATACGTGACCATATGATCAAGCATGGGGATAGAGATAGCATTTCAAGTATCGACTGTCTGCCTCATTGAGATTCAACGATGAAGTGAAATTGAGATTACTTAGCGCTTTGCGCAAACAAATCTGCTGTGATCCCACAATGACTGATTGGTCTTCAGAAGTAATTGATTATGATTTGGCAATTTCATTTTCCTCCTCTCATTTCGACTGAATTTTCTGCAACAATATATTTCGATTGAGGAAATTGACTTGAAAAGAGGTACGTACCAAGTCAATATCACTGAGTTGTCACCAATTAGATTTGCTCAGCTCTCAGATCGAGTCTCGTGAGGAGGAGAACGAACGACAGTGATTATTACGGTTTATCATTCATCGTTTTAATAGAAATCGCGCAGAAATAGTTAGATACGGGGAAATAATTATTAAGAGAAATGTATTTATAGTTACAAATTTGTTCGCATTTCGTTGTAAGTGATTATATGTAATTCACAGATTCTACTGCATCTGCATCCAACCCAACCACCTAACTCTGTTTTTTTTGTCGTATTCACAATGACGTTCATCAGAAGCAGTCGGAATTCTTCGAAGAGACTGCTGGCGAAGTGCATTTGACAACTTTGAAAACTGACTGTCGAGATACGAAATAATGATTTTGTCGCATCGAAACAGATGCTCATCGAAAATTAACCATTTAAGACACGAGAATCGTTCTTTTAAAATAAACCACAAACGAAAAATTCCTTTTGACGCACTTCGATTGAACAAAAATGCACACAAACGATTGTTTGAATTGTTAGAAGTAGAAATCTCTTCAAATATTTAGCACACAGCTAAAACAATGTGCATTCACGCTAATTAACAGGTGCCCATAGACTGGACAGAATTTGCGTTATTTTTTTCTGAATGTTCAAACAATGCAACGAGTGAATTCAATGGTAATGATGGCGTTTTGCATGCTGAATTCAAGTGTTTTGTTGAAGCCAAATGTTTTGAAGTGGTTGTTCGTCACTCTGGATTTCTAGTGAACGTTTATAATATATTCAATGAGAGCAATGCTCACCTGGTCGTTCATTGTCAGTGAAATATTTTGGTTGCGCGTAGTCGATCTCAAGAATTTTCAACATCGTCACGCAACAGTTACAACATTCTCGAGGTCAACAATCTAGTTGTAAGAGCATGAAAGTGTGAAACAATTACATCTTACACCTACCTTATCACGCAACATCGCAAGAGCGTCCGAAGAAGAATATCCAGGATATTTACGATGCTTATATTTCAGTTCAGTTCGGTTCAGTTCAGTTCAATAAATTGTGGATGTTTTTATGACGGAAATGCCAAAATTTGAATTATGTCAGTTGCAGCAGCAATTGATCGCGAGTTGACCAACTAGCTAACTTCATTTAAGCGGTGATCCTGCAGGCATTACAATGAGGAAGGTGAAGTGGACAGAAGTATGTGTTAAGGGAGGTTGGATGTTACGTGCTGCTGGAGTAGCATGTTGGTTGTTAGTTTGCGTTGACTAGGACTGCTGCTATCCAACGGCAGAATTCAATTATTCCATGGTCGACGTACGTACGTACCTCATCGAAACAACCAACAAGAGCGCAATACTTCAACCGATGATTACTAAGCACTCAACAACTCTCGACTCCAAACTCTTCAATTACTCTTCTCATAATCAGCAGCAGCAGTAAAACTTATTAAGAATATCCAAGCAGCAGCAGCAGCAATCAAGCGCAGCAGCACCTTATCAAAATTTATGAGCTCTCTGAAGGGCATTTTTCCATGACGCCACAGGCTGTGTGTGTATGTGTGTATCGTATCGTCGCCGTCGCACTCACTAGATGCTACTGAAGTTACTGAAGTTATTTCGCTTATGCGCCGATGGATATCTGGAAGAAGTCACAGTCAGTGACAAACTGCATAAAGTGTCTTATTACTCAACGTGTATCGTTTTTAATAAGTTAATGTGCCATGAATAGCTGATGAATTCGATGCAATTTTTTTTTTCGTGGAATCATACATTTTTTTGCTGCAAAGTTATCGCTGAGCAAATTTCTTTCGCTCAACAACTCACTATTAGCATAACGATCATATAACGGTGATGAATTTTCAAAGGGCATCATGCCTGTACGCATACTAGCCGACTTGCTCTCAACCAAACTTTTGCTATATATATATATATATATATATATATATATATATATATATATATATATATATATATATATATATATATATATATATATATATATATATATATATATATATATATATATATATATATATATATATATATATATATATATGCTGCAAAATTATTCAGCATTCAGTGAAAATTCCACTCTTGTAGAAATGATTTCAACCAGTTAAACGTTTGAGCTTGTGTTGCTTGAACTCATAGATTTAAGAGATCATGTTGAGATAGAGCAGACAATCAGTCGTGTCACTTCATCGCAGTCAATGCGGTCAATGACTTTAGTGATGAATGCGCAAAGTGTGTGAAGAAAATTGAAAAGAAAATCGTACTACTGAACAACAAAGTGAGGCGCATTGAAACGAATGAAAATGAAATACCAAATTCAATCTCGAAATACATTTTTGCAGCGGATCAGTTCATTGAGATGAAAATATTAAACGAACGTAGTATCGTACGAACAGAAACACCTTTGGGAAATTACGGTGCTAATATAACGTCGTCAAGCAATGCCATCGGCCATTTAAACATGCCTCGAAGAATTCATTGAAGTTTGCATATTCTAACGCTTGAACGCTTGTTGCAAATGCAAATGAACAAAATCTAATGAAATGTAAAAAGACGACAACAACGACTCATAAACATGAAGTGGTACTTATGATCAAAATGAAAGTTTACGTAGCAGCAAGAGTTAAGAAGATACAAAGCAAGAAAAGGCTCGTGTAACCGAAAGAAACTAATTCACGGTCATTAAGAAAATAACAAACTCGAATAAACTGCTTTGGATTAGAATCCGAAACGGATTCATAGAGTCGTCATCAAACTCTTGTTAATCATTGAGAGTCTGCATTCAGCATGATTCTATTCAATAGATTTGATCTCCATCATGGATCAGAATTGAAAATGGTAAGTAGTCATCAATCTGCAAAAGAGATAGCAGTAGTTTTTACAAACCACTCATCAAGTGCAAGCAATGCATGGAATGAAGCAATTGATAATTGCCTTCGACGCAACCTAGGGTGGCATCGTTTCAGAAACTGAAGCCAGCCAGACAGCATTAGTGATTCGAGCTCATTAAGATTCATTCACTAATGGATTTCCGTGTAAAAGTATTCTCTTATCGCTTTAGAAATTGAAAGTAAAACTAAAAAAAGTTATTAAAATAGTCAGTCGTAATTTGCATGCATCATTTGTGAAAACAAATGTGATGACAAGCGATAGTGACACAGGCAGGCGATCATTCGAATTGAGATTTTGAATTAGAGTCAGTCGTAGGTGATGAATGATGCTGCTGCTGTTGCTGCTATTACAAGGGTACTTCATGCAGAACAATGCTGAAGAATCGTTGTTGGTCATGTCAACAGTGGTTGAGTTTGAATAGAAACTAATCTGCGAGAAAAGTTTGAAAAATAATAAAAGTTGGCGTGATATTTATAATGAGTTTTAAATGTGTGAGATTTCGAGCGAAATCGCATAAAATGTGAGTTCATGCACTAACTGGATATATGAATGAATGGATGAATGTGGTGGGCATGGGAATGTATCGCTTGAATTCTCATATTTTTCAATGACTATTCTCATTTAGACACGAACAAATTGCTTCTTTTCAATGTGCGCACACAGTTGAATAAAACAAATGAGCTGTTCACATAAATTATACTCACACAGACACAATTAAGCATTCCACTTTCCTGGCAGGCAGGCATCATCCAATCGATACAATCATTCATTAACATAAACTTGCTTGTTCGAAGTTTAAAGATGGTACGACAAAAATTCACGGTCATTAAGAAAATAACAGACTCGAGTAAATTGCCTTGGATTAGAATCCGAAACGGATTCATAGAGTCGTCATCAAACTATTTTTAATAATTGAGAGTCTGCATTCAGCGTTATTCTATTCAATAGGTTTGATCTCCATCATGGATCAGGGAATTTGAATCGTCCTTTAATTGGCACAGTGGAAGTCGCTGCAGTAAACTCGAGGTTACTAAGCTCGTCTCTTTAGGCAAAATTGCAGATTGTGAGAAAAATAGCGCATTGAAGTTAGCAGTGCCGTACGCTGTTGGTGTACTCGATGGAATTTGGTCAATTAGTTTAATTTATTGGCATATTAATGCAAAGAATGCGACAGTGAGTAAGATCGAAGATGATCATATGTGCTTTTCGAGACGATTTGGCTAATTGGTCACATCAAACATAGAATTCACAATGAGAACATTTGTGCAGAATAAACGAAGCCATTTAAGGGGTTATTGTGCTTTTGAGAAAAAATTTTAGTTATCTCCATCCACAACATTAAGTGATCGTCGTAACATTCTGACTCATCCAATTGATTTCATCTTCAATCTGGTTTTTGGTCATATGAACTCAGGGAATTTTCTTCAAGGGAAGGAGGGACTATTTTAGACCGATGAAGACGCAATGAAGATGGTGATTTAAACTTATTGGAGCACATAGAGCAGATTTTCTTCAGATGTACCATTTGGCATTTGAGGACACGTGGTGAAAACCTTGCAAGTTTTTATTAAGATCTCCAGAATCGTACACAAAATAAATTTAAGAAATATCTGATGGGATAATTGATCACAGAAACAAATTCGTTTATAAAAAACTATCTGCTTGATGTGTGTACAGTGCAGGTGTATGATACCGTGATTCACTGATCATTGCTGCTTTTTGGCCGTTTTTGCCTTTGCAATTACTTCGTCAACGTTGCTTTTCGGAGGACTGATTGGTGGACTAAAAACCTTCTGTTAAACACATGCTCACTGATCTTCGTTTAAGAGAAGGCTAGCAAAATTAAGATTTGAACATTCGAAATTTTGCAAACTAATCGGTGCCGATAGCGACTCTAGTCAAAAATACCCATCTCAAGGAATAAATCGCAGTTCCATGAAGGAACGTCATCAAATCAAGAGAGATATGTGAATTTTAAGCTAAAATATTCTTCCACATAACATATCGACAATTTATGAGCGGTATGAATAAGCTATATCGATTCAGAAACGAAATAGCAACAACAGCACCTTTTATTCGGTGTTCTCGGATTTTCTTCGTTCAGAATTGGACCTTCAGCATTGAACAGATACTTTCCAGCGATTGTTTCCTTATCAGATGCGAATATATCAAACCATGGGAATATGTTCCTGTAAAGGTCAGTGAACACATGAGAAATGGTGAAGGATCAGACAAACAATGAGTATGAGATATGTGTGCGGGACCTGGGAATTCTCGTGCCATGGGATTTCAGCTCTTCTGTTTCTACAGCAACTTGATCAACGAGTTAATAGATCAGACATCAGACATTGAATATGATAAGGAATCGGAATTGGGGCTAACGATTAAGATTCAATTGAAAACCTGACCAATTGACGATTAATTGCGACACATTAAAGAGTGGTTTCAAACGCCTCGAAAGTTTTTGACCATGAAGGCGATACCAGTCGCGTACGAAGAACGCCAATATCACTGCAGCAACTCCAGTCAAAGTCTTTACCAATCCAACGCCGTTGCCGGTCAGCATTTCGAAAATATTCACTAATATTCTGAAATATGCAAAATTCTTTGGCATTTTTCGATAAAATGAATGACTCGAATAGAACAATGTAAGTATGACAGATCAAAATTGACTCTTGCTTGATAGGTAAGTACGAAAAGTTCATGGGCTATGGCAATTATCTCATGATCTCGTAAGGATTTATTCGCAACAACTATGTTCCGAGTATGTTCATCATAAAAAACTCCGTGATAAACAGGCTGTGCAGAAAAACATGAAAACTCTTGACTGGAATAACTGAAATTAGAACTGAAATCAGAGATCCTCCTCTATCACATTCCATTTGCTAGAGTTGCGTGAAATTCATCAACCGAAAGCAATCACCACCCAAACTCACCCAAACAATCCACACGTTAATAGAACTGCTATAGATGTTTTTAGTCGATCTCTTACGATTTCAGCTTCACTGAAAACAAACTTCTCGAACATCCTCAGCTTTCGTCCCGAATGTTTACATAAAATTTTCAAAACTAAGACCACCTACATCATCAGAAAGCTCCTTAGATCAGTGATTCTCGTATGGAGTAAAATTACCCATTTTGGGTAATTTGGAGGTGTCAAGGGGTCTTATTTTCTGTGTATCATTAGCTCATCCGGGCCTAACAGAGTTTTCATTTGTTTTAACAGAGTTTTCATTCTTTTCCAAGCTGTTTTAATCGCTCTCATGACTGTTGTCACCAAAATTGTTCTCTTCTGCTAATTTCTCATTCATTTCACTCAGCAATCAAAGTCAAATTCTCATTCTATCAAATACACTCTATTATTGATCATTTGACTCTCGAACATTGATGTGCAATATCATTCAATTGTTGTATTGTTGACGTCGATTGTCAACACTCGTCAACGTATCAAGTAAATAGTGTATGTCACAGAATAAGAATTTGATTGTAACTGTTAAGCGAAATGAGACGAAGTGAATGATAAAAAGTCATGAAGAGAACGGTATTCTCATGCAATAGCTATGAGAGTGAATACAACACGTCTGAAAAGAATGAGAATCCATGTGAATCAGCATGAAGTGAGCGTGTCACATACAATAGCTTTTCATGCAATCATAATCAATAGCAATAATGAACAACACAATGGTCTAGAACAGTGGCTCTCATTGGAAGTGAAAGAACCCATTTTGGGTAATTTGAATGTGTCGGGGTGAGGGAAGGGGGTTAACGGCGGCCTGCTACATCATCAAAAGGGGTAATTGAATACCCGAACTTGAGAACCACTGCCTTAGACCGTATCAAATTGTGATGGATGAGTTAATCGATGAAGGTTCGATCGAGCGATGCTCACCTGTGCTTAATGGTTTCAGTTGTGATACTGCACGAGCGACTAGAATCTAATTCGGAAGGTAACGCGTCCAACAAAGCCACATCCGATCTGGTCAGATTCACCTTCACATGACCACTGCAAATATTGCTCCATAGAAATAAAACCAGCAACTCGCTCATCCCAGTGAATCAGTGGAATCAACGCCTACCTATCCGGAAATTCATAATCCGGGATATCCTTCTGATCCTTGAAAAGCTCGGTCGCAATCGCCCTTCCAACCTGTTCTCTCATCGCCATATAAAACAATATGTTTGACTCAATCAGCCTTCACTATATATTCAGCGAATTTGCTGTGAAAATTTACAAACTGCACAAAATTCAAATATTACATTCAAATATTACAAGAAAATCAACTGCTTGGTCATTCTTTGTTTGAGCAGATTTCTTCAACACTAAAAGAAGTTAATATTCAAAAAATGCTACAATAACTCAAAATTTACTTTGACTGGTTAGCATGTTGATCGATTTGATATGTGAACTATTGAACCAGAACATCAAATGAGGTTTCTTCCTGCTGGCCTCGTATTCTTGTCTTTATCATGTTTGATAGAAGCGGAATCTGGAATCATTGTGAGCTTCCTCGATCGGCATCATGATTTACAGTTCATTATAATATCTGCATTCTATGCATAGATCGAAAACAGATCAAACTATAAATAAATACATTCGACTGGAAGGAAAGGAAACCGTAACTTGAAGCACTGCATCAATTGATTAAATTCCCATATCACCTACCTTTCTGCACCTGTTTTATCCGGAAAACATCACATCAATGTAATAACGAATTTTCAAAAGCAACTGTTTGAAAACACTGTAAAAATCATAGCGTCCGATTCACATTAACTGCTTGAACAAAATTTTCATGTATTGCCGACGAGTTATAAGTTAAGTTTTCATTGTAACAGAGACTGCCGTTTCATTTTGCGTTAGAACTCAATTGATCATAATTGATCACCTCTCAAGACTGCTGGAAAAGTTGCGTGCATTTCTTGAGATTTCTTCAGATTGATCCGAATTGTTGACAAACAGCTTTTCGTTTTGAAGTCATCAAACTCGTTTTTGTGTGGTTAATTGAGTGTTGAAACTCTCGGCAGTTCCTATAGTATCACATTTGTTGGATTTTTGAGTGTTGTGTGACGATGTACTATAAAACATCGCAACGAAACGTGAATGAGGAGCAACCGAACGAAGGTGCCTTGGAGAATACACCGAATCAACAACAGGAGCAACAACCTGAGAACAATGCGGTAGGTGTTTTTTTAAATCATTGTATCAATCATTTGATGAGATTCTCCGAATAATGCAACTCTTTCCAATTCCTAATTCTTCATTACTGAATAGGCGAAATCATATTTGAACTATCAGCGACGGTTTAAAATGATTGGATATCTTAATTGTAGTTCTTTAGTCTTATTAAATCTCTTTACCAATTCCAAATAGTGATGGTTGGGAACTTTTACTCAACGTATCGCTGTCTTCAAATTTGGAAAAGCATTCTGAATCGCAGGCGAACGATTAATCAAATGAGAATTTGCTTCTAAATGTTGGTTATCACAAGTCAAATTTAGATCAGACATTAAACAGTTAATTAACTATAAGAGTAATTTCGAAATGCATACTTATCTGGGAATATTTGACATTGACAATAAGGATGATATACGGATGGCGCTCAATGTGAACGAGAATTTATTAGAATGAAAATGCATTTTAAGTTGTTAGCATTTGGATGCATATCGCTTGCTGTTGAAGTTTTTATTGTTGAATATATGCATTCGATAATGATTGATTGAAGAGTGTTCCTCAATGGAATAGCAAAAAAAAATTGCATACGAATAAATTATGCCAATCCCAAAGAAACGTTTCAGAGAGGTGTACGGAGAAGCAAGCCTTTTTCCCACATTAATATCGTACAAACAAGATTCTTCATGTAAAATCTAGCATTTCCTTTCCAGTAAAGTGGAAATTAAAAAAGCCTTAACCAATATAAATGATCAAATCACCCACATTATTATGACCCATAAATATTTACTAATAAATCAGTGACAAGTAATCACCCATATGACAAGTTAATATTTACTAATAAATCAATGATATTAATCTTCTTAATTCATCTGTCACGACAGATCATCTGAGGCATTTAATCGTAACATTTTGAAAGATTCCTATCTACGACACTATTGAGTTACTTTGCAGTTTCCTTTTGACAACTCCTCAAAAAATATGCGCCATTCAATAATATACATGGAATGAACATCCTCTCGCTCATTCATTTCGGCAGTTATTCATTAGAATTGAGATTGCCATTCTGCATAACTCAATGGGTTTTGCTTTATGAATGATGATTACACCCATATATATCTGTCTCTGAATCGTTGTTTACAAACGCTGATATGTTCAGAATGTTGTAGTGTTCATGTTTGAATACTCTTACGCATAATCATCCTTATGTAATTATTATAATCATTTCCACAACAAATATTATAATCATTTTCACAACAAATTCAACGTGCAATCACGAGCATAAATCAATTTGTTATGGTATGGTTATTCCCCTCAACTGGATTACGAACAATCGCACAAAGGCCAAATAAGTGTGTAATTTCCAGAATGAGAATTTTCTTCGCCACAAACATCCAACAAAAGAAGAGCAAATATGGTTTATGGGATAGGATAACCAAAATGGGAGAATAGCAATCGATTCTCATTGTAACCAAACAGCCAGCCACCATCTTCGTCTCTTTCTTAAGGCACTAACCAACCATCAAAATGACCTTGGCTGATTTATAAGATGTAATTCATCTTTCTTCTATTCCCTTTCCTCATTTATTTGGTCAATTTTCTACTGTAATTTAGACTGTGTCTTCGATTGCACTACACTATCGCAACCCTGCCATCCAATAGTCAGTTGCATTGGATCTCAGTTAACGAGAACTATTGTTAATTCGTACTTACACTCACTCTTGTTTCGGTTCGTTTGCTAGTTTTAATCCGATTACGTTTCACATGTCTGCACGATATCCCAAACAAACTTGACAAGTTGGAACAGTTTCAGATGACCAAATGCAGGAAAATTCCCTTCGTTTTCAACAGTTTTATCCGATTTTCCTCACTCCTCCAAAACAACAATGAGATCTCCTGATCATACCTATCAGTTTATCAACTGGTATCAATTGAGTGACGTTTTTGATCGACTAGTTCTATCAACTGTTAGCAGTGTCAGTCTCGATGGCAACTTATGAGAGTGATTTTCTCTCTTCATGAACTTGAGTCTAAGCCTAACTCGTAAGCATATCACGAACACGGGCATAAATAAGCTTGACAGTAAGCTTCAACAGAATGCCGAGTCTCACTGAAATATTTGAAAGTTGAGTTTAACCAAATGGTCTACATCAAAACAGCCAGCCAGATTAGTCGATATTCATTCACAGTCGCCTTGCTCCGACTTACACGAAAGAAAAAACTCTTCCCGTAAATTGGAGCAGTCGGTTACAACTCCGAACCTCGATTAGTCTGTCTTAGATGGGTGTTTCAATCAATGGTTCATTGGATTATGTGTGCTTGAAATGCAAAAGTTGCTGTGATAGATGTTGTTGGATAAGAATTACATTGATACATGTATGTCTCATTCGTTTCAATAAATCTCTATTGATCACTGAATGGATAATCATTGCTGTTCAGCCAACATCCGTCTATCTACACATCTTTAACTCGATTGCTTCATCGCACTGCTTTTAATGCTAATCGCAGTTTGTACTTTAAGATATCTGTTGTCGTTTTAATTTATATTACGCTATAACTTTTGTCTTTTAAACACTTCCTTCCACATATTCAAGTGTAGTCAGTTCCATTCTCCAATCCTCGTAGTATTATATCTGCGAATTATTCCAATGAGAAATATTCTCTCAATGATCGATGAGGTGATGAAGTTTCACTGGCGCTGCCTGAATTCAATGGCCTGAATTGGCCGTGCAAGTACTAATGTGTAACAATAGTTTGACTAACAATAAGAGTACAGTTGAAGTTATTGCTGGTTCAAGTGATACGTCGAGTAAATAATCGCATTTTAATTGAAATCATCAGGAATGATTATTCTGGTAATATGAATAGATCACCAATGATCAAATGATCGTAAAATGCTGTCGAGAATGTTTTTTGAGATTATTTTAATGAGCTGCGGTTATTTCATTTAGTTCATGTCCTCATTGTAGTGCTGCCTTTTACTGATAAGACAAACCTATAAAGTGCAATCATAATTGAGTATGATAACGATTATTAGTGTGTAATCGAATGAACAACTAATCAAATTATAGGGAAGTTGTGTGCATGACACGAGATAACGGTTATAGGCAATAAACAATAAGTAAACGCGATGAGAAATTGATTGAGCGATGTTGGGTTGAGGTCATATCAAATTATAATCTCGTACACAGCCCTAGTATTCCTATCTGCATGTAATACTTCGATATTTATGTGTGCATTTGACACATAATAAACACAACGACTCACATGCGATCTATAATTTATTCAATTGTCTAGAAAGGATGAAGAAACATGGTCATGTTCTATCGTCTAGAATATGTTTTCAGACACAGCGATTAATTTGGACTTAAGTTAGTATGGTTTATAAGTGCAACGAGCCTTCTGAACGCTTAATTTTTCCCACTGTCGATTTTTTAGCAATGTCCTTTGATGGAACAAAGTGTAAGGATATCTATGGTGAGACAGGCGCCTGACTGATTTCATCAGTGCCTAAGGAGTTCATGATAGCGACAAGATTGTCAGAACGCAAGAAGGGATGTGCTGAATGATTGCTTGAATAAATAGTGGTGACGTAAGCTCCTCAAATGTTTGCATGAACCCCAAAAAAATAGGACAAGGCGTGCATCTGTAATTATTCCTATTATTAGTAGTGTATTTTATCAATATTGCTCGGAAGCGATAAGAAATGGGACGAAAGCACAACAATATGAAGCTGAATGAATGACAAGCTGTGTAATATCTAACTCAGCAAGCAGCTCATTTCAGCCCTATTGTGTTTTTTGTTATACAACCGATGAATGTCTTGTCTTAGCCGTTCTGCCTTACTTTGTTTTCATATTTTGTGGCTTCGTTGTTCAATTATCCTCAATAGAATTCCTCGTTTCGCAGTTGTTTTTTTTGGCTGCTGCTGCAGCAGCATTTCACGAGGTGATTATTGCTTGATCGTCACCAGGCAATATATCCATGCAGCTCATTGTTTTAGACAGAAGATTTAATGCTGTCACAATAGTGCGATTATGTGTTCTATGTCATGTAATCATCGTCAAAACTTATCTCCTTCGCAAAACTTTCATTTCCTTGAAGTAATTCTTAAGAATCAGGCCTAGTTGATGATTTATCTGCTGCATGTCTAATTGATTCATTTCGATCTATCATCCTCATCACCCCATTACATATTATTCACTCATCCCATCCGCAAATCCGTAAAATCTATTTAACCACATGCCAGTCCGTCCGTCCGTCCCCGTCTGCGATGATTATGTGTTGTGTTGGTTGTTGCGTGTTTGTTTATGCATTCTTGAGAGTCGTCGTTTCCTTCCTCTCCTCTTGCTTACAATTATGTCAACATCCGATAGAGACTCTTTACACTGATAGAGCAGCTTGGACTGGCCATAGCAGCAGTTTCGAATTTCAACTGCTAGCATTGCTAGCATTCCTCAACGATCCTCATTCTCGAATTTGATCAGATTATTTGAAAAATTTCTGATTCACTTTATTTATTTATCGTCTTTCATCGTTTATCCACTCTAGATATTGCCAACTGGATTGATTGTCTATTTCACTGCGCATACAACGGATCACATGAAATGATTTTAGCAAAAAACTTATCTCCGAAGTGATCACATCTTATGATAGTTTATCTGGTCTTGTGATGATCTGATTGATCTTCATTTGCGTTCCGATCGCGAAATTTTCTCAGTTCATGTTCACACCAACAACAAAACGCTTTGTACTCTCTCTATCACGAGCTCTATATTCCCAGTGCTTTGTCCGTTCATAATCTCGGAAAATCCTCAGCAAACAAACCTTTCGAAACGGATCAGCGATCAATTGCACTGTTGAGAATCCGCCAGGATAATTATTGAATAAATAAAGTCTGCAGATATCTCTCACTACACATTCCACACGTTCATCATTGGCACGTTAAAATTTGTGAAGTAAACCTGCTTGCGTGCAGTTTTTTGATGCCTTCCAACGGATTTCTTTGAATAGCGTCAACATTTTTGAGTTTTTACAAATTGAAAATCTTTTGCAACAATGCATCCTCAGTCATAACGAAGTTATTGTTGTACTTGAATGTTCGTTTTTTTAAAAATCAGTTCATCTCATCAACCAGCTTTCTTTCTTCAGCATTCACTGGTCACTTCAAAATGTCCTATTCTATCTCTTTGAACTAAAAATGAGAATTCCCATTTTCTTATCTAATGGGTGGAGGCCTGCAAAACGAACTGTTGCCGTTGCAGTTCTCACTCAACTGCCACACTTCGGTAGCTTTGAGAATTGGAGTGAGTTTCAAAAAACAATCTCATTACTTCGCTAGAATTCTTGAACAAATGATACGAACAGATATTTTTCACTGTACAGTCCACACTTAATTCATGATATGGCCATCGAAATATGTGAACTTAGCGCACTTATTCGCCAGTAAGTTTTGAAATTCATTGAATAAACGATATTATTGAAGGTGCTTTGTTGAAATGTCCTTTTTAATAATTCATACTTTGTTCTGTTTTTTTTGTTTTCTTTTTTTTCAGTTTTTTCGTTGAGTTTAACAAAGAAATAATTCAAAAGAATTTGTTTCTGCTTCATCTCACTTCAAGAACATTCCTGCTGCTCATCACTGCCACTTACTTCATTGCGCCGTCTCTTTTGCGTTTCGTTCCAACGTTCCATCCATCAGCACTCACTACTCACCTCATTCTTTTTCACATTCAAATTTTCTCAATTTCCCATTCACAAAGCGACCAATCGACCGACCGATCGACTCTTCTCATCACATTCACTGCATTCACTCATTCATCAACCGTTATCAAATGAAATTACTCTCTTACCCAACTCCATTCAGAATGACAACTGAAAAACACAATAACTAAAATATTTTCATTTTCACTCAAATGTTATTTCCCATTGAAACTTGGCAGAATTCAATGGAATTTGCTCCTAAAAGTAAGTGTTCGAAATGAAATTGTTTCACATCACATCAGGTTCCTTCAAAAGTTTCTTTCATCGGCCCTTCCACACGTCCTAGCCAATACGAATATTGTAAAACTTCTTCAAAATCGCTCACAAAACGATTTCAATTAAAAACTGTACAGGCCTCGAAGATGTACAGTTTGTTGTGTATCAAGCGATGTGAATAATTCATCGAGCAATCGTTTTTAGCAAGAAGCAAGTGTGCATCATAAATGAACTAACTACTACGTCAGTTGTGTGTGTGTGTACGATCACTTACTCAAAATTCTATCGTATAGATTTTCAGCTTAAAATGATCTGATGTGCTGACGAGAAGACGAACGTTGTAAAAGTGAAACATTCTTTGAAGTTTTTGAAGCAAAGTGTTGTCTCTCTCGTTCGCGTTGAAGCAAAAAAGTACAATTGTAAAATTGATTCGTTTGATTTATGTCGTCGGTTCGAGACAGATCCCATTCCGCCTTTAAAGTGCTTTGCCGTTTTAAGTGCTTGTTGTTCTTAAAGCTGATGGTGTTCCTGATAAATCGCTTCGGATTTTGAGGAAATCCTTAGAGAAATTGAATCCTCAACGCAGTGGAATGTCCTGTAAGAGTAACTTGAACCATTGCAGTTTACTTCAATCTCGGGAAGCATCAGAAAATCACATTTCATAAGTTTATTGTGAAATAAGAAAGGGTTGCAGAGGATGTTATCTCTAGCAAATTTGCTGAATGTTATTGTTATTCTGTGCTTTTGCATAGATTCAATCCTTTTGTTCCTTATGATTGATATTAATCCATCTCTTAAATTCGAATTATCTGTCTTTCTTAGCATTCGATAGAACACCATTGACCAAATCAGAATCTATTTCTGAGCTCAAGTATCACGGTTATATAATTCTTCAATTGCTATTGAATCGGCTAACTGCGCAGTTTAATTCGCGTGCGACAATCGCATTGTAGGTGCGAACTCTATTGGTGCGATACTTTTGGCGATGTTTCCAGTACGTAAACACTCGCCAGTGCACATGATTTCCGCTATATATCCATGCATCTGCATTTATCTCTGGAATTTTAAATCCGGATTTATCACAGTTTCTGGGGTATTATCACCTCAGCTGGTAGCTGGTACCCTTCACCTTGCTCTCGACTTCCAGTTTCAGGAATTTCAATAGGACGTTGTTTTTTAGCAATTCTGGTGATGTAACAGAAATGACCGAATTTATAAGTGCATTATAATAATTGCATCCAAGTGAATAATGCATGCATGCATGCTGTTTTTACACTCGAACACGATTCAGTCATCAAAATCATTTTATGCATTCAAGCGTGAATCTCGTTCCAGTGGCTGACTGGTAGTGTTCGATCTAAAAGTAAAGAAATGAATCGTAAATTGTACTCAGAATCAGAAAATTTAATATTATTGCTTACAATCCGATAGATTATTGGTTTATTGTTTTGAACTAAGCACCAGTTCATAGCAAAGTGATTAGGTATTTGAATTTCTGCACGAATTTCATGTGTCCTCAAAAATTGATATGCTTCGAAAAATATGTGTTATGTTGTGTTCACTGGAAAGCGGAAAATTGTTTGTGTTTCAGCGTGAAAACGGGCGTTTAACGCCAAGAAACGTCTTCGTGGCGGCGATTAGAATGGCAAAATTTTCACTTGATTTGTTATTTTTTCGTCGACTTTACGCGCTCTGTAAAATTCTATTCGCCTTCAATCGACGGCATTCCATACCGACTTCTCTACTCTTAGCCGTATTCGTTATTCTCGTTTCAGTCGCTGGTTTGTTTCGGTTTTTTTGTTTTTTGTTTTTAAAATTTTTTATAGACCCCATATCTCAACTTGTTTGTTCCACATACTTTCAAGTTGTTTTAAAGTTTTTGGAGTATTAACCTTACTAAGCGAAGTCTTACGGATACACTGGCTATCGATGGTGAGACTTCAGAATATAATTCGAACCGCTTTTGTTAAGTTTTTATTATTTCGAATGGAATTGCATAGCTGGAAATTTTGCAGATCAAGTTGCTACGTATTTCGTCGGAATACTACCAAGCGAATTCTATGTGGTGTTGGGGAATCGTGATGTGACGTCGTTTCGAGTGCTTGCTGCCAAGGCCACATTGATCATCTTGGTGAAGGCTTTGGTGAGGTTTTTTGTATTTGGATTTGCTTACAAACTTGTGTGCCGCAATCTTGGATAATTGTGGTAGTTTTGTTTATTGATGGGGTGATTGTTTCAGTCGTTATCAGCTATCAAGTATTCCACTTCACAGTTGTTTTTGAAATTCCGAGGAATCACCGACTATACGTTGCATCGACTGTATTTCAAGAGGAATGGATACTATCGGTTGAATGTCTTGGGCGAGAACTTCGACAATCCGTCAGTTTCATTTGATTCTGGCGAGGAGTTTTTTGAAATTTATTCGGTCATTATTCTTAGTTTGGTTGGGATGATGGGGAATGATGCTTAATTCATAATTGTCACGTTTAGTGATCAACGAATGACTCAAGATGTAGAGAAGATGACACGTCTACTGGCACAAGAACTGCTGGCACCGGTTGTGATGGCACCGTTCATTATTGCGTATTACACGTACCTCACATACGAAAGGTTGGTGTCATTTGTACGAGACGAATCGTTTTGATAAAATTGATTGATATGTATTACTTTTTATAATTGTCACAAAGCAGTACTGGATGTTTAAGTTCTGGATGGTTAGGCCCACTGGCTATATATGGCTATTTTGTGATAGCAACGGTGGTCAACAAACTTCTTTTGTCACCGATTGTGGCGTTGGTGAATGAGCAAGAGAGGAAAGAGGGTGAATTCAGGTTCGTTACTTTATTCATGACTTTTTCCATCTATTATTAGCAAATATACTGATTATTTTGCTGGCTGAGTGAATTTGAGAATTATTTTTATGCACGAACAGCTTGTAATGATTGGATCATTTTTCAAGATTACGACATGTGGAGGTACGTGCCAACACGGAGTCAATAGCATTCTATCAGTCAGGCTTAATCGAGAACGTGATGGCGAATAAAAAATTGAATGCACTCATTCGGGTGCAGAAGAAACTAGTGGAATGGCGATTCGCTCTTTGCTGTGAGTTGGTCGATTTCATTGATTTTGATAAAGTGAAATGGTCATTCAACTGTTGTTTCATTTTGTTGTTTGATTTAGTGATATCGTTTGGTTTGATGCCATTTTGACGGTAATTTTGACTAGTTGATACGGATTTGTTTACGACACGTCACTTTCTATGAGTTTCAGTAGCAACGAGTGCGTTCGACTACTTCAGCGGAACATTAAGCTATTTGATAATTGCAATACCGATATTCTTGACACATGATTATGACGCTCTCACTGGTACTGAGCTATCCGGAGTTGTGAGTCGTGTAAGTTGTTTTCGCTGAATTAAAATTCATTTGAAGTCATGTCAACCGGATTGATAAGTATGATGAAGCAGAGTATTTGAGGTGCAGAGCATATGAACTTAAGGAATAAGCTAAATGTATACTAGTATTGAGTGTATTTTATGTGATTTTTATAAAGCATTCTTATTTCAGAATGCATTCTTCTATTTGTATTTGATTTATTCGTTCACAAGATTGATAACATTGTCGGAGATGGTTGGAGATATGGCTGGTGTAACGCACAGGTGCGTTGTGGTTTTGTTTTGGCTGTGTGTTTACATGGTTGAACACATTCATTCATTAAACACCTGTTGATAGTTATGCACTTATTAATCCTATCTGAAGAAATATTTGCTTTTTTTTGCGCATTTCTGGCATCTTCGTTGCACGTTTGCTGCAGCAGCATTCATAAATTTTTTTGATCATATTTGAATTTTATGGTTTTGCATTAAGGAAGGGTGTAGAATGATGAGTAATTCGCAGCAGCTGTTCATTGGCAGCATGCAAAAAAGCAGCAAATTATTATTCCTCATGTGCTGTTGGCTGTGGTGAATGAATGGTAAAGAAAAATTTGTGTGATTTGATAGAGATTTGTATTTCAGAGTGATCGGTTTATATGAAGAATTGGTACGACTTCATGTGGATCGATTGGAAACTGATCGCCCGCCATCAACAGTGCCTTCGTCGGTGGTTGTGATCGCATCCGAAGAGAGCAATGAGAAGAATAATGAAATACCACAGCCGAGGGTAAGTATTATTTAGGCATTTTATGCTTATGTCGTATCAGAACATATTTGATGTTATGTGGCGTTGTCATTGTTTGATATGTTTGTTCTCATGATTTTTTCATATTTTTACGATATGCGTTCAGATTGAGGAATTGCATGGAATGCAAGGTCGTTTGTTCGATTTTGAATCTGATGATGAGGAAGCGGAATATCTACTGCAGAGGTTAGATGGTTTGAGTTGAACTTGATGTTGTTTGAGAGGACATCTCAATTTATTATTTGAATGTATTGTGATGTGAATTTGTAAGTATGAGACTATTATTTCGTGTATATGGATTTAATAAAGATGATAAGATGCTTTCGTTGTAATCTGCTGATATTATGGAGGATTAATGAGCGATGGAAAATTGATTTGACAGGGATTCAGAAATTTTAGGACGAATGGTGGTCGTGACCGGGAGGATGCTGAGTGGTTAGACGATGGTATCGCGATGACTCTGGATTCGGTGACAATCGTATATCCGAACGATCCAACTTGCCCACTTGTTTCGAGTAGGTTTGAGGAATTATGCTATAATTGCATTGACTTGTTGCAATTATAGTTTCTTTTTTTTGCAGATTCCGTTTTGAACATTTTTTGCGTTGATAAATTAATTAATATGGATGACACTCTGATGCAAAGTTGTGCATTGATGAAAGTTATAATTGTGCGTTGAGGAGTTTTCGTTGTGATAACATGAAATCACATTCAGATTTGTCAATGCAGATTGTTCAAGGCAGAAATTTGTTGATAACCGGAGACAGTAGTGCTGGCAAAACGTCCGTACTTCGAGTGCTGGCCGGTCTTTGGAATTGTGCAACAGGTGAGTGAGGTTTGGTGACATTTGAGGTGATGTATTGAAATTATATTTTGTAGGAAAACTGGAAAGGCATTGGAAATTGAGGCCGTCAACATTATTGTTTGTGCCACAGAAGCCATACTTTCCGAACGGTGGATGTTCACTTCGACAACAACTGGTATATCCACTGAAGGCACTTCCGATCGAGAAAGGTTGTGATATTATTGTTATTATTATTATTGTTTGATTGGTTATGTTGTTATAGCGTAGAACATGTTATGAATCTGTTTTAGCTGATTGTAGGCATTTATTCTATGCTTATTTTAATGAACTTTATCGTTGTGTATTATATCGGTTAAATGCCATTTTTGATTGGAAGCATTTGTAGAGATGGGTCGATTAACGCAAATTCTGGAATGGGTCAAACTTGAGTATTTACTTCAACGATGTAATGGATTCGATGCGCCTGTTGATTGGGATTGGTTAGTGACACTTACTTTGATTTAGTGATGGTGACGGCGATTCGATTGTCTTCAGTTGATTCTTTCGTTTTGTTTGTTGTTTCGTTCTCATCTTAGATTAATGAACTATTTTGAGCAAATATTTATTGTGTTTTGAGGTCCGAAACGCTGTCGCCAGGTGAACTGCAACGATTGTCAATTGGTCGGGTGTTATATCATCGTCCACGAATTGCGTTCCTAGACGAAGCAACAAGCGCGATTGGATTTGAAATGGAGATGACTCTTTATAAATTATTGAATGACGTTTGTTATTTTTTATTTATCGGTTTTTATTCATTAATTATGCGTTCATGTTTAATTCATAGAGCACTGAAAAGTATTCTCTTGTTGATGTGTGTTTTTTTTTAAAGATACTGATGTTATCGATTGGGAAATGAGTTCAGCTTTCAGAAATCCATATTTATATCACATAAAGTGGGATGCTTGATTTCAGTTGTTTTATTTGTTTTCTTTTACGGTATCAGAATGGTTCTGTTGAAGGCAAATAGACGGATGGAGTAATGATTTATTGAAAGATGCTTACAGGAACGCATTTCTTATGTATCAGTGGGTCATCGCTTTTCACTGAAACAGTTCCACGATATGGAATTGCATCTGAATGGACATGGCGATTGGACGTTGACGGATATCGACAGTGTAAGTATGGGCAGTAGAACGGCTAGTTTGATTGGTAATCATCAGCATCCTCATCGAATGCTTGATATTTAAAAAATGAACGATGAATCAATGCGATGATTCACGATGCATTTGTTTTTGTTTCGCAATGTCAATGTGAAACTTTTATTGTGTATTTCTTGTGTTTGTTCGTATAACTGTCTGTATACAATATAATCAGTCATCCGGGGAATGGATTTAATTGCGTACTGGGTATGGTTCATGGAGGTTGTTGCGATCGATGTCTGCTCATATTGGAAATGAAATTGAATTTAGATACCGTACGATTAGCATTATGAAAGGAATGGGATGAATTTATGGAACTGGCTTTGAATTGTAGATGATATGTAGGTAGGCTTCTGCATATGGGTGAATCCTGTCGTAATGAGATAAAAAGATGTGATTTTTGCATGATAATGAGTGGTTGAGTGTAATATCTCTTATAACTGATGATCGACGGGACATTGCTATTTATTTGTGAGTTATACAACTGTTATTACGAAGATTTGATTATTGCTATGAGTTCTTGATTATTGTTAAGTTTGCAGTTGGTTTTGTTTTATAGTGTCGTAAGATGCAATATTTGATATGTGAAGAATGTTTTGATTGAGAGTTTTGTGTTGTTCGTGTAATTTAACGAAGGCATTTCATAATTGTAATGTCTTTCATACGGAGTGGCTGTAGCTCGAGTAGAATGACTGTTGTGACTGAAAACATTATTATTCTCTTTCCAAAATGGAACTTTTGTGTAATTTGGTCTTCCTTCTTTGATTTACTTTTGTCGTTAATATTGTCTTATACTGATAGGTTTGCCTGTCATAGGAGAAATGCATTTCTATTGAACAGTCTAGTAATATGTAACTACTATCTCTAGTCTTTCTCATCACTGGAATCTTCCATTTAAAAAATTATTTTGTTTGTTTCAAAACGTCTCCGAACTGAGCAATTTTGTTCGAAATATGCGATTGTACTGTTTCTCCGTTTCTTTCTTTTTTTAACTTATTGAAAGTAGTTTCGTGTTATGCTGAAGTTACGTTATTTTGTATGTTATTAGATGAATAGTTTGTGAAGTGGCTTTTTGTGAACGTTGTGAATGATTGTTGCGTTGGTTAGTATAAGAAGAGCATGCATGTGTCTTTAGTAAGAAATTAGTTTGAGTCGCGCAACTGTGCACCTTGATGATATTGGTTTGATGTATCGTTGTGATGTGTCCGAAAGCGCCCACATAATGTTACAATACAATCAACACTTTTTACTGCATTTCTTTAGAAATTTGCCCTAGTTTTGATTCTTGCTGTCGGGAGATCGACGACAATCCGAATGTAGAGCAGCTGATCATTAGAATGACAATATTAGCTTTGTTCTTGCTGGATAACTTTGTTAGTGCTGAAGATATTCGATTTGAGTAAGGAAATTATTGTTTTGAATCGGAGTTGTACGTGGATCTCTTAACGAGTCAACCTTTATGAACTAACAAAACATTGAGTGATACGCTTTGTAAATATTATCGACTGTTTGTGTTTATTTTCGATAACATTCGATGTTTTTTATGATGATTGATGATTTTGCGGGGAAATGTGCTAAAATCTTTACGATTATGACCAGAGGAAGCAAATTATGAGTTTTTGCGTTAACGTTGATGAGTTTATAGAATAGGATCGATCGTTTTAGAGTGATGTAACTAGAGTGTAACTGTAAGTTTTTAGTTTAAGTAACAATAGTATTTTATGGCAGATGATAGCTAATGATCTCGGAAGAAATTTTATAGTTGAAAATTTGAAAGTATCAGATTAAACGTGGATTATGTTTAACTGAGAGAGATTTGTACTGAATTGGGTTTTGCTTTTTGTTACTCGAAGATATTGGTCTTAAGTTGAGTTATTTGAATAGATTTGTATTCGTTTGCTTCCCTTCTTAACATTTGTCTTGGTATTTTTTATGCTTTCGTGATCTCGACCTTTTCTATGTTTTTGTATGCATATTATTAAGTTTTTAAGAGAGATAATTTGTACGGTTTTCACAGCGATTACTAATCTAATTATCGTTTTCACATTGTCGTCATACCTCTGCTAAACAGCGTCCTTTACTTGTAAGCTTATAAAGTGTAACGTATGTGTCCAGTAAACTTTTCAATACAGCTCTGTTGTCGGTTTTTATGTGCTGGTAATACATATGGAAATTCTGCTGAGTACACAATTCCTTTAGCCAAAAAGGAAACAACTCTTATTATTAGGTTGATGAAGATTCATGGGAGTCACCGTTCATTGATGAAGTCTTCAGTTGGTTAGCAAGCATCTCATAATAATCATATCTTAATGAAAAGGAAATTGGCCAATAACCTTAGTGTAAAACAGTGGTTTTCTAGACAGATTGGTGCTGCGCTCATGTTCTTGATCTACTCGTACGCATATTGATCGCTTTGATCTTGATTGGAACAGATTGATTTATTGGTTGATTCATACGCTATTGTTTTGGAATTTAACTTGAGACAAAAAAAAGATGTTTTGAGATTCATTTATCTTTTTTTTTTCAAATCAAAGTTTCGATTAAATCAAAGAGCTGGATGTGGATGGTGTCGTGGATTTTGACGACGACAGCTCAGTGATGTCGGTGATTCTGTTCGACTTCTTTAGAGGTCGATTTCTTATGAACGGTTGGAGCAGTGGACCGACGTCCATCTGTTCGAAATCTTCAGGCATCGGTTTATCCTTGGTTTCGGGAAGTGTCAGAGTGAGAAGCGCTGACACGAATGAGAGGAAGGCGAGTGTTAGGCAAGGTACTTTGCCATCACCCAGATCCTGAAATCATTCATTACATCGTATTAAGAGGGTCAAAGCAATTGCTCACATAACTGTGATATACTTGAGATGTCACAGAGAGGATCACATCATTTCATAGAAGTCACAAATCAAACTAATTCTAACGTAACTTTAGCGTAACCACTAGGATGCTGATGAAATACTGTAGTTGTGATAACTTCAACAACCAATCGCTATAAGGATGTGAAGTGAGTGCTCCTTACCGTATACTTGAGAAGAGGTGAGAGCATAATGCCAATACTTTGCGGAATGTTTATAATTGAATAACTCGTTGTTCGTATGGTTGTGGGCATCATTTCGTTGACCAACAACGGATGTGAAACAAATGCGATTCCATTGACCATTTTCGCTGATAGGTCGGTGATGAGTCGTGCCCAATGCCATCCTCAAACAAAAACACTGCAAGTCTGATCAATCACCTTCAGGAATCACTTTCAGAGATCACTTTCAGGATCATCGATTCATCAAATGATCATACAAGCCATTGTGTGAAGTGAACAACTGATAGAGTTTCATACCAATCCAATACCAGTCAATAATCCAATTCAGTCAATGATCCAAATCAGATCAACCACCAACCAATCAGTCAATCGCATCTTGTAACTTACAACTTCTCCAGACAAACTCACTTCTCACAAACGGTGATATCGATATAGCGATTCCTTGAACGGTCAATGCAAGCACAGTAACTGAACGCCTTCCAAAGAAACGTAGCAGTGGTATTGCAATAATACCACCGGGTAGTTCAATTGCACCGGATAGCATATAACCAGTGTACTTGTCATCACTTAAATTAACACTGTCCAGCGAAATTGCATAGTAGTAGAACGACATTACCATTCTGAAATGTGCAGTGGTTCAAGGAATAGAGTGAAACTGTCACTTAACAAATGGAACACCGAATTCAACTGTCAGAAGGTTTAGGTTCAACCATGACTTGCAATTTTTGTTAATGGTGAACGTGCTCTTGGTCTCATAAAACCTCAACATACTGAAATGACGACTGGCTGGTGAGATCGAGAAATCAAGTAACTCCTTGTTGGGATTATTTTTGAAATGGAAGCCAAAATGAGCAAAACTACTAACGTTATGAAGCCATTTGTAAAAATATGGAAGAGAATACGCTTCCACTTTAACATATCGGCAAATGTTCGATTCTGAACTCGTTGTGATTTTTTGGCTATTTCTTCGTCCACTGTGCATTTTCGTAGATCAACATCTTGCCTATTCAGCCTTCAAAATGGCAATATAGAGCCGAATAGAATCTTTAATGCACCGAACCCTTCACAGACGTAATTCAAGCGATGAAAAGTATTTGCTCACAGCATTTGATCATTATTTCTGAATACGTTTTGAAAGATGGGCAGGGCAGTATATCAATGGTGTTACAGTCACTGATTTGCTATCATCAGGTTACCTCTACACTCGAATTGAAAAGCACATTTCACGAAGTTCCAAGACATTCTGATTACGTAGTATATCTTCTAAACTAAAAACAGAGCATCTTTCATTAAGATTCACCAATTTGATCGTTTGATATAGTTTTTGATACCGATTATACGTCCATGAGCAATCAGCCAGTATGGTGATTCGGGTAATATACTGAAAATCGTTAGTCATGTGCGAACATGAACTGTTCGATTGCAATTTCGCAATCAGAACGTTAGCCGTTATGATTACTCAGATGAAACCGCTTCAGCTATCGCGATGACAGTCTTACTGATATTTTTCAATTAATGCACATTGATGTTTCACATCTTATTTTATTTATGATCCATTCAAAGGTATTGAAGGCTGTTTAGGAAGAAATCAACTAACAAAATGTAGGCAATGGTTATTAAAGTAGGCAGTGACATGATTAAATATAGCATTCGCCATGTGAAAATATATCTGGTTAACCATCCAACATAAAGATAACCCAGAAGCCATGTAATCGTGTAAACAAGACCGGTCCACGGTCGTGATTCATTCGCAACAACTTCACATGACAATATTGATGCTATCGTTAAGTAGCTCTGAACAAAATGTTGGTTCTTTGCGGCTTTTTAGAGCATTTTGAGGCAATTTAGAGTTAAGTCCATCATAAACATTTCAGAGGAACCAGTATTCATCAAGATAAATGAATAAGCAATTGAACCATTGAAATAATAGAGGTTCCTGCAAGATTCCAAAAAAAGCTTCATGATCTTGTGAACGGAAAAATCATGAAAAGACCTTGGAGTATTGGATGATATTATCAAAATTTAATAAACATCACTAACATCTGATGTGGCTCCAATAAAAAATCGCAATGTGACGAATGTAGAATAATTAGGTGAAAAAGCTGCGACGATGTTGAAAAACACACTCAAATACAACGTAACCAGTAACGTTGTACGACGTCCATATAGATCAGCAAGTTGTGAAACAAACGGAACAATTAACATTGCACCTACGATCAATTCACTCAATTCAAGATTTCTGTTATCCGATACATTATTCAAATTTTACCAATTCGATTGAATCAACTTGATTGAATAGCAATATTGCACTGCAGCTGAATTTCTGTTAGAAATGTTAGTTGCTCGCCATAACTTGTGAGCGAAAGCTTAATTAGCGATTTGATTTTCACTTATTCTTAGTAGTCAACATTTGCTAAACAAACAAAAATATGGTACCCAATGAAAATATACAAAATCCAGCTTCTTGCACTATCGGATTGCTGCATAACAAGTCGAACTGCAACATCAAAATGGAATCGGTCCATCGAAAATTGTTGGAATATTGTTTCAATAGCATGTAGAACTGGCAGAATAATTTTTTAATGAATTGCTAATGGCAAAAACGAATTCATGATAATTCGATCAAGAATGGAAATTTTGAACACTGATCATAAACGCTGAACATCTATTTATGTCATCATTTGATCACGAATAAGATCAGCCCACCAGAACAAGCGTTCATGAGAGCAAAATGACCAAAATGTTTCAAAATTTGTCAGAAAGCTAGAGCAGAGATACCTCAACCAGCATACTCTTGTCTTTCCATGACGGATCGATCCTCAGCAAAGACTTTGGAACTTTCTTTGTTGAACACCATGAAAATGCGTCTGTAGAAGTGAGGTTTATGCAACGATCCACAAGCTGACTCTGAAGATGCATCGTAAGAATGAAACGACCTCACGGATTTGAAATCTTTTTCGAATCTGTTACCACTGATGAGACCGATAACGTAGAACGAATCACATAGTAAGCAATAAATTGAGATTTCCAATGAAAGAGGAGACATTTACAGACCGCTCATTTACACTTCTTTACAAGCATCTAGCAAGTATTCTTCCAGCTTTGATAGGTCTCACAAATCGAAGACCAGTGTAATCAAAGCGATTATATAATTCAGCCATATTGGTTGTATAACTCAAAACTCGTAGACTCATCGAAACGTAAATAAAAATCAAGAACCAACACCATTAGATGATATGCACACAGCGGCAGGTTGCGTTTGAATAAAAGGCATTATGAACTGTGATGCAGCATAAGGAAAATTTAGAAGTTGACACAACACATAGGAAACGATCTGATAGAAGCCACATTGACCAACTTCATTCAGCAGTTTATCCGTATCCAAATCTTTGTACAACGATTCATGACGCCTGAATTCGAGAAATTCAATTTGTTTAGACTTCAGCAAAATTAATGAACGAATTCCGGCAGAAAATTCAGCCTTAGGCATAGCCTAGTAGAGAATATTACTTCTGAACTCAGAGGCTCTTAGGAATCGAATGATGGAAAGGTATTGATATGTTACTGGACAAACTTGAGGAGACGGTAGGCTCGAAGTCGGCAAACCTTATTTCATTAAAAAAATAGCCATATCTCCTCAAGAAAGCAAAATCGCTGGACAAAATATATGTTTCCCTGAACGTAGAGATTCTGAGCAATCGAACGGTGCAAAGAAATTCATATGTTACCGGGCAAAACTGAGAGTACTGGTACCCTGAAGATTTTAACGCCTATATTGCTGTATAATATTGATCTACAATGAAACAATCTGTATTGAATGAGTGCCTCTGCGCTAATTGAGATGGTCTTTAGAAAAATAGCACTTGAGCTTAAAAAAATAGCTACATCTCCTCAACAAAGCAAAATCGCTCGACAAAATATATGTTTTTCTTTATCCAGAGATTCTGCTCGATCGATTGGTGTGAAGAAATTGATATGTTACTGGTCAAAGCTGAGGGTACGGTAGGCTTGAATCTCTTTACCCGAATAGCATCACAAAAATTGATATATCTCCTCGCAAGGTGGAAATTTTCAAGCCAGTATTTCATTATTAGAAAGAAGAGATTCTGCTCGATCGAACGGTGTATAAATGATTATATGTTTCCGGGCAAAGCTGAGGAGACGGTGAGCTTAAATACATCAAACTCAAATTTCTATAGTTATGAATAGCCTCTCAATTGATCTATAGTGATCATACGGGAATATGAATGAGCGACTCAGCGCTAGTTGAGATAGCTTTAAAAAAATAGCTAGATCTCCTCAACAAAGCAAAATCGCTCGACAAAATATATGTTTTTCTTTATCCAGAGATTCTGCTCTCCTCAGCAAAACAAAATCACTCAGAGAGATATATGTTTTTCTGAATCTAGAGATTCCGTTGGATCGACTGGTGTACAAATATTCATATGTTACTGGGCAAACTTGAGGAGACGATAGGCTCGAAGATGGCAAACCGCATTTCATTAAGAAAATAGCCATATCTCCTCAAGAAAGCAAAATTGCTCGACAAAATATATGTTTCTCTGAAAGTAGAGATTCTGAGCAATCGAGTGGTGCAAAGAAATTCATATGTTACCGGGCAAAGCTGGGGGCATTGGTATATTGAAGATTTTAACGCCTAAATTGCTGTATTAATGTATAACGTTGATCTATAATGATACAATGTGCATTGAATGAGTGCCTCCGCGCTAATTGGGATGGTCTTTAGAAAAATAGCTATATCTCGTCAAGAAAGCAAAATCACTCGGAGAGGTATGTTTTTCTGAATCTAGATGCTCCTAGAAATCGACTGATGTTAAGACCTTGATATGTCACCTAGCAAACCTGAGTGTAGGGTAGGCCTGAATATGGTATTCCGTTTTGCGCTATAGTATCCTATGGATTGTGTTATAGCCTAGAATGGTCTGAGAATAACGATTTTGGATCAGGCCCTTAGAAGAACATTAGGTCTTGGGTTTGAATACCCCGAAATTGACTTTTTCGCAAAAGAAGTATTATTGTGTTCTGCAGAAGGTTCATCATCCAGAGTTCGAAGATTTTTCAGTGAATCGACTGGATGATTCGTTTGATGGAGGCATGACTTATGTGCAGTGTATGCCGACATGATTGAGCTGCAGCAATATTTGTGAAATACCTTTTAGATGAACTTGATTGAGATTGACTCGATTCATCAGTTTCCTTTATCTTGCACTCTTTGGGAGAAGATCTTTTTGAGCTAGAAGTTGTGAGTCGATGGTATCGAACTGAAACCATAATCCAATTGTGTTTCTTTTAGCACAAGAGAACAAGCGATCATGTAATCACTTTTATGATCATTGAGTAGAGCAAACCTTCCTGTGTTTTACCGCGCATCACTGATCAGTTCTTCGTTGAAGTCGATGTAAACAACCTATTGATCGTGCAGAGAACAAACTAACTGATCTCTCGCATGATCGTACGCATGCAATCTCGATTGTTCGTCTGTGATTATTGTGTAACGACACTATCTGTGCGCGACATGGTTTCGCCATCTTCATCGAAATTTTCGAAAATTTTTCGAATTGGAAAAATTTCTATATGTTCGGTGACGGTGGTGGAATTCGGCTCGAACAACTGAGTCAATGCTTTTATGGGAACATCTTAAGCTCATAGCCTGTGCAGCTAATAGTCATCCGTCTCGGCAGAGTTTTCTCCTCCATCTCGAGCTTTCTGAATTTGAAACGGTGGTTTTTGAATATATTCTTGTCAACAGTTGTATCTTTTCGGCAGTTCTCCCTCATATTCCCCACTCATATCGAATACAACCTCGCAAGTACTGACTGGTATATTCATCTGATATATTCAACTTCAAGCTTCGTCCCTATTCAACTGATTCCAACTGATTGAGATATTCACTGCGATGGACAACGATCCGTGAGTATAATATTCAAGCTTTGTTCTCTGCCTACCTTAAGCCTGAGTCTAATGATCTCCTAGCAATGATTTATCTTTCCTGCATTCATCGTCTGTCCCTTTGATTGCACACTGAATTGAATGATTGGGCTTCTTGGACAAAATAAGCATAGGGAAGCACACTCTAGTGTCTGGTTCTGATCAGATGGGTTCAAATGATGTGATACAAAACTGGCATAGTTTGAGGTTCTCTGATTTTTGTTTACGTCATATAATTCTGCGCTTGAGACTGTTGAATCTGATTTGCGTAGTTACATTTTAGTTGGGTGAGGTGTTGAATGAGTTCGAAGACACACGGCCACAATAGCAACATTCAATAACTGCCATGATGGTGAATTATGAGGGTGAAAAGCTGTCATCAAGAGGGTTAAATTGTTTTGTTGAAAAAGACGAATTTGGTTTGTGATTGCTTGGAATAATCGGTGTATTTGAGTGCAGATACTCACAGCTATGAGTAGCGCATCTTGAATCGTTCAGATCTGATGACTTTTGCATGAAGATGATTTGATTAATGATTATGTAACAAATCCTTACGGCAATTTGAACGAAGGGGGATTTGTTAATACAACAATACGTTAGATTACAAATTTGATCACACTATCGATCACAAGATTAATCACGATGTCGATGCGGTTGAGCAGTGTGATGATACGGCAGTTGACTCGCTTGTGCGATTCCTTTGGAGACTTTTGCCTCCACGATAGGTTTAGAGACTTTTGCCTCCACGATAGGTTTAGAGACTTTTGCCTCCACGATAGGTTTAGAGACCGTTTGTCTCTACGCAGAAGAATACGAATAGGAATAAGAATGAAAAACGAGGACCACAAAACAGAGTCGAATGAACCCTTCTTTTATACTGAGATTCAGCGGAAGAATCAGTGCAATTCCCACGGACAGGAATATGATTGTTTTGTCTATCGAAGCATTTCGAACGGTGATAACGGATCAGCAAAGATTTCGAGATTAGCAAGAAAAAATGTTTTGTCTTCTCGCAATACGAGACAGATTAATAGTAAGATGATTCGTCGTGATATCCTGGAGATAGCAGTTGATAATCTGAGATAACAAGAATGCTCAATATACTGGAATGGTTCAGTTGGGAGGTCCGAATAGATCTGAATAGATCTCATTCAGACTATATGACTGCAAAGCACATCATTTGCATAGAGCAACAGAAAAATTAATGGATCAATATTGAGATAAGAAGACAAAAGCATTAGGCTGATAAGAGGGGGATTGACTCTGCAATAATATTGTTAGAAATTAGTTAACTGCCATTAAGGACTCATCTTATTTGTTGCAAATGTAAGTAATATGTCTTTGTTGATATCATTGTTAATCCATTTTCTCGTGCTTTATTTATGAACTCCTTCAACAATGGAATTTTTCGGCAAATCTCGATTGTGACTTTTATTGTTCATCAACATTCAAGATTCATATGTGACAACTTTATTGGAATTCATTTGTGTTTGATATGGCTGTAATTTCGAACAGACCCTGGGTTGGGAAAGTGCTCCAGACGGGAACGGTGTTTGAAGGGCAGAGTTGAGAATAGTGGATTAGTGAAACTGCAATATGAAATTAAACCACAAGCAAGCGTTTCAAGCTTGCAATTACTGGAGAACCCAGGGTACTTTGTGATGATGTATTTTGGTTGTATGAATGAACTGAGAATCATTTTTTAAGATTTCTTCAAGTAATCGCTCTGTATTGTCCTCAGAGTGTACATCACAGTCAATATTGTTTCATTGATATCTGCAGCACTCTGCTACGGCTTGTATTATAGTTCAGATGCCAACAGTATTGATCATATTGTTTTGTACCACATATAGATGTGTTTCAGCAAAATCCATTGCATCTTCAAGAACCCAAATGAGCTGATATCGTTGACTGGTGGTCGATACCAATTTATTCGAGAAAATACCTTGTGAACATCATAAGCTTCCCAAAGTTCAGGTAATCCGAGACCGCAATGTTAACCAAATGATAAGATGGCCTCTCAAATTCCTTTATGATGATTTTTGGCCATTTCCTTTCATATTCGAAGAGGTGTCTTAGGGCGATATGCCAGCACCTCGGGGCTCCTAATGTTATTCAATGGGTAAATGGGAGAACATATAAGGCCTTGTGCTTTATATATTCATAATGTTAATCAAATGATAAGATGGCCTCTCAAATTCCTTCATGATGATTTTTGGCCATTTCCTCTCATATTCGAAGAGGTGTCCTAGGGCGATGTGCCAGCACCTCGGGGTTCCCAATGTTATCAAATGGGCAAAGAGGAGAACATATAAGGCCTTGTGCCTTCTCCTCAATGGGCTTGGCTTATTATGGGAATGCACAGTCATCCCGTGACCGATGACAAGTTTTAACTTGTCAAGGGTTCGATTGAGTGGTATAATAACTATGCTGTTATTACCATTCTCGATTAAAGTCCAATCAAGGACTACTCTATTAGGTGGTTACATTGCGGTTTATTAATTCATAAGAGCTTATTTCGTTGATCTTTTATGTCCCTCTGAAGAGAAATCCTCCCCGATATTCATTAATTCATCAATCACCACAGTCACGATACGATATCAGACGAAACGCCAACCACCAGATCGTCGTCAAACATCGACTGGAATGATCAACTTCAACCCAATAAAAATAAATTAAAAAAGAAAATAAAAAATAAACAAAAAAACAAAAGAAAACAAAAAAATAAATCAAATAAATAAAAATCAAACAAAATAAAATAAAGAAAAGAAATCAAAATAAAATAAAAAATAAATGAAAAAACATAATTCAAAGAAAAATATAATGAAATGAAACTTGATAATTTGATATTGTATGATATTAATTTGTAATCTAGATTCATATAATTCATTGTATTCTCTATGTTCATTAATATGACTCGAATGTTTCATTGTTTACAAAACTTTTCTTTACATTTGTAATGTTATTGAATGATACTCTCTGCAATTGTTATGTGTCATATTGCTTTATTGATTTGCAAGTCTTTTGAGATGGCTGGCTATATCATTGGTCTCTAATGGCAGTTAGCGGTAAACAGCAAACGAAGTGAATCGTTAATAATAATCATTATCGGGGTGATAGAATTGAAATAGATTGAAGAATTGAAATTAAATTGAGATAGATTGAAAATACTACAGAAGTGAAATTATTATAGAATGATTGAAATGATAGAATTGAAATAGATTGAAAGAATATTATAGAACAAAGATTGAAAATATCTTAAAATGATGTTGCGAAGCAGTCATATAGTCTTGGGGTATTAGTATCAAAGTGATCCTCATTGGAACTTAGCATTTGAAGAAAATATTTTGATATGATTGGTCACAGTCATAAGAATACGTTTTGAAGTTGACATGCAGAGAACGATTCAACATGTGAACATTCAGGAATATATTTGTAATCGGTCATCGCACTTACACACCGATAAAGCAGCCTTCATTGACCACTTCGGACTTATTCCCAAACTGCGAGACGGGTCATGAGAGGGATACGAGGGATTCTCCTCGATGTTGATGAATACTCCAACCCTGACTGAGTAAGGCAGTATGACAACATTGCAATAGTCTTCTTCGAACTCATTCAACTCAACCAAGAAAAGAATGAATCGGGCACTGAAAGGAAAAGTTGCTTCAGCATTGGGAATGAATAAAATCAGGCTTCCTCTTGCCTCCACAGGATTCAACGTCAATGTTGTGAATTGAAATAAATATGAAAGAATATTTAATACGATACCCATAATTAAACAATAAATCGGCCACTCATTGCTTAGAAAAGATTAACAACTGCTTGCAGGATTGTTTTTTGTTCTCAAGTGCCCCAGAATTAGCATTAGGAAAATTTCCGTATGATTTCAAAGCCGAAAATATTCGTGTTACTTGTCGACTTATCTTCGTTTATTTGTGTGGATAAACTAAATTATTAATCGTCGCTTTCGCACCAACAACACGATCAGCAACACAAACAGAATTTGAATGTGAACTGAAATTGCTGTTGTTTATATGAAGCGCATTTCAGAATTATTCGTAATATCACAGTGGTTCGTGGTGCCAAAAGCATTAAATTTTTTTTTTGATTCAAATGTTGTCCATTGCAGATAAATTCTCGTATTCAGTCGGTTTGAGTGGGGCCGTTTTGTGGCTGCTCAAACTTCATTTCAGCTAGTAGTTATTTGGATTTAGAAGGAACAGGACGACATTCGGCAATGGTTTGGCCAAGGAGCCGCATGGTTGTGCCGAATAGGTTGTTCATATTCAAGAAGATCATTTCATGACACCGAGATGGGGAATATCAGACAACTGCTTCGAAGTGACTCATTTGGAAAGGCAGCGAATCGAGTTGCTATTCGATTTGGATATTAATAATGACCGAAGTGGACATATGGCCGTTGATTCCGAGTTAGATTTCGGCTCACTGAACAGCGTGCGGATAGCGGATGAGGACGACGATAACGACAGTTGTTTGGCGCAAAAACCAGCCAAAGTGGTTCTAACGACCTCAACCGAGGAGCAGCAGTAAGTTTTTGCAGTTTTCTTTGAAAAAATTGCAGTTCTTTGCAGTTATTGTTATTTACTGTTATTTAATGTTTTTTAGTGTTATTTATTATTATTTATTGTTTTTTAATGTTATTTATTGTTATTTATTGCTGTGTTTGTTCTTGAGGAAGTGTTTATAGTTCAAATAGGTTTAATTGTATCGTTCTCGTTGGTTTTATGAAACATTCTTTTTGATTGATTGAAACTTATTTGTTTGTTTGCATATTGTCTGCCTGATCATTTCATGTCCGCTTGATTTTTGACGTAAAAATGAGTGAATAGCTGACAACTGAACTCCCTCCTAAACAATTGTTCGAAAATTTTATCTCAGCTTACGTCACAATAGAAAACATTCTACTGATCGCAAAACTTGAATTGTCTCATGAATGTGACTATCACTGATATTGATAGGTGATAAGGCGCACAGAACAAACGGAGAAAGCATCATAAACCAGTTTCAGTTTTATGTACTTTGCTCAATTCTTATTTCACTTTCTTCATCAGTAGCTTGTTGCTACCATCCATCTGACATGTGAAGCTTTCATAATGCGATATTTCATATATTTCTTCACGATCCTCGCGCTTACATTCTCCGTATTGTTCGTTAAGCTAACGCTCTAGCTTCATCTATCCATACGTTTGCTTATTTCTGTTTGTGTGTGGAAATAAATGTGCTGTGTTGTGAAATGAAACGATTTTCGGATGGTAATGTTAGTTAGTAATACTTATGATGTGATGCCTATCGATAATGTCGCCATCAATTCAACTGAATGCATGCAAACTGATGTATGTTGCGATTGTTACTTGTGCCTCTTTGTTGTGCTGAATGCATGATCATATTGTTATGATCATATTGTTATGATCATATTGTTATGATCATATTGCTATGATCATATTGTTATGATCACATTCCCATACAGCAAATCTTCATTTATACCATTCAATCACTTAATGTATTCCTTTCATCTAAGTTAATTCTTGGGCTCACTTTCAGCTTCGACTTTCCAATTTTTTAATTGTTGAACGTTTCTGTTCAGTATATGTGCAGTCATTTAGACAGAGTGTTTTCAATATATTTACATTGAAGCAATTCATTTTTCCTTTATCTGCTTAATGTTCAAGTTTGCAGTTAGTTATATGTGCATAAGATGATTTGTTTTGTGCGATTGTTTTCGCGACTTTAGTCGTTTGATTTTATCGAACGTTTCATTAGTTTTTGGCCTGCCTCATAAATGTACTTACTAGCAGTAGTCAATTTATCAGCGAATTGCGTCGAGTGCAATGGTTGTATTGATCGTAGCGATCATTAAGAGATTGCTTTTTTATTATGAGATATGTTGTGTAATCCCTCAGCTATAGTTGATATCAACGACCTTCGTGTTTCATTTTATCCGTTTTGTTGTTGGTGAACTTATATGATGGATTATATTCAGCTGTTCGTGTTCATTTTTTCTTTGATATTACTAGCGATTTGGTGTACCACCTTGTGATATCATTGAAATAGGAATATTGATATAAGAATATTGATATGATATTCAGAAATAACATTGATATGAACTGCTTTGTTCCATCATCGTTCAATATGTTTACGAATATCAATTGCAGAAGAACATCTATCACGATAAGGCCTAGTGAATAAATCAAAATAAATTAATGGGTTCCCATCAACGCATCTAGCAATCGGAAAATTAACGTAAAAATACACGAATCGAGTTATTTTTAACAATAGCTGACGGCTTGACGACGTATTGATTAAAACAATAATATGAACTGACATCAGTTCGATTTGAAATCAGAATCATAATAAAACCAACTACGATGTGTATTAAGGGTGTAGTGTTCACTGATTGCTTGAGTTGAAAATGTTTCAAGTAAGTATGATGATTCGATTAGACCAGCAATTGAGAATTTAAAATATTTTTTTAGAGTTTTTGCTGGATATTATTTAAAGAACATTATCGCTGCATGTATGTCACGTATCGCTCGTCGAGTATTAGAGTGAATCGTTCGGGAATTGCTCATAGACGAATGATATGGCCGTAGAAACGTTCGTTCATTGGGGAATAATGACTTGGGAAAAAATATGTACGACACTTGAATTTTTTTTTTGTATAGTGACTTGAGGAATGAACGGAATCTTCACTGACAACTGTGAAGTAGGTCTGGTTTTTAAAAATAGTGCAGCTGTTCAGCTGAATGAAGCCATTGAAATTTCAAAAGTTTTCTAGATTCCTTTCGACGAGATTCATCATTGTGACAGAAGACAATTTAAATTTTGATAAGTTGAGTGTTATACTGGATACAAGGACTGCATAAAGATGTAGATTTCGTGTATCTGAATCCATGTAAAGAGCAGACTTTCAAGTTAGCTCTTTGATGAAATCGATCATCGAATTTTTTTGTCTACCATGACATATTCGATGGTGTTGGGTCAGCGATTAACTTGTGGCGAGCATATGTTCTGCGAAATGCCGATTTCGAATATGCATTCAGTTCTAACCAATGGTGTATTACGGATAAATTTGAGTGAACGTGCTCGAGGACTCGTTAAGAGTTTTGCGATAGTTGCGACGTTTTATATTGTCATTACGAGCTGTTCTTTATTTTATAGTGCCCAATTGCGGACATGTGTGTGACGTTTTTGTATTTGAACGACGAGGCTGTCGGAAAATCGAGTGAATATCAATTGATCGTATTGAACAATCGAGATGAAAATTTCGATAGACCGACCTCACTGGCCGCATGGGAAGGAAATATTTTAGCTGGTAAATGATTGTTTGTTTGGCTTGGGATATTTTCGACAGAATATTTATAGCGCATCAGAATATCAAAAGTGACTTGAAGGATTTGTCAGCATCTGTTATAATTTGAATTCTGACAGTTCAAAGAGGCTGAAAAACAGAGTTAACTTCACTTCATCATATCGTGAGATGTGGCTTTTATTAGATTCTGTCAACAAACTGATACTGGCTATTGGTATTTAGCTATGATTGAGCATATAAGTGTATGAGCATAGTGTCCAAAATGAAATAGAGTGCGTTTCGATAGGCTTCTGTTTGATTTTTTGGTTGAGGTAGGGATCAAGCTCTACCGCATGAAAAAGGTGGCACATGGCTGGGCATGAAGAACGATGGTAAAATTGGTATTTTATTGTCGATGCTCGAAAAGAACTCGTTGACCAAGGCTGGTGCACAAACACGCGGTTTGTTGCTTCTTCTATCTAAATGTTCAAGTGTTATTCGTTTTCTAATTCGATCAGAGGGTGAGAAAATGGGCAGGAGGAAGGCGTAAAGCGGCGATTGTTAGTCGTCGTTTTCAGGACGAATAGTGAATGAATACTTGAAAGGTTCGTGTAGCGCCGAGGAGTATGGTCATCAGACAGAACAGAATGCGTATCTTTATAATGGATTCAACCTTCTTCTACTGGATCGGTACATTTTTGCTTCCGACTTGTTTATGCATTCTTGAATAAGGTGTACGAATTTGCATCTGACGGAATTGAATCTACTCGGGCATTGGATCAGATAAAGAAAGCATCGAATCGTCTTATTTGTAATCTGATCTGATGTTGTTTTACAATTCTGACTAGCGGCTAATGGAGGTAATGAAGCAATATTTGAGGATCAAACGAAATGATGGCCATTTATCATATCGTGTAGTGAACTACGGGAATCGACAGAACGGCGCTAGACCTGAGGTACTTGGATCGGGTTCGTCTACTGGTTGATTGCTTGGCATTTACGATAGCATTTCATAAAGTCTTAGTTGCCAGCCGTGGCCATGAAACTAAACGTATACACTTTTACATATTAGCCAATGTATGCTAGCGCAAAAGCATTGACAAGAGAAGTTTTGCCCCTAAGTTTTTTAATGATGATTATTGCGGTGAATCGCAATTGGTTGAATACCGAGCGATCTTTAAGATGAAATACCTTTATGAATGTATTAAATGATACGCTGCATACAGGAATCTATGGATTTGGTAACAGCTCTAGGCTTACGCCATTCAAGAAAGTTACCTACGGAATAAAATTGTTCACCGAAAAAATTAAACAACTCAATCAACTGTCAAAAGAGGATGCTATGGAGGAATTTGTCAAGCTTCTTCGAAACGATAAAAGGTGCAATAGTATCTCAGTGATTATCATCTCTCAGATTTATTCTCTCTGTTGGATAAGTAATTAAATAACCGACGTATTAACGAGAATTATTGTATTGCGTTTTTGATGAGTTGTTAGGAATTGATCGATGAGGATGCTCAAAATTTGTTGCTATTCCGCCTCATTGTATCTTTTTGACGCCGTATGATCAGCAAGATATCTGGGTAATTCAGATTATCTCAATGCGAACTTGATTTTCTTTTCAGTCATCATCCTGATGAACAGTTGATGAGTCAAACCGACCAACCGGAAGAGCTGAGTAGAGCTATGTCTCAACTTTGCTATCGTTTACCAGCACCGTTTCGATACGGCACCAGGTAATATCAACTCAAACTCTGTGTTTATTCTCCAAATACTTCCCTACGAATCAAAATATTTCAATGTCCCTAGAGGTTTTTCCTTTTTGTGTCGAATCTATGTCGTGCATTTGCAGCGATTGTCTTTGCACTGGCATTTTGTTTTGTTGTTTTGCAGATCTCATACGATAATTCTTATTGATGGACTCGGCCATGTGACGTACTTAGAGCGAAGCCAAGTGCCTCCACCGGAAGATTTCGAGAATATTGTTTGGGTGGATAGCAAATTTGAATTTGATTTACCGCAGCAATGATTCCTTTTCTGCTCTCATTTTCACGATCAAATGAAGCCAATTGTTTTTATGAATGTATCTGCAATTTATCACTTGTCGTACTTTTATTCGGTGCTGTCATCGGAAAAGCTTATTACTTCGCTTCTGTGCTCATATGATTGTAAGCAGCAGTCCTCATCATGGAACAAGTGTATTTCATTTATCATTCAAGTAATTGCATTTTGCTCAAGCGTGTGTCATACATAGATTACACAAGCTTCATTCCATGTACTGTTTATTGCCTAAGACATAGTTTTCTGATGCTATATGTTTTGAGAAGCTTTCTAAGAAAATGTGACTTATAAAGATAGTCAATCTTATTTTCACAAGTAAATCCTGGACGTTGTGTGAATGAAATGGACATTTTGGAAAGATTACAGTCAGTACCTTTTTAGTGAGTTATTTTTTGTGAGAAATTGATGCCCGTTCGATGCATATGGAATTGTAATGATGTTTTGTGAGCGTCATTGGATAGATTCCGTCATGAAATATGATGGCTCTTGTAATTATGCACCGATTCTACTTAATGACTATAATCGTCTGCAATAAACATTCAATTTCGTTCAGATGCATTCAGTGTTGCCGTGGCAAAAATGAGTGGTGCACAAATAGCTTGATGAATTTGATGATCACTTTCATTACCGATGCAGAAGTTATTCGAAAATTTCACTGACCCGTTTGATGGTTGGTTACAGAGGAAGACTTTGAAAATTCTCAGCACATGGGTTGTTGGATTTCATCATTAGACCGACGACCACCTTTTGCTCGGATTTAAGAAGATATAATCGAGATTTTGTTTATGTTCTTTTATCAATAAGCAGTTCTGATTTATAAACGATTAGCAATCTTGTAGTTATTTGCCACAAATACTGATCATATAGTCGCTGTACCGGTTTCGATCATCCCTCATGTTATTTATGGTTATTCTATCGTATCATATTCATTCGTTTGTATCGTATCAAAGCAACAAATTAATTACCAGTTCAATGTCGTCGTCATATTTACTCGCTCACTCATTTGTTTGTATTATCAGTCCTCAACTGTTTTCATGATGATGGAAATGTGCTGCTGTGTGATGAAACGACACCGCTAATATGTCTGCATGGGATTGCATGGGAATAGTGTTTGATTGCGTATACTAATTATGCCAGTATTGCATGCTGATTTGTGAGTTATTTAGTGACTCTGATAAATTTTTCGAATTCGATTCATTCTCAGGACACCGCATACATCTCATCGTTATATCCTCGTCCCGAATCAACACGGTGATCATCAGCAAATTTGCCAAGAATGATAAAAGTCAAACATTCAGGAACTGATGAGTTCATGCCTTCCAGGAGCTCACTTGCAGTCGACAAACAATTAATTTTGTCCAGAACTGCATTGCTTACTTCTAATAGCAAGAAGGTAGTATAGTCTTAGTAGCTTATAATAAAGTATTGATCGTATCCATTCAATGTGATCGATTTGTGAAGCTAGTATTCGTTGAAGTCGATACGAAGTAGTTTAATGTGTAGCCTTTCTAGTTTACTTTCTGTAATCATTAAAGCATCAAGAATTACCATTGGACGTGGGAGCCAACAACATTCGAATACTATCTTTTATGAATCAGAAAAAAGTTCTCGTTAATTCCTTGGTTCACACAGATAATTTTTACAGTTTTTTCGATAATTTACAGTCATATATCAATTTTCCTGATTTCAGTGTAACAGCGCTCAATAAAGTTAGTTGCATGTTTTTCGCAGCAAAGGTTTCAAAAGAACAAAAACCAATCGAAGCTAATACTGTGATTGGAACAATTGAATCACTAATTGAATCATATCAAGACTATATGACAGCTGCATGATTTATATTGTATCCTGCTTGCTCTTGCAGATCCTATGCGTTATGTAAAATTTCGATGACAACCGTAAAATTGTTCATCGCATAACGACCATTTTAACAAATGTGATCGACTGTAATGCAGACCCGTCAAAAGTCGTGTTTAGTGACATTTATTTGAAAATTTTCTCTCATTTTTTGCGTCCACCTTGTGATAAATCCTAGCGGAAGTTTTTTTTTGGTTAAAAAGGAACTGATTCACGAAACATACGCTGACTCTCTGTGAAGTTTTCTCGTATACTTTCGTTGTCACTGAGCTGATCTTCTGATCTTCTTATCAAAAATCGTTCAGTTTTTGGTTCATTCCTTGAACGCTGACCAATTTAGAGATCGCCGAACACGGTGCAGGATTTGACGAATATGCAGATGATTAATGCACCACCTAAATAAATCATCAATCACTATCAATGTACTATCGGATGTAATGTGTCGTCGAAATGCTTTCTTATTTTCAAGTTTACAAATCTGCCTATAAAGGTGCATCGATCATAATTTGCCAAAATATAATACATCCGACGAACATCCCACGCACTTCGTCGACTGATGAATACTGCTGGTTGCTAGTGCATCGTCTTCGGTCGCTGGAAAATTTCACGAGCGCATTTCGTAACGCAATGAACAAAGAGTGGAAATTCGCTGAACGTCTTTGAAAAAATTGTTGAAATTCCTATCGAAGAGCAGCCGTCTTGTGATTGAACACTATTTATAGCAGAAATTCATTTTGAACAGCATTTATAAGACGCATTATTTTTAGGAGGCGATCGATGCAAATCTCAATGTCATTTCGGTCGGAGCGATTGAGAACACTGTTTTCTGGTTTTTATTTATGATCACCTATTTTATGGGGTAAACATGCTGCATTTTGCACACTGCTGACGTTCATTGTTGATTGATTAGCGTTAAATTGGTCTGAAGCAACTAGCGCCTGATTGATAAGAGATAAATGGTTCAGTGACGATAATGGTTTAGTGACAACGGATCAGTGATAATTCTTGGTTGATTGAGTTGTTATTTGAAGGTGAATAACAAATATGAATTCGACTGTGATGTCATCATTTGAATGCATGCATATGAATGTCTAGCTGGAACCAGATTCTGATCCAATTTGCATTTATCGTCTCCGCAGATGAACGTTGTTTAGACGGTGTTAACGTTTATGTGTTTATGTCAATGTCGACGGGTGATTATTGTACCATCTGAACTGCTGCTTATTCATTCGCTTTCATTCAACCAATTAATTTGATTGCATTATATTCTTTCTTTCAACAAGCTGACGTCAACATCAGCTGTTATAGTATCAAACATCGGAAACATCTTCTACTCTCGCATCGTTTTTTAAAGTATTTGAATATTGATGCTTTTCATGGCCAAATTCGCTGGTAACATGCACAATTTATAGTAAAATCTTGATCAACTGAAATGGCCTTGTGCATTTTATGAAATTCTCCGTGCATAATCAGTCACTGATGCGAAACTGAAGGTCTAAATTGAACATTTGACGAATTTCATCATATTCCTTGTGAAATACTGCCCTAATCAGCAGCATTATTGGGAAATGCGTGAACTTGTGATGAAACTTTCTATCGCTTTTTTTTTGATTCAATTTGAAACGCAGAAAATTTTGTTGAGTGCATTATATTCGCTAGTGGTTCTCTAGCTTTGGTTGACTGATTCTAAAACGTGGATGATCATTATCTTCATGAAATTGTTGAACAATCGCAACCAAAACGTGTTTGCAGAAATTCAAAAAAAAAGCTTTTCCCATTCACATACACTGTTCAAAACGTGAGAGTGCATTCATTCTCAAGAGTGGAGTAGATTAGAATGAAGATATTCATATAATCACCAAACAGCAACTTCAAGCGATTTGTTAACGATACAAAGTCCACTGAAACGAATCCAGTCGATTTATATTCACTGAACGATGAAGCGATTGAAAGCATGAACGTTCTGTGATTTGATTCGTAAGCGATTGAACGAAGACTCCTACTCTAAATCCGATGTTCTCTAATGAATTTACGAATAAATTCACAGATGAAATGCTCCGCTCGGTTCATCAAGTGTCAATGTCACTCGCACAGTCAATCCAAAGCGCTTTCAATGTTCCCCTTTAATCATTACACAAATACGATTATATAATTTCATTGCCATTCAGCAATTCCTTCCTATCAATTTGTTCGTTTTGCATCAGCTATTTCGTACAATATTCGTAATGGTTTTGAGTCGTCATTGAGCCGTTGAGTTGAACGACTCGAAACGATCACGAATATTACGATTACGATTACAAAATAGCTGACTTTCCACTGACATGGTTGGTCTCAATCAGCAATCATTATACGGTGATTAACAAAATTTTTCGCCCTATTGCAAATTTTTTTCTGCTCGAAATTTAGAGATATTCCTTGCAAATACACAATGATTCGCATTAAAAATATCGAAAACTGATCATGATTGGTTTATATTCCTAGTTTGTGTGTGCTTTGATACGTCGTCGATCATCTATCGTTATTGTTGCATGATTTGAGCTGCGGTCATATTCGTCGAATTCATGCACTTACGATGTGAACTTGCTCGAATTTTGATTCTTAAATGTGCTCATATATTACATCACATCAGTCAAATCTAATTCTTTAACTTGCATTTGCCGTCGTCTCATATGGAACACTTTCCATCGATAAACAGCCTTCGTCATGAATTGATGGCAATTGCTAAGAAATATGCTTCCTTGCAGAAGCATAAAGTAATAGAAGTGATCATAAACTTACCTGTAATCCTTCACTCACCAGTATTTGTTTACTGCTTACAAAGCAGCAGTATTACTCGCTCCAATCATCTTTATTGTCCTATGTGTTAACGAAATAAGGAATCGTCAACCGGTTCGTCGATCGAAAATTACTCAACAATTACAATTGTTCATCAACTCACTTTCAAAATCATTCGAAATTTCCCAGACATTGTTGTTATTCCTATAGAAAAATTAGATTCTATCACTCACTCGTCATCATATCGACCACAAATATTTGCGTTAAATCAAACAAATCAAACGCCTGCCTCAATGGACTGCTTCTTAAATTAATAACTGCCAGACAATTTGATGTCATATTACGTCAAGACTGCTCTTTTTTTGTTGAATTATCGTTGTTTTTTGTATGTTGTTTCCATTACTACTGGAGCAAAAAACCTGATTTTCAATTCATTCAACACCTCTATTTATAGAAGAGTTCGTCTGATTAATCGGACGTAGTTAGGCCTAGCTGCTGCTGCTGCTGCTTTCACTGATTACCTGTCATTTTTTGCGGCTCTTGTTGAAAATGAATTTCAAGGTGACAACTTTTGAAGAATGACTTCTAACGTACGAAGTCATCTGACAGTGATTTGTCATCACTTCATGATTCACATTTTTACAGTATGAAAACGTCACTTACATCTAGACGCTTTTATAGTCAAAGACTACCATTCAAACTTGTTGTGCAATTTCAATTTTTGTTTTTTAAAAGACTATTAGTAGACAGCATTTTTTTGCGTACCAAATAGTTGAGCGAAGTGATCAAACGAGAAAAACTATTTATTGTTGAAACGTTCGGTTCTATGAAACCAAATTTTCAGTCGTATTGCAACTTGTTTTGCATGAATTTCAGCAGATACATTTGCTGGTTTACAATCAATCCGTCAGATATTTTGGTGTTTTGAAAATGTGGCGAAGTTTTTAGCTGGAATAAAACTTAGTCAGTAGTCAGTTGAAGTCAATTGCGTCAATCCGATAGACTTAATCGCTGATTGTGAAAGCCTCTGCAAAGTCCTTACTAACTCTGCAATGTGTCGAATTGCACTGAATGATTTCAACGTTCTATTATAAATGTTATAAACAAATGATATTTTATACACATCGCAAGCTTGTAACGGATGACTTGAGTTAATGATGTTGTTCTCGTCATTTGTTGTCATCTCAACCACATCTCAAAGATCGTTCGTTCACTGCTAGAAATTTCGTGTCTAGTGTCTTTTGTACGGTTTTTGTCTCATTTTATCTAAACATTACTCAATGAAATGTTTCCATTTCAGAAATTGATGGTTTTTTAATGCGTTGGCTGATTACGGTCGAACTACGTTGAGATAGCAAACTGATCATTTTCAGTTGTTTGTTGTATCGTTCGAATCCTGAATCTGTCTGTATTCCCGATTTGTCAGTGTTCTATCAACTTTTCGCCGAGATTCCACTGAAATTCTCGTTGTGAACGCCGCAATAATGTGTGTTACATTTGTGTACATCGAACACGATCCGTGCGCAAAATATAAACTCATCCTTGTGAACAATCGTGATGAGTTTCTTGATCGTCCCACTACTAAAGCGCGATGGGAACGTGGAATATTGGGTGGTAAGGTTTTTTCTACGGGTTTTATTTCGTTGACTCTGGTAGATCAAGTATCACCTGCACGGAGACACGCATAATTTGCTTGGTATTCAACGTTCGGATGATAAATGACATAGTTGACTGAGGCTCCCGGAAAGAGAGAAATGACAATAAATTTGATGAAGAAGTAAAGAATTTGACTAAGTTATTAGGTGATTACAATGTATGCATTCCTACGGATTACAACAAGTGCATTGCACTAACATTCCAACGAAATTGATAGAATCCTAAAGAGTCTTTAAAATTTCAAATTTCTGGCAGCAATATCAAGCGATCACGACAAACAATTTTTCAGGAAGAGATGAAAAGAGCGACGTAAGAGGTACATGGTTATGTATGGATAAATCAGGCCGCATCGGCAATTTGCTCGCTATAACCATTCCTTTCCATCAGGTTAAACAACGTGCTCCCAGCCGAGGCGAGTTCCGTTCCTAATTTTCAAGAGAAACGCTTCTAGTCAAGCATCTCACCGCAATAAACTCGTCATAGTTCCTGTTTTAGTATAATGACATAATGGCACGTTTTAGTGCAAAATGTATGAATCACAGCATCTCTATCGCACATGACTTTTCCAAAACGACATTCCCAAATCACCCTGAATTGCAATTTCTGATCACTCCGAAAATGCCGACCTTTTCTCATTCACGTCAATTGCAAATGACAAATCGCCTACTGCAATCGATAATATTAATAATGCAACGTTACCAATATGTAACATCAACCTTAAATTAATGAATAGATATAGAGTTCGAGTTAGAAAATAAATTTCTCAGAAATTGTTCCGATATAAGCGAACATTTAGAAATCGCATCGTTTCGTACGATCAACACAATCAATAAATCGTTCCATCTTTCAATTACTCTCTATCGAACACCGACGTATAATAGTTCATGCCTGAATGAATGCCTGATTTGGAGTTCTCCTCCAGATTTATCAATTCTCGACTGTTTATCGGATTTTGCCTTCGCAGAGTTAAATAAATCACATCTAAAACAGCACTATATTCTCTGACAGCAGCACTATATTCCAGGTGCAATTCCAATTGAATATCTTCGTTCTGGGAAGGGTCCGTCGAGTTTTTGTAAAACTCTCGGATCAACAGCCGACGTCTATAATGCTTTTCAAATGCTTTGCTTGGAAAGGTGAGTGAAACTAACGTTCTTCTAGTTGTGAGATTCTTCTAGCTATGTAGACCGTTCCTTGATGCATTCGAGAGATCATTTTTTTCAGGAACAATGACGATGAATACGAACTGTGGTCACTTGCCAGTCACTATGTGGATCAAATTGAACCTCTGCAACATGCACCAGGTTACTTTGTTTTTTTTTTCATATCATATAATAATATGGCAACTTCCGATGGTAATTCGCTGTCAGTCATTCACCTGATGACGTTAGAACACGATCATTAAGGCGATATTGTTACAGGAACGGTTAATGAATCAGCACTTGCTTTGCAGGTATTCACGGGTTCGGTAACAGTCCATACGATAGACCTTTCAAGAAGGTTCAACGAGGCGTTGAACTTATGACTGAAGCAGTCGAAGAGATCAATGCAGAAGATTTGTGTGAAGAGGAGGTGATCAACAAATTAATGAATATCGCCACGGATCGTGTTCGGTAACAAGCTTGATCATTTTATCGGCAAATGCACAAAATAATTGAATTATCGAAGTATATCTGCGCAAGAATGATATTTCGCCGACAAATGAGAAACAGTTCGCTAGAAAATCATTGCTGATTGATCATGAAAATGCCTTTATCGAGATTTTTGAACTGAGTAACTTTCTCGGTGTTTTCAGATGTTTCCCAGATGATCAACTCAAGAAACAGTGCCAGCGTTCATCTGAAATCTGCAAATTCCGATCATCTCTGTTCGTACGCTATCCTGATGGTATCAGATATGGAACAAAGTAATCTTTTTGGACTGCTGCTTTGCGAGAACACTCATAATTGTTGCTCTTGCTGTTTTCTTCAACGTTTCATTGGTATTCCCGATGAAAAGTTCAAATCTAGTTAGCAAGGAGCAATTTAATAGCGTTGACATCTCCTTATCTGCTTCTATGTATCTGCTTCTATGAATAACGGCGGCACTCTTGAGGACACAATGAAATTACATTAAATAAACTTCATTCTTAAACCTATCCTACTCGCTTGCGTAAAGTGAATTCGTTAGGATATTCACGAAATTTTTCAGATCGCACTCGATAATACTGGTGGACCGTTTCAATCGAGTTACGTTCTACGAAAAAAGTGTTCTGGAGGTGCCCAAGCATATCGAAGATGCTGATTGGGAAGAACGAACGTTTCAGTTCCCACTAGCTGGCAACTGATTGATTGATCGGCAAATCCGAGAAAATATCTCAAAATGACGAAATCGGAATCGGAATATCCGGTTAGCAAACAGCCACTCTGTTAGAACTCCCGCTCCTCAATGATCTCTTCAACGAATACGATCGATTGCAGCAGAGAATGTGACTTAGATGCGTGAAGCACCAGAACGTCTCTCGTCATCATTACTCCGTAAAACAATGCATCAGAATATTGCACTCTTCCATCAGTATCTATTAGAAGTTGCTTAATTATATATGTAACTTTTATGCCAAAGCAATACTCATTCAGGCATCATTAAGTCATTGTCTTAAGCCAATTACGAATCCATAGATGAAATCGCAAGTATTTGTACATATTATGTATGTATATTTTGTTAAACCAATAAAATGTCGATGCATTAAATAATTCTCTTCATTATTCCATCGAACAACTCTCAACCGAAGAATACTTCCAATAAAACTGCATGAATATCATGCGAAAAAAGGCTCACATAAGCAAAATCAACATCAAATATGTTACATATACAAAACGATTACAATCGCACAGCGAAATAAAAGTAATCTTTAGTTTTGAACAATAACAATTCCATTGAACACCTCACAATCAGATGTAGAATCCTTTCCTTTCATAAGAACGCGTAATAGTGGAATGTTCCGTGCAGACAAGTCACCTCAACGGAACATTCAACAATTCTTCGAGCTGCTTCAATGCGGCATCCGTATCACCTTTGTTCACCTAAACACATAAAATTGAGAGTAACCTCCATGAGAAACAAGCAAATTCGACAACACTCAATGCTTTCTAGATATTTCAGTCAGCCCAACATTTCGTTATCTTCGGGGAATGAAATTTAGGGAACTTATCAAACCGCAAGTCGATAGCGATTCATAAATACTGTTCAAAATATAAGACACAAACTTTTTTCCATTTCCACTTAAGCTTCTCAGTTACTGAAAACGACTACAGACAGCATTATTGAGTTTAGGATGGAAAAAAGCGATATTCGATGCAATTCAATGGGGAATACGAACATCAGGTATGGAATTCTACTTCAACTTGCGAATAATGTTATCATTTGCAAATGAACTCATAGTCATTGTTGAATTCATGAATATTATCGCTTTGGTGATAATTGAATAAAATTAAACGAAGTTATTACGTGAATGGTCGTTATTCCCAATCGGCTAGCTGCATCGCAAAATGTTTTCGAGTCATCAATAAAAATACTTTTCTCTGCGGGAACTTCCAAACGATCTAATGTAAACTGAAAAACAAGAAGGAAAAATTCATCAATATCCCTTCCATTTTACTCCCTTTCTAATTAATTCCCATAAATCCCATGCAAATCTCATTCTCATCTCAGACTCAAGTTGAAAACGTCCATATTCAAAATCGAAGACGCTCACTGAACCACCACTAATTCCATGCAACTGCTCTAAGTTCGAAAATAATTTTTCCGGTCAAGATCCAAACTCTATTACGAATACTTTCAATCGACACTGTTATTCCTCCATAAACTTGCAGACTTTCACCAACTCAATAGAAATTGATCGTTTTCGAATCAATTAGAAATTTAATATCTCAAGAATGAACCTTATAAATTCGCTCATCTGGCTTGCATATACCCAATCGACAACTCTCAACGACCACATCAAAATTGCTCGTGTCCACATGAACGGTTGGTTTCTGTTTGGCATCATCAATGAAATAATTATTGGTCAGAAGTGCAGTGCCGTATCCTCGTCGTTTGAGCAATTTAACGGCACGCATCATTTCTTCAAACTCAAATATAAACACATTGTCACTCTCAATCAACTTCACCTCTCAATCACAGCGCCTGACTGACTGCTCAGAGCAACTCAATCACTGTGAGAAGTGTTCCCATTAAGAAGTTTGTTTGTTTGCCTTTAGAAAACAAAAGATGTCTGCACTGAAAACCAGTTAACTTCTCAGCGCAACAAAAAGAAAGAAGTCATCGGTTATGTAACGAAAACAATTCAATTCCTGATCTAAAAAGTGGGTCAGACGTTCAACCTCCACAATGATTTGAAGTTTGAATAAATGTATATCAGCAGGTCCGCATTTATTTTTGGAATGAATCAGTTCGCTTATGGAATCGAAAATTTTAATACGATGAAACACTCTCAGAATCAGATTGACTCACTACAACGCCTTGCGTTGGATCTGACGGATACCAGTCAGATAATACGTGAAATGATTGACGTCTGCGACCATCCTGAAATTATGCCACTTCACAGTGAGTGAAGCCAATAAAATTATTGCAGCTAAATCATGGGAATTCACATCTTTTCTCTTTTTCTCATGCTAATCTCATGCAGATTTCAAATCGCCTGTAGATTGCGATAATTCAGTCCGCGACTAGCCATTGCTTTCCAATGATGAGTAGGGAAACAGAACGTCACAATTAGGAGTGAATGCTCGATATCTCATAATTGACTGAAATCGTCGATGTCACTCGCTCATGCCCAATGTTCCTTCTGTTCATCATTTGATCCTACTTTCAGATCTACCAAAAGGAATGAGTCAATTTGAAAGAATTGATAAGTTATTATTCGAAAATAATTCAGCACAAACAATAAGACACACTCATCAAACCCACCAAATAACTCTTACCAACAATCTGCTCAAAAAGCGCCTGAAAAATTGTGCTATCGAATGTTTCGGCACTAATCGCTCCGCTAAACAGCGTTTTCGACTGTCTTCGAAATTGTTCACTGAACAGAACTCGCATCAAACTCCCAGCCGGAATTCCATTTTGCATTTCCCAGTCTGCAAACAACCCGTCGTACTATAATCGAACGAATATTCGCCATCATCATTCACACCATACATCAGATATAACCACCAACTTCAGTATGTGCTCTAGCTCGTTTGAAAAACACTGAATGCTGCTTTATTTGCTATTATAAATGAGATTGACGACCTTCAGCAAACACGAGTGAGAATTTCATTATGGCAATTGCACATCAACACTGACTAAAGACAATGAAAAAAATAGCATAGAAGAATCTGAAACAAACCCGTTCCTTTCCACATAGCCGCTGAATTCATCAGCACTCCATTCATGTCGAAAATAACCGCCTCATAATCACCATTCATTGCAGATCACCACACTCAAACCCACTTGAATCGTTCACCATTCAAACGAACTCATCAAAAACAAAGGAAAACAAAAACAACATCAATCGCAAATTACGCGGTACTTTAGATTAACACTGAACAATGACAAATCCCATAATTCGATAAACTTTTTTTGAGGATAACTGATTCAAGCTCATATTTCAGATCAGAAGATGTATTCGAAATGGTAATTAGCGCAGCAGATTACATCAGAAAACAAGTCGAAGCTCCCTCCCTCCAGTTGATCGAATGATAAGATTGGAACGCGGAAGAAAAAACAGATTGTTGAAGAATGAGAAAAATTCGTTTTGTTTTTGCAGTCTGCTGAATTCATTTATCACATGATGAAAAAAATATGGTCATCTGAAAGCAGCACGAATAAACGACGACATGTTAATTTGGTCGTTCAAAACAACGATGAATGGTTATAGTGGCGATTCTGAGTAATCGCATTGCTGCTGCTGCTGTCCAATGAATTGAATGAATGCACTTTTCGTTTCATTCACAAAACAGCTCTTTAAACAAACACTGCACTGCATTGCTGAATGACGACGACGATCGCATGTGAGTTCGTTGCTGAATGACGAAAAAATTTAACGAAGCATACATATGTACAACACTTAGAACGTAAACAAAAGCGCACTTCAAAGAAAATCATTAGCAAAGCGCACTCACCACCGATTCAAAAACAATTTCCTCGCAGAATAATCCGTCGTCATAAATTTGAATATCGCCAATTGACGACAAGACAAAGCACGCACGAGCTGACACGATAGATAGATATGTCATCGTTTTTTGCAATCGTAAATGATTATTGCCGAATGGATGGAAAGAAGCAAGGAAAATAAGACGTGCACAGTTCAGTTTCACTAATTTATGAATGCTGGCTGGCTACACTGTAAGCCATTTATTTAAAATTAGCAACCTAACAAAATTAATCAAACTAAATTTGAAATTTTGAACTGAAAACAAAAATTGTGTTTCCGTTCAAAATCAAACGAAATGAATTAATAAACGATTTGGCATCAAATGCTAGCAATTGACCTCTATCGAAATAGTAGCTTAAATTTCAGAGTTGAATCAATTTTAGTACAACAGTGATTGAATCGACTGTGATAGCCCAGAAGATCAACTAGAAAATGATCGAAGAAAGAGGATTGGATGGAGGAGGATAAATGTGAACAGTAGCGATTGAGCAAAAATATTTCATCATTCACATATCTTTTTTTCACTCAACGACCGAAGCACGTTGAAATGATAATGTAAAATTGATTAAACGAAATCGATTGCATCCGCAATGTTTTTGTTATTTGTTATTCTTTGTTTTTTCTTGATGAAATACGATGGACAGATAAGAAGTTTATTAGTAACATTTAACGAACGATACCAATCTAACCAAGCAAACAACTAACCCATCGCAAACTCTTATTCCATTTCATAGCAACAACAGCAACAATAATAACAGGTGAGGATACAGGTACGAATACAGGTAAACTAAAGGACAAATGAAAAACGACTGAGAATTGCGACGTCACTCGATAGTTGCTTCTCATTCGGTCCACATATCGTTCACCTGCACACATTTGATTCATTTGATTATTGCCATGTATTTCTTCTCTACAACACCTTGTCATTGTAGACGATCGTTACGCAGGCAGATGTCGCTCATTAAAAACATCGTTGATATGAAGTGCATTTTACTTTTGCTTTGCAATCACCTTGAAATAGCGAAAAGATAACGAAAAATTAATTGAACAAACGTCCTTTGTGACCGTACTCAATGAATACTCGAAGACAAATGAAATGAATTGCACGAACTTTTCAAAGAGTTGTCGAATTTCGATTTCAAGTCCAGTTTAGTTCAAGACATTCATCAGATTGATTAAATGATTTGAGAAGAAAAAAAAGTTAATTCGATACACAATACGTCATCAGTAGGTATTTTGAGATGTACACAATGCGTGCTGTTTATAGACAAAGAATCACATCTTCTGCATCTCAAATGTCGGCGGTTGTACTTTGCAATTGCTTACACTCTAATGCGATGCTGACATCTAATTTGATCTGCATAGTGCTCCGAACGACTTGTGAATATCAAGCTTAAAGTAACGCTGTTTAGTACTGGATGTCTAATTCGTATAGTTAAATTGTTGAGCCACTTTCTTAACCACTGAGATTTCATAATCCATTGTTGTTCTCATGCTATGAACGCCTAAGCCTTTCTGGTGAAAATCTTCCCCAGAAAGGATAATAATAATCATCGGTTCGCATTATATCGATATGCAGTGAAATCCAATGACAGGAGTGATGAAATCCGTTTCCCTATAGTGCAACTACATCTTTTGAAACCGTTTGGTCATTTGGTCATTTGGTCATCTTTCAACTACATCTTTTGGTTTGCATGAATTTAATGTAGGAGCTAGCTCTCTTCTACAAGATATTTTTCTATCTTCTGCTCTCAATTGTTTCTACTTATGCAGTCCCCCTAAATATCTGCTCATCTTCTATACTGGAGGCTATCGAAGGTTCACTGGTCATATGCACAGTGCGAATTTCGTAAGGTCTAAGTGAGGTTATGAAATCTCCAATGATCTCCGATGATCCAATGCTGCTTATCTGAACGATTACTTTGGCATCAAATTCAAATGTAGCTTGAAAGTGATTGATGATCTCGATGAGTGTAGATGACTAATGATTACTTTGGCACCGAATGATGATTAATTTGTTGTGCTGAGGTCATCTCATGATAAGTATAAGTAAAAAATCTTGCAATGATCAGTGAATATGATAAGTAAATAGCACCTGTTGTATGGCAATTGTGCTGGTGTGAATTATGCATTCTCAAAACTGTTTTTCAAGAATTCGTTAGATTCAGTCGCCTGATTTGAGTCCACCAAATCTGTTAGACCTATTTAAATTCATTGCTGTTATTTTAATCAGTTCAAATTTATCACACTTATAAATCACGCAAATCACTTCAAATCAATACACATATTCACTTATCGTACAAAAAATGATTACGTTCCTTTATTCGAGCCAGCAACGGATGGCGCGTATGAATCAGCGTGTGGTATTGCGGCACTGTCGCTTCTCGAAACTGCCACAATTGATGAACGTTGGTGTTCGTGTTCGTTGTTCGGTGTTTCGTTTTTGGGATAGAACTGAAACAGCGGACTTGCGTTCGCTTTAATCTGAAATTTTTTCATGCGGTGTTGACTTCGTCGGCGAGTTTTGCGATCCGGCAAGCGATCTTTCTTCACCATCAGATGCAGACGTCCGAGTATTGCCTTAAAATCGCGTCAACTATAGTTGAGCTTATCGATACGTAGATTTAAGATAACTAACTGCCTGATCATCTCGATGCTTCACTGAATAAGGAAATATTCGTTTAGCTGATCATTGAAAACGCGGATTGAGCTCATCAGAGTTGCTTAGGAGCACCGTTTGCTCATGCTCTACTCGGTTATCATCATAGGAAACAGCTCGAATTCGAGATTCTCATTAGATTGAACATTGCTCACACACAATTTCGATCATAATCTTCGTAAATTTATCTCATAAAGCAACTAGAAAGGTTCTACTCATAAATGCATCATAATACATGTTTAGTTAGGTTTCAATTAAGCGAATAAGAATGATCATTAATTGTCGAACATTTCTTATTGGAGCATCGCAAGTGAATGCGCCGATTACAGGCCATATAGATTGGCCAAAGCTTTGCAAATAGCCAAGTAGAACACTTTGGACGGATGCACTTCGAATGCTGTTCAACTGTTTCGGATACGAATAGATGAAAGCACTGAGCACAATGTAGACGATATCGAAGAAAACATAAATGGTTAGTCGTCTGAGTTGGTTAGATGTTGAGGCCGCCGTCTGATTTAGTTTCTCGTGTGATTTTACGAAGAAACTGAAAGTATCGTTGGTTGTTGCTAGAATAGCAAGCATTCATTCTTGTCGGTGATTGGGTCACCTAGAAAAGTCACTTCAACACAATATTTTTGAGATTTTAACAGAATATTTCAAGTTGGAATATACAAAACGCTGCTTATGGATGCAATTTCTTCTCGATGTTTTCAATTGCCTTTGCTGGACCCTTGCAAAATCCTTTGAAAAATTTTCATATAAAAAATTCTCTAGGATAAGAGTTCGATTATTGTTGTGTCTCGAAAACGTATTGCGTTCGTTATTGATGAAGCAACATTGGAAACAACTTAACTGTTCGATGAGTAGATGTAGTGCTGTTATTGTGTACAGCAAGAAGACGATTACAAGGAAGACTGACCCCACTATTAGATCATTCATTAGCATCCATTCCTCAAAGCATGCTCACTTCAACTCGTCTAATTACAACGAAGTAACCTCTAATGTTTAATTTCGATTCCTCAAAATTTATGAGCGAACGAACTGCTTCTGCTATTGCTTATATCTGAGTGCAGAATCGCAACGATTCAATATCAAGTAGGGTGCAGAATTGAGAATTCAATCGACAAAATTATGCGAAACGAAAGAAGATTCGTGATCGATCCAACCTACCGGTTTAATCCAGATCCATCGACTTCGATCAAATCGAAGTATTTTTTTGCATTTCATCAAAATGAGCGTAGTGATAAAAGAAAACCCAATAACACTTATCAGTTGGGTACAAATCATGCATTGTGAAGACAGTCTTGCTCTGAAACTTACAATTAGCTGTGAACCTTACAATTAGTAGAAAGAGACCGAAAACTCATCATAGAAAATAAGCAAGAATCAATATGAATCACATCGAATCGTCACATTCAACAATGTCACGAAATAATTAATTAATTAACTGTTAATTAACATAATTGAAGATGTATTATAGAGACTATTCTCTAATTGAAGTTAACTGGTTCATTTATTCAGTACCTGTTAGATAAATTTGAAGAAGAGTGCATACCTGAGCGATTGGTGAAGCATTTGAATGATCCTTTGCACAATGATCAGTAGATAGAAGAGGAAAGCAGAAAACAGCGCGAATCGCACCAGAAAAGAACAAATGTTCGATGTAATTTGTCCTTTCAGCGCATTACTCTCGATTCCTGCGAATAATTTCGTGAGCTTACGCTTTATTCATATCATATAAAATAGATATTAAATAAGTGGCACATTAGAATTCCATTTATTTCGATTTAAAGCACACTGATTACGTCAGCAAAACTCAGTTCTTTTCATCATTCAGTAAGATGAAACGAATTGATAATGCAGCCAGCCGACTTCTCAGAGCGTACTGCAAAAAAACCTGAATGTGGTATAAAACATAAGGTTCAGGTAGATCCTACTCATAAGATTTGTTCAAAGCAATCCCTAGATGTGGATTGGATAATCACAGAACTTTCAGATGAATCCCTACAAAAACTATTTTTCATATCGTTACCAACTGAACGTCTTGTTAATTGCTTTGGAACTATCCCCAACTAAACGCTCGGACAGGTAATTGAATTCAAATAATCGCTTTAAATCACGGAATTCAAAAAATCAAAAACGTTAGTATCAGATTAAAAATTAGAGCATAGAAATTAGTTTCCGAAAATTTAATTGTTGAAGTTTAACATCATCAACAGCGATGAATTGTAGTCACTAATCAAGTGTTCGGTAGTCAGACTAATTTTCACAATCTCTCAACACTTACAAAACGAAGCCTAATTCAAGAAATCGATCAGCGAACATTATTTGAGCCAACGGCGTAGAATATGGTAGCAGCTAAGTTAATAAATATCATTCTAATAGTGAGGTTATCCGCGGCAACTGCACTGAATCAATGACGTTACCAACCGATTATAAGAGGCACGACAAAGGTTGACGGTAAAACGGCGATTGTGCTCATTAGAAGGAGTGCGGCCAGAAGCGCTAAATAAGGCGACGGAATGACATTCCGAAACGGCTGTCCAAAGCATTCCGGAATTGCGCTGATACATACCAAATTTAGACCGCATATTGTTGCGCCACTGAAAAAAACGATAGACTCGATAAAAAAGATAAATTTTGCTCATTGTCAATATTCTGCGATTCAGTTCACAGTGATTGGTAAATACCGCTTGGACAAGCAATTGAAGTTTACGAGCAACGGATATCAGAACTAGACCATATACCTACCTAGCGAAATAGACGATTGCGAGAATCGCATTGGCATTTATTTCCGATGAACTGGCCATTTTACATTTGGCTAAACCAAAAGTAATTTTTCGATGAGTCCTGAAATACAATGATTCGCGTCATAAGCGACATTTCATCTCGAAAATTCTTCACACACCATGATGATTATTCGTTAAAACTCCTCAAAAACGTATTCCAGTACCATGTGAACGCGGCAAAGTCTACGTGATCAAATCGACACTTTAAGAGGCAATTGTAATCCAAAACGGAGACAATTGTAATCAAATCACTTTTAGGAGGTAATCTACGAGGCAACTGTGGTGAGGACAATGAAAGAGCTAATCATTCGGACTTCAAAGATGCAGCAAAGAAGTATCTTTAATAGTGAAACTATTAAAGTTAGGTGCTACTGAATGATTTGTTATGTGCAGTTGTTGAATTATTGTGCCTCAAAGGGCGACGACTCATTTTCGATTAATAAATAATACCAGATGTGATGATTGCAAACAAGTAGTGACTGATTACGATTCGTAGTTGTTTTTTTTTCATCGTTCTTAGTTTTTACAAGCTCAACGTTCTAATCAAGAAAAGCGAATCGACTCTAGCTTCAATAGCAATTAATTCAGCTGGCTCACAACTTGATCGCACTCACTGCAGAAAGTCTCGATGTTCTTGTTACATATGAGTGTTGAACACACAACTGTTTCGTAATGAATGATGTTCTTCATTGATCATGCACACGACATTCTAAATCTAACACAATAGCAACCTCTTTGAATACCATTGAAATCCAACCCACTTCGTACTACTATAGGATATTTATCATTTTTAGCAAAATATACATTCGATTAGATATCAGGGAAAGTTGGCTGGTTTAACTGTAGTTCGCAGGCGCACTCAAATTCGCAGATCAACCGTCTGGATGGATGAAATAAATTCAAGTGATCAGATTGAAATTGAAAAGATCAATGGTGGGACACCGACAACAATGAGTGATTTTTTAGTGATCAGGCCATCTGGAATGGATGGATCTTCATGGGCGGGCCGGGCTGTCTTACATTTATTTGAAGCTGGAAGATTCAGCCGACTAACAGGTGAGGAGCAGCAGAAGGCATAATACGCGAACAATGAGGCAGTCAAGCGAGTTTTTTGAGAAAGTGAAATAATTTCACATCCGAAACGAACAATTATTCCATGTCATTAAACGTTTAGATGTGTTCGTACTGACAATTAAATTGTGGTAAATGAGTACTTAAACGATTTATCAGATCTTATCAACAATGAGCAAATGGGCAAACATCAATTTGCTTTATGTTCATGTACACATTAACGATTCTTTATTTGTAAACAGCTGTTGAGCGATTGCCAGTTATATTGTGCAATAGAAAAACACGAATGAACTTTAAATTCCATTTAAATGGAGTTTGATTGAAACTTCTAAAGTGATATTCATCAATTTCGATTTCCTAATCTACAGTAGATTTTCCGGGTAAATTTGTCACATCTTCAGCTTTCACAAAATATTTTATCACTGGCTATCTTTAGAAGAGATTTCCCATTTTTGGTGTGTTTCAAGTTTTGAGTGTAAGACTGGCAAACCTGAAACATTTTGCAGATGCAATGAATTTTTTTGATGACAGTAGCAGACCCTGGATTAGTATTGTTGAAAAACTGATGGACTTATTCGAGAAAGATCCCATTCGCAAATTTTGATCAGCTGTAAGAGCACACTCATCGACCCGATCAGATCATACGTGGATCTGTTCAAAGTGCTCTTCTTAACGAGCAAGATGCTCGTTAAGTGATAATTCTGTGATAATGTTATGTGATAACGTTAAGTGGCAATCTTAACGAGCATAATCGTTAAGTGATAATATTAAGTGATAATTAGTGATAATTGTTTATCTGATTATCAAGGAAAAGCAGCTTTGAATTAGGCTCGCACATTTGTGTGTGTACAACACAAAAACGCCTCAAATGAGCAATCGAATGAAATTTCAAGGAGATTATTTCATCGAATAGTCTAATATAACTTCATTTCTCACGAATTTCTTTTGATGGTCGCATTCAGTGTGTTGCCATAGTTTCACGACATTGGCAACTTCTTGCTGCTGTTTAAATTACCCACTGCGGTTATCAAGTATTCAATCGGAGAGTTTGTTTAAATCAAGCAGAATGTGATGCTGTTGATGACCATGAACGAACGTCTTTTCTCTGATTAACGCAGCCACTTTGAATTTCAATTATCGTATGACGTGAACGTATTAATGAGAAGGTGTCATAAGTGTTTTCAGCAGTAACTATCAGCATAAGTTTACAATCCACTCAACTTCTAATTTCACTACATCGCTTTCTTCATACATCAGCTGGTCACCTTAAAGTCTTTAAATTGCATCTGTCTTATGAACTGCTCTCATTAATTTACTTGATTGCTAACAATAAGCTTTAATTACGATTACGTTGAATGTGAAAGCGCTTTAAATGTTTCATTATCCAGAAACTATTATATCTTGATACTAATCACTGACATGGACACCTGTTTTTCTGTTCCCGTTGCTAATGTTCCACTACAGCCATCATTGATGTACGTTGCTATAGACTATGTTAATTTGAAAAATGTTATTTCATGCATGTAAACGATTCAGGATACCATCTTGTGTGAAATATGTCATGCATAGATGAATTTGGGTGTTCGCTTGATCTCAATTTGTTCGATGTTGATAGTGACTGTTCGTTTTTTTTAAAATTTTTTGAGGTGACAGAATCTGTTCACCTGAAACAGTTGCTTCCAGTCAGCGTAATATATCTGGTTGGATAAATCTGAATTGCCGAGAAAATTCAATTCTCATTGATTCATAATGATTAAGTGATTCGATGTGAACTATTGGCTGGTTCATTTCGTGACGTTTCCAAGTTCCAAGTGTTTCCGTGCGCTGTAAATGTCACCGTCAAAACGCAATGTTTAAAGGAAGACGGTGGAAATATCATTTCAGTCGTTCAATTAATTGACCACTACACACGATCATCGACAATATAATACAACCCATTCACATTTTCCAAGAATCTAACAATTACGAGTGCGTAGAAATGCATCATTTCAATGTGTGCGCACCTTTCTGGTTTAGAAGCTCATATTTAAACTGCAATGAAATGTAATTGCACTTTCGTGTCATCGTGCCTAGTTCGTTTCCGTTCAGTGATTCCATTGAACTATTCAATACGATGAAGTAACGATTTATCCAGCAATAGCCACTAATTGAAACGAGTGACAATTATTGAAGCACGACTAATGAAAAAAAAGAAATCGCTAAATTGAAAAAGACTCGAACGCTTTCTGCAAGCGTCCTCTTAATGAAAACCTTGAAAAATCCCTTAATCTTTCTATTGCGAGAGCAGCATTTTGAAGGGCGACTGTCGCCGACGCAACACTCCACAATCATATCAAATTCGTGCTTTAGCACAATTTCAAAAAAATGCCATATTGTGATTTCAAATTCCACAATATTTTGTAATCAAACTTTCTGCAACTTGTAACCAAAGTCTACAGCTTGTAATTAAATTCTGCAACTTGTAATTAAACTTTCTGAGTTCAACTCTGAATTATACCAATTGCACTTTTAATAAACACTTTTGCACTCGGTAATCACATATGAAGTAGCTTTTATTAAGCATCTCGTATCACTCCTCTAAAATTAACTAACTTTATCGTATTGTCGCTCGTTCATCGAAAGTAATCGTTACGATGCGCACATGAGTCTGTCATAGTACACAATTGGACTCCAGGAATTTTATTTTAACGTCTGACGTGACTGTTTACAGTGTTGCTTCATCTCCTCAAAATAATGTATCTCATTGTTGAAACACGGTAAGATGCCGGTTTGATATTATCCTATTAATCATGGAATATCGTTCACATGCGAATCAACATGAGAAGAACCAAATTGAGCATCTATTCATATCTTATTGATCCAGTGAATATCTTATTGATCCAATAGCAGTGTTTGTAGTTTTGATGATTTCACATCACTCAATCAACATGCTCATCCTCAATTCTTGGTATGCTGAATTCGTACACTCCAGCAAAGCTCTACTGCATGGAAAACAACGCATTTGTTCCGATAATTCAGTAGCAATATGTACCTAATTACGAATGTGAATCACTTGGTGTTAAAACAATGTCGAATTTTGATGTTCCGAGATTCGAACTCACGAAAGTAGGCGCAATATTGCCTAGTCAACATTGCAGGTTGTTGGTTGCTGCAGTTCAGTATCATGATGAGCTGTTCACGTAATCGAATTCTCGAATGGAATTTGATCTAAACGTTGGTTGATCTATAAATGGGCTGCACCAACTCCTCGCAGGTTAACGTATCTTTTCACCATCCAAATCTTAGCAATTATCAAGATTTGGACGTCTGGTGGACGTTTTACCGTATAATACAGTGGTTCTCACGTTCCGGTGCTCCATTACCCGTACGGATGATATGGCAGGCTGCCGTTACCCTCCCCCTCCCCGACAACTCTAAATTACTCAAAACGGGTAATTTCACTTCCTATGAGAAGCAACCTCATAGACCATTGTGTTGCTCATTATTGCAATTGATTATGATTGCATGAAAAGCTATTGTCTGCGACACGCTCACTTCAAACTGATTCACATGGATTCTCATTCTTTTCAGACGTGTTGTATTCACTCTCATAGCTATTGCATGAGAATACCGTTCTCTTCATCACTTTTTATCATTCTCTTCGTCTCATTTCGCTTAACAGTTACAATCAAATTCTTATTCTGTGACATACACTATTTACTTGATACGTTGACGAGTGTTGACAACCGAAGTCAACAATACAACAATTGAATATTATAGTTCAACAACGGTCGACAATCAAATGATCAATTATAGAGTGCATTTGATAGAATGAGAATTTGACTTTGATTGTTGAATGAAATGAATGAGAAATCAGCAGAACAGAACAGTTTTGGTGATAAAAGTCATGAGAGCGATTATAACAGCTCGAAAAGAATGAAAACCCTGTTAAAACGAACGAAAACCTTGTTAGGCCCGGACCAGCTAATAATACTCAGAAAGTAGGACCTCTTGACACCTCCAAATTACCAAAAATGGGTAATTTTACCCTCTGTGAGAACCACTGGTATAGCAAAGTTATTATATTAACGTATCTTATCAAACGTGGATCTTAGCACTGTTGTGACTTTTATCGGTTAGATCGAATTGGTCGATAATAGGTGAAGTTTGAAGGAAAGTTGTGAAAGCTTTCAGGTGTGCGATAGTAACGATGTGGTTGAGACAAAGAAAGCCGTGTCGCAAGAGACCAACAACGTGGTTGCCAGCAATACCGTAACAGCAGTTGCTCAACAAGCATCTCCACTGAGTCCGTTACCTGAAACAAAAGTGGAACAATTGATCGAAACTGTTGAACATCAACCAGAGGAGACCTCGGATACAATACGACTGCTCCTTTTGGGTAATCACATAGCTGTTGTCTATCATTTCTTCTGCAGCACTGTACGAGTACTTTCATTTAAGTGTAATGTTCGGACTTGTTTTCAGGACCTGCTGAATCCGGTAAAACCACAGTGCTGGAACAAATAAGGTAGGATTTCTCTTTCGCAATAGAAATTTGAGAGGTGTTGACACTGACAATGAGCATCTATTAGGAAAGAGAAAAGAATGTGTAAGCTGTGGAAGTAAAACTCCTGAGTAAAATATTTTGCTGTGCGAAACCCATAAATCTTGAACCACGTTATGCGGATTTCGTATTTGGGTGAAATGTTCCTCATAGCAGTTGGCGTTCTTGATCAGCATTGCTTGTATCATCATCCTGATATTATCCTATAAATCCTCAAATATCGTCCACATCCGAATCAAGTTGAGCATGTATTCATAACTTATTGATCCAGTGAAGCACAGAATGCTCAACGAACGGTCGTTTCAGAAAGCTGTACAATCAGAATTTCACAGAAGTTGAAATGATGCATAGGCGAGGATTTATTTTCGAGAATATCATCAACTCAATGAAATCCATGATCGTGTACTTGCAAAAAATCAACATGGAATTTGCTGATCCGAAAAATGTGGTTAGTTCTAGAACTGTATTCGTTACTCGTACGCAGTTCTCACCTTTATTTGCTTGGAAATATGACTGCACCCTACGGTCACTTATTCCTCATCCTTCCTCATTTCTTTATAACTAATTGCCAGTTCTTCAGTTCTCTTGACAGTTAGAATCCGAACTCAGATTGATGAACTCAAATAGAACTGAACTTGAGTTGTTTGGCCACAGAATCTGTGCCTGAGACTTACCAGGTTCCTGGATAAGCTTACTGCTACCTACCAATATTCTCAAAATACAGATTTCTGAAGTTTCAGAAAAATGCTCAATTAGTGATGAATGAGTTGGAAGGTGTTTTCACTCAACTCAATCCGCTGCAATACGATGCAGTCATTTCACTGTGGCACGACGCTTCAGTGCAAGAGATCTATGAGAGGCGATCAGAATACAATCTGAACGATTCAACAAAATAGTCAGTTCTTCTTTTCGAAATCAACTTTGCAAGGGTCGTTGTGATACTTAAGGTTCAGTGAGATGCCGAGAGTTTTGAACACTTCGTGAGCATTTTAAAGGTGTTTACGTAGTGAACAATCATAAATGCTTATATATGAGTGGATTTCTTTCAAGTTTTTTGGATTCACTGGAACGGATCAACGCTCTCGATTATATGCCGACACCACAAGACCTCGTCATGGTGTACTGTCCTACGATTGGCCTACAAAATGTTATATTCACCGTGCATAATCGCACCTATCAGTGAGTTTTTCAAGTTCATTACTTAGCATAATCTGTGCAGCATCCAGGCTCTATTGAAGTTCATAATACCGATTCACGGATTTCACTACGTCTTCAGTAGTTCAGATTATTCGGAATGAACACTAGTAAGTATCATATATTCAGATTGTTCGATTTCGGCGGTCAAAAAATAGATCGTCGAAAATGGGCCACAATGTACGATGGAATAGATGCGATAATTTTTTGCATTGCTATCTCGGAATACGATCAAAAGATTAGCGAGGATGACGATACGGTAGATTTCATGTCCTTTCACCGAAAACTGCCGATAAAGTTCCATTGTTTCGACCAAACCTACTTAAGCTCTTACCAGCGAACTGTTTATTTGTTTAGTTCCCTCAACTAGTTTGATTTTCGATGATTTTGGATTGTTTTTCGTGAGATTTCAATAGAGCATACACAAATATTGAAAACTCCTTCAGATCTGTTCCGTTCCTGAAACTCTTTCAGCGATACAAATTTCAGATCCGACTTCAAGATGCAATGGATTTATTGGAGCACATTTGTGCTGAGCCAAAATTTCAGTCCACATGGATCTTTGTTTTCCTGAACGAAGTCGACGTATTGGCCGAAAAGGTCACTAAAGTACCGATTAAAAACTATTTTCCGGAATATAGCGGTATGTAGTCATACAATGTTTTTGTTTTTCATCAATTTATTATGCTGTTTATTAAAGGTAAAGATGCCATCTAATATGAAAGACATCACTTAATTCACCGACTCTTTGAAGGTTCCACGAAGTTATCAGATGCGAAAGCGTTCTTTGAATCATGCATCATGGAACGATGCTCGGCTCATCAAGAGCAACTCGAACTCGAGTTTACGTGTGCTATTGATACGAAAGAAATGGAGAAGATTCTGGAGAAAATTTTCAAGAAACACCTCAAAATCAAATAGTTTCATTTGCTCATCATCGCTCATTTATGCTTAAATGATTTGTAATTTTGTTGCGACTCAGATGAATACAGTTCGTGCACAACAATTCGTGTGATTGTGAAATAGACTCCCAATGAAAGCAAACACATCAACACACAAAGCGATGCATTTCATTGGATTGAGTGCAATGCTAAAACGAGTATTATGAAATAAGCAGTGGGTACGCAGAATATAAAGAATCATGAATAGATAGGAATGAAAGAGAGGCTGAATTGATGAATGTATGCGATGCGATTGAATTACGCTTTCTTGGCAGCAAGCTTTTTGGCCTTTGGTGTACGAACTGGACACGGGCAATACTGAAATGAACAGTGAATCAGTGAACAAAATTTAAAACTCATGATTTTTGCATTCAATGGAAACTTAAACGCATGATTTGTTTATTCGGTGTTCAGGAAGACAAATATTTGTTACCTAATTGGTATAGCACACTTTAGTTTAGTGATCTCAATCGATCAATTGCTTCATACCAAAATTTAGTAACAATACAGAAAGTATTACAATGAAAAAAGCCGATCAATAGTAGCGGAATCTGAAGGCCTTAGAAAACACAGCTTTGCTTCTCAAACCAGGTTCAAAAATGAAAAAAAAGCCAGAAACATGCGACTTGATCAAGAATAATGATTTATTCATTTTTGTTCTGGATGAATGTGAAAATGACTTTTGCATACTGACAAAGAACACCGTTGAGATTGTTGATAACATCGAGTTAATAAAAATTCTGACCTCAGCATCTTTGCCTGGCCGTCCTCGGTTTCCAGGCTCACCTTGTTCACCATCGGGTCCTGGTGGTCCCTTTGGCCCGGGTGGACCTGAAATTTTTAGCAAATTCTTTTCACATTCACATTCTTGATCAACGCGAATCATTTGATCGATAAAATTAAGTTCACATAATTTCGTGTTAGTTCATCTGATGTTATGTCACCACTTTAGAAGCAAATGCACTCGCCTTGTGGTCCTTCTGGCCCTACTTCTCCAATCGGTGCATCTAGGCCTTTGTCTCCAGGTGGTCCTCTTGGTCCCTGGGGTCCGCGTGCTCCTTTAGGTCCCTTCACCCCAATGATATGTTCAGCATCCTTCCCTCTTGGTCCAGGTGGTCCTGGTGGACCGTCAGGGCCTGAATTTTCAATCTGGTCGAATAGCATGGGCAAACTCTGTTTGATAAAGGAACAGTGATGATCAAGTAGAAAGCCTAAGCTCCTCACTCGATAGTCAGTCAGCATAAATGTGGCTATTGATCTGGAGGCATAATGTGCGAACGTTAGCTGCTAAACTGATCGGCGAAACAACTAACATTTTGAAATGAATGGAATTTTGGAGCTGTTCGTGAAGAATATCACGTATTTCAATGATGGTTAGCAATCACTCTTGAAAATACCTGGCGGTCCAGGAGATCCTGGCTCTCCAGTGGGTCCTGGGTCGCCATCTTTGCCTGGTGCTCCTGGCCGTCCAGGTGCACCGGGTAGTCCACGTGGTCCAGTTTTACCGACAGCTCCCGGTGGGCCCGATGGACCCGGCGGGCAATAGAAACATCCGCTTGTTCCACGTTGAATTTCCACATCTTCGGCATCTGCTCCGGGTAGGCCATCAACGCCATCCGGACCGTTGGGTCCTTTCGGTCCTGGTGCACCCTTAGGCCCTGGCGGTCCTCGTGGGCAGTTGTTGTCTGCGCGACATACTGAAACGATCGATTTCATACAAGTACGATCTTGAAGGTTGTCTAGTTGGATGTACGGCAGCAAATCTTTGGTGTGCACTACTTGCACTGATATTGCGATTTGCTTGGTATCGAATTCAGGTGTATAGATGAAGTTTATGCTGGAACGATGCGATATTAAAGTGAATCTTGAACTGTACTGCGATGCCATATACCCCAATGAGTTGATGAAAAACTGAGTGAAACTATAAATGAGTTTGATTCAAGTATTCGTTTATGAAAACTAGCAGCCTACCACAATTTCCTTGCGCTCCCTCACGTTCCAGATTCGGTCCCCCGGCAATCGATGGTGGCACGCCTGGAGGTAGCGCACCTGGTGGAGTTCCTGGCGCGAAACCTTTCAGTCTTTCGCCATCATTTCCTGAGCCACTCCCGGAACCATCCTCGCCAGTGCTAGCATCGCCGCCACTACCACCTCCATAGTCGAAACCTGGACGCCCCTCAGGACCAATAGGACCGAGGCTGTCCAAATGTGAAGAGGAGGAGCCATCACTGGACGTTGGTTCGATACCGAAACTGCTGTCGTGACCGTGTTCTGCAGCTTTACCACCGCTCGAAAGCGATCCTGAACCATAGCCGCCTTGCCGACGGATTCTCGATCTATTTGCACCAAGACGCATCATATCGTGCCATAGATCATCTGTTGTTGCCTGTGAAGAAAACACCGAATACTTTGGAAACTTCACATATTGTAAGTATGCAAAAAAGCTCTCTGTTTGAATCATTTGATGTTGAAAACGGTAAATGATTGTGCTTAGTCTCATTATTAGGCTTGATAAAATAAAAAAGCGAAGAAAAACCCGGAATGCGCTCATTTCAGCATCGATTTGCATCCATATCGACTGCACATCATTGTAAACGTATAAAACAGCCACTAAACAAGCCAACAACGCTACGCCACTGGCAGATGAAGCGATAAATGTGGCTGTATAAAACTTCATCCTGAAACTTCATTCAAACATTTCTTTTACGCATTTTACTCTATCAACTACAATTTCTCACAATATCTGAACGAATAAATCAGTTCCTAACTGCCCAAAATTGTCTACTGCATAGAAAAGGCTGATCATTGGTCATCATCGATCGCTACAGGTTCAGAATCACTCCGTTTGACTTCAGTCTAACTCAATGGCTCTCATGCGGGTGAAATTACCCGTTTAGGGAAGTTTGGTGGTGTCGAGGGGCAGTGAAGGAGTTCGGGAATTAGTATTCCCTACAGTTGTTATTGTAACGGTGTTTTTTAACTCCGGTATGTAAATGTGGTTAGTTGATGGCAACATTCTTCATTTTCCCATGAGTATCATTAGCTTTTCTGAGCCGAACATAGTTTTCATTCGTTCTAACAGAGTTTTCATTCTTTTCAGAGCTGTTATAGTCGCTCTCATGACTTTTATCAGCAAAAGTGTTCTCTTCTGATAACTTCTCATTCATTTTATTCAACAGTTAAAGTCAAATTCTCATTCTGTCAAATACACTCTATTATTGATCATTTGATTGTCGACCGTTGTTGAACAATAATATTCAATTGTTGTATTGTTGACGTCGGTTATCAACACTCGTCAACGTATCAAGTAAATAGTGTATGTCACAGAATAAGAATTTGATTGTAACTGTTAAGCGAAATGAGACGAAGAGAATGATAAAAAGTCATGAAGAGAACGGTATTCTCATGCAATAGCTATGAGAGTGAATACAACACGTCTAAAAAGAATGAGAATCCATTTGAAACAGTTTGATGTGAGCGTGTCACAGACAATAGTTTTTCATGCAATCATAACCAATTGCAATAATGAGCAACAACTTATTTCTTTCACGCTGATGAAAACGCAACCTTCATCAATGAATTTCATAAACAAATTAAAACAGCAATCAGCTGACAAGAGACGGTGTTTCGGTGTAAGCAACCGCTTGAGATCCAGGCCTGATATTTGAATAGTAGATAGTACTATGTAAGACCTTTGTCCTAGTGCTCTTAACTCGAAAATAAATTTTTCGAAAATTTTCAAAGTTTCAAGCCCTCATAACTTAGTTACGGCTAATTATTGAGAGGTGTCCTTGTACGCGCGTGCATAACAGCCTCCCCTCTTCCTATCTACTATCATAAAACCTGGAATAGCCACCAAAGTTGGATCGAGAAAAAACCACAAGTAGCTACATTGGTGAAATTTTGGAAGATTTTGAAAATATTTTTGGCCATATCTAATTGTAAGCAAACGCAATCACCGAACTATCAAAGCAGAAGGATACGGAGATTTTCTTCATGAATATATAAAGTAGTTACAAAATTGGGTCAGCGTTTTTTTCCCCAATTTAGGTTTTCCTTCAAAAGACATCCATCATGAAGGGCATATTTTTCAGGTGTCTCAAATGGAAGGGTATGCGACATGTGAGTGATTATTGAGATGATATTCTGTACTAAGAAAGAAATGAAATTTTATGTTGCGTGCTGACAGTGTCATTTCTAAGAAAATTTGATGGAATTTTCACGTCAAATCACTTCGATGCAATAAAAAAGTATGATTTTATAGGTCAAATGTTCACTCAATGTGATCATGCAAAGAAATTCACATGTGCTAAACAAGTTTATTGCTACATGTAGTGGTAATATAGCAGAGGCGATATTCCTTCACTCGTTTGAATTGATTGTATTTTCAACTATAATAAAGGAAGAACTGCAGTTCACTAATATCGAGCGTCTTTTGCAAGCCCCAACTACTTCCAGGTGCATTACGGTTCAGAATCAGTTCACTTTACAGGCATTTTTGCCAATTTCGTATCAAATCCGTGAGTTATTTGGAGTGCAATGACCGCTTACTGTAGATTGATGTGCACTGTTTAACGTTCAATCGTTCTGTTCTGTTTTCCTTACATAATAGACTAATTGTGAGAGGTCAGCAGGCAATTATGATGTGAAATAAGAGAACATAAATGAGTGTTTTGTTAAGAGATAGAATGCGATCAAGTATCAATGCTGAACTGCAACTGACATAAATAGATTTATCGAATGAGATGACAAGCAATTCAAATTAAAATCACAAACAAACAAATGAGGTTCATTCATCAAAACACTAATCATTATTGTTGTCATCAATGCCGTATCCTCCCTCACGCAATATAACACCATCCATCAGTTTCATCCGTCTTGACATTATTTTATAACACCAACACCAAATAACTATTGATAACAAATGAAGAACAACGATAACAATATCAATCATCTCGCGTAGTTGAGAAATTAACACGGAACAATCGAAGAAATTTGAAGAAAAACAATATGAGAAAGAAACATGAATAGATTAAAAGCATACTCATAGATCAATGGCAATAAAAAATGCACATTCCATCAATATATCACCATCGACTGCGTTTTCTTGGAATACTCTGCTTGAAATGTTCAAATGGGAATGCTACCACTAACATTGTCAGCAACTAGTCCAGATTGTGATTTTTTATGAAATTTTGTTTAAGGGAATGAAAATTTGACTAAGTCAAATATATTTCAGAAAGCATTACATATTCGAAATGTTCACAAGAGAATGGCCACTGTATTTCGCTTGTACGGTGAAAGAATGACGAAAAAACTTTGGCATGAATGGAAAAAACAATATTCATCAGAGGATCGAGCAAAACACCGTTAAAGCAAACGAACAAAATAAGTACAAATGAGACGAGCAATAAGAATCGACAAAAATAACAATGAATAAACCGAAATTAAACCATTAGCAATGGATAATAAGACAAAACATAGTCAAAATTTGTTTTAACATAAAACGATGAAAAATAATAATTACTCAAGAGAATACACCGAAATTTACGAAATCATTCGAGAAAATGATGAAACTTTACTTTGCCTTAAACTAACGCTATGAAATTGAATTCAGTCTACGACTCGTCCAATTGCTATTCACACAAAATGATGAAAAAGATGAGTGAAACTTATAGTTAATAAGAAATGACGATTTGTTCACAGTCATACAATTGAAATTCTACACAATCATTACAGAAGCGATTCAAACGATTCAAGTTAGAATGAGAATTTCATATGCAAACTATAGATAACAATCTATTGGAATGACAATTGAAGGTAACAATGTTATCGAGTGACCATACGGATGGATCAGAATAGGAGACGAAGTCTTTTATTCTGATGTGATGATGTGAAGCATTTTAAGTGAATATTCCTGAGATAAAATAAATACAACAAAATGACTTAAAAACGATCTTTCTGTGAGCATTTTCACAGAGCTGGCAAACGACAAATCGATGGAGGCATTGCCACTTGAGTTGAGTGAATTTGCAGCGACGATATCGCGAAACGTGATTTTGCTACCTGAAATAAGAATGTTTCCATTTCGGATCTTCGCAAAATTATTTTTGCCAGGCTTATGAGGAATCTTGAAATGATGAGTTTTGAAATTTGATATGTATGTGCAGCTCAAAAACTGGGACATATGCTAAATCTAATTATGTTTCGTTTTAAGCATACTACTCATTCTTCGCGGAGTAAATTCATAAAATAATACCATATTGTCAATAGCCTTGACAACTGTTTGATCTAAGAAAGATACATCCGAAACATTCATAATGGAACTTGTGCAAATGATCTGTCGATAATCAAAATGTTCTATTTCAACTGCCTGTAAAACCTGAAGTAGTTTTGCAAGTAATAAGCCACAACGGATTGCCTATCATAAATGAATAAAGTCAAAAGTCAGAATTACTCCAAAGCAATTCGCTTTCCATCACTGCAACAAGGTCAATTCATCTTTTCCTGTAACAAAATGCATTGAAAATGTATTTTATAGGTTCTACAGGCTATTGGTATGGTTTGAGTGTTCAACTGCAATCAAATGCAAATGCAAGTTTGTGCAGAATCAAGCTCTTTGATTCGACAATACTGAGTGAAAGGTGTTGCCGAAGTGCTTTGCAGAAGTTATATATACAAACACGGCTGCTGGCTGACTCTTTCATGCACTTAACGTTTTTGAGTAAGAAACGACCTCTATCGAGTCGTTCACTGTCTCTTCTTCCTGTATCACACCTATTATCCAATACAAATATGCAGTATTCTTCATTAAGCGCTCTCTTATAATGCTGCGACAAACAGATGGCGTTTAGCACTACACCAAAATCACTATCAAAGACTGCAACCGATCATAGCACCTCATCATTCGTATTCATTGTGCATGCAGAGCATTTCATTTGGAAGAAATACCTTAACAGCCAGCATACGATCGTTGGCATTTCCATTCTTTGTCAGTCAGTATCAAATAACTCACTTATAACAAAATGTGAAGAAAAGAATGAGATTGTTTCGGCTCTTGATAGTTTATATAAAGGAGTCGCAAACAAACAAAAACCTAATCAATCGCCCGTCTCTCTGACCGTACACGGTCATTAATTCATTAATCAAGAGTGTTTTTGCTTGAATAAATCTAAATCGGTTCTTTTTGAGTGCGGTTTACGTAAGAGAGCAGTTATTTGGACGGTTTGCAGATTGCATAATGAATTTTATAAGATCAGCAACGATCATTCACACAGCCCCCAATGATTATTGTTGAAACAGAACGCTGTTCATACTGAACAAAGAGAATCAACCTTGTAATTGCAGAGACTCGTTTCAAGAAGACTCAACATGTAGCATACCCTCGGTAATGCCTCAATTCAGTGTATTTTCAGATACTTACTGTTGCAGTGCGGCAGAATTTGAAACGATTTAAAGGGCAATATCTTCCGAGCACAACAACATTTGAGCGATCGTTAATTTCACCAATTTTCGAGAACAGTCACAAACCAAAACAACACTAGGCAAATGTTTCGGATCATCTTTGGTTATAGAGTCATGGAAGATAAGTATCGCTCAAATTGTCGTCAGTAGCGCTAAACAGTCTTATATGAAACGTTAATTCCACGATAACAAAAGTGTTCCTATAAGATTCCGAAGTGTTTTTCTGGCGGCACCTACGGCAACTGATCAAACTGATCAGTGTTGAGAGCACTGTATTCCATACAGATCAATATCTGATATATGCGATACTATATTGAAAAAGCTTGTGCCGTCAATAAATCTGAAGTGGTATCGTATTGAGCAGTAACTGCACTTCAACTTGAACTGATTGTACACAAATATCTTGTGCTAGTAAATTACGGTAACAATATTTGTTCAGGTGTCGTCTAAACATCGCTTGCACTCACCTGGTTCGATTCTCAGAGTTCGTATTCCCTTCGTGCGAACAGTCTGGCCAATACAAATGTTAGCAGTGCACCTGCCAAACCTAAAATTAGAGGTGTTGTAAACATTTCTTAATCATCCAATATTATACATTACTTTTACTGATCATGAGTGTGCACACATGGAATAGGTTCTCACATAAACTCAATCAGCTCTGCTTGAAGGATAGACGTTAGCAAACCACAACAACAAAATAAGTCTGTGCAGTGAGAGGTCACAGGTAAGTTATTGTTTCAAATGGAATCGAGTCGCGATATCTGATAAGGATTTGCACAAAACGTTCACAAATGATCGGCTTATGGGCAGCTGATATGGATTACGGGCGTTTTGCGTGGCTGACTAAAGCCGCAATTTGGCAAATGAATGACGGCGATTGGTAAATTGAGGCAAATGTGCAATTGATTTGTTCAATCCGCTATTACTGTTCTTAATACTTTCCGGTCAGATGCATCCACAGTCGTAAATTAACACCAAAATACACACAGATAGATAGATATGCCTGCCATGCGTCTGATATAATGTACACATATGCATGATGCACATGTTCCTTTCGTACATTCTGTTATTTTATTTCTTGATTATCTATCCATAAGAGATATTCAAATGTTTGTTTATAGCACACTTATGCTCCTCGAAATCTTTCCTACGACGACATTCTGCTAAACCATTAATTAGAATATTTCTCATTAGCAATGCATATAATCATCATGTCACGCAACTATAGACAGAAATCAAAAATAAGCAATCATTAAACAGAAATCTGCATATGAGAGGTTATTTCAGTTGTGAATGTCAAAATGCGGCATATTCTCGAGGCTTTTTGACGATCATTCCTCACAGTTTTCAATTGATTATTTTTTGGAGTGATCAATTTCCTCAACGCGATTTGCTTTCATCAAATTTAGAATTGTTTCAGCTGATGTATAAGTTTTTATTGATTCCTTTCATCTTCTCACAGGAGCATACTTCCAGATCACGACTGAAAGCTCTATTAAAATGTGAAATGTTGAATGCTTTATGGAAAACGATTTTTTTTTCATTTTGATTCATTTTTAGTTAAACTTCTCACAAGATTTTCCCATGATACATCCCTTTTGCATCCCTTTTTGAAGGTCAACTCCAATAGATGATGACTAAGTAAATGTTGACGACAATTTAGTGTCACAGGACGAAGAAGCTGAGCGGAATGAATGAAATTGAGGTATACCATACTCAATAAGAATGTGTGTGTATGCGTTAGTGTTCATTCAGAACTCTCATCTATTATTAATAATCTCGAATCAATAAAAAGTGCTCTATCATGCATCCATCATCGCAGAAATGTAAAGCTCGGTGCCATCCGCAGGATTATAACCAAACGATAAAGATAATGAATGAATGGTGAATGTGTTTCGTGTGTTGTTGACTGCTAAATTGTTAATTGAAGTGGCTGACATGAAGCGATATAGCACTATAATCGAATATCTTCCGTAAGAAACAATGTAATAATGGACAATTCAACCCGAAATATGGCCAATTTCTTGGTGTTGATTCCCTATTGTCACCATGTTAAGACAGCTAATTAAACGATAATCGATTCATTAAAAATGTCCTCCTCATTTATGTAAATTCTATATTTGCAGTGCACATCCTTCACTAATAAGGCTGGCCGGCTCACTGTTCCCTCATAATGAGTGTCTTTCAATGCATATGAACTGTTTGATCTGGCAAAACAATCGATCTGATATTCGTCATGATAATAACAACCATATTGTTTTGCTTTCTTGAAAGAGGATTGAGTGAAGCCTGTGTGATACAATACAATGAGATAATTCGCAAGGAACAACACTTCAAAGAAGCCTTTCAGTAAGAAGATGATCATTCAATCGTTTTAAATCGGTAGCATCAAACGATTATGGAATCAATCGCATTAATATTTGAGTGTATTGAGTTGAAAGAGCCGATTAAATTTTAATTTTACCGTTAGATACGTAGAGAGATAAGACGTGCAAATTTTGAAAAATGATCAGAAACTAACTCGAATCAGAAGCAACGCTAACAGAAGTTGCTTCAGTGGTTGTAGTTGTCGTTGTGGTGGTCGTCACTTCTGCAGTACAATTGTAAGCCTTACATCGCAACACCTCAACGTCACCCTTCAAATGCATTGATCACATAATTGATCACTCTCTGGATCACATAACATTATTCCATTTTATATCATTCACTGCTGCTCTACAGTGATCATCAAGTGGATTTATGCTCCTTTTGTTGGACACAGTCAAGCAGTCAGTAACACATCGATTTGCCAAATTCAATAGCATGAATCGCCTTCCTTTATTGTATGCTGAGAATTAATAATGATAACTCAAAGCTGTAGGTTCAGAATCAGTTGTCTAATTGTTTCAGAATCATTTTTTGCACAATCGATTCGGTGAATGCATCAGAATCGTTTGTAATTCATTTGAATCGCACTATTTTGCATTCAAACATCCAACCCAGTCACTCGAAACCTTTGAAGAGCAAAACTCAGTGCATTTCGCAACGCATTCACCACTACCCCTCACAAATCTCATCGCTTCAACATGATAATAATCTCAAACAAACCAACAAACGCACGCCTGCCTAATGAAATCGCTCCAAACTACACTCATAAATCTTTCGGCATCGTCTTTAAGCCATAACGCTCGAAATTTTATGCTTCAGCTAATTTTAGTCTAACACTGAAATAATGAGAGAAAATATTGGTGCTAAACGCTCACTGACCACAACAATAAATCAACTGGACCACTATATTATATAAATCAATTCATAGCCATTGCCAGATATAGAGAATCGAGAAGCTTTATTCAGTTTCATTTGAGTTCTAGGAAACTAATTCGATTTCAACTATTTGAGTAGATTTAAAAGTGGACAACCCAGAAGAAGCAGGATATCACACTGATTATGTTAGATAATTTACTTGTTCTATAGACGGTCCATCTGATTTCTATGAATGACAGGAAGTATTTCCATCTCTCATTGGATTTAACCTCCAACGCTTTGATTGGGGAAGATTTTGATCACTATAGATCGCTGAGGATGATCGCTGCGGACTGTTTCAAATTATGTTCGAGAGCCAGAAGTCTTTCCAAATTTGGAATGATCAACAATTACATCTATCGGATAATGCCTAGAGAACGAATTCCGTCTAGAGTTCAACGAGCACATATTAGCTAACTGCACAAAATACATCGATGGTTCGAAAAAGCAGACGGAGGAAGTTGAACACTTAACTGATTGAAGCGTTTTCCGAAGTAGTGGAAGGGTTAGGGTTTCAAGAAAGAATAAGAAAAACCTCAGGAGAGAGTATGCATCCGTTTCCTGGATCGGCGTGCTGACACTTATCACCGTTCAATTTGTTGTTCGCATTCCTCTCACAGCACAAGTCGAATAGCTGAAATACTACTATATCGTTAGCTCAATCAACCTTTTTTATGCGATTTGTTAACAGCAAATGAACTGGTGTTATGTATTGCAATAAATTCATTCCTTACAAATATTCCTCAGTGATTTCCAACAGCCGAAATGAACATCTTGAAACAACTGTTTTATTGAATCAAGTGATTTTATCTCAAAAAACATTCAGAGTCACTCTCTCACCTGACAATACTTTTCCTGAGCAATTTCGGCGAAATCAATGCAAATTTCAGTGTAGTCTCGTGTTGTCGGATCGTAGTACTGAGCGAAAGTTAGGCCGAGTAAACAACACCAAATCACCAACCACATTGAGCCGGAGGACATTATCAATATTCACAGCGGAGAATGAGAATGCAATGTGCTGAGCCTGAACACCCACTCGTTATTAGACATGGATTATTTCAGATGGATTATTTTCATAGCGCGTTGCTCGATTCAACATGACATTAAGAGCGATTTATAAGTTAGACGAACAAACGGGCAATAAGCAGATCACAAGTCAACATTACGTGGTGGCAAAGCGACATATGGATACGGTACGGAAAACAACATGAATTCAATAAAACTTATTGCATTTTCTAAGAGTATTCTCCGTTTCTTTCATTCCTTTTCGAAGCACAAGCATGTTAAATGAATTACCATCTTCATCAACCTGATTAATACCTCTAGGATTCGTCGACAAAAATGCATTCATTCAATTATTCGTTAAATCAGTTATATCTGAATTCGACAGTCACAATCTCATTAGTTTTTTCAGTTTCAAAAACATCTCAGCGCTCTCTTAGATTATCTCTCTTGAGCGCAATTACCCTTTTGCAAACTGTGTTCGAAAACCGCTTCATCCTTATTGTTAACTGAAATCTTTCCTGAAAGAGCATTTTTGATTTGTTAGCATTAAAGTTAGCGATTTGTTAATAGAGGAAGGAAATGTTGCGGTCGGTTGTCGAATGCACAACACACGCAAAAAAGTCGATAAAAACTGCATTTGCACAACAAATACTCTGCTTACATAATTGAAGGCATGGAAACGACTCCATAATCGTTGTGATAGTGAATCAAAAAGTGTTCAGTTGAATTCAGCGGAATAGTGTGAAGTAAAATGGATAAATAAATGTGCTGCCTAAAGACCTTCGAAAGGTTTCTTTCTGCATCGCAATCTGTCGCATACACACACAACTGAGAAAAGTGCGTAGTAATTATTGCGAAGTGGAAGCAAGCAGCAGTTGTCATTCAAGTGAATGCCTCTGGACTGCTGCTGCTTGCTGTCATATGAGCATGCAGCCATTTGTGGATTACACATAAACTCGTAAGTAGACTCGCAAGTTACATTGAAGGTTCCAAGGTAACGTTTGTTAAGGCTAAAGTTCGAATATTCCGGCCTGGAAGTTTAAGGGTAATGAGAACATGCTTCAGAGATTCGAGAGAGTACTGTTGTAGTAGGTAAGTCAGTGCTTTGTTTTTATAAGAGCGAGTAAGATGCACATTTGCTGCTTCCGATGAACGTGAATGTACTTAAGGAGTAGTATTTTAAACGAATCCTACACTACACAATAAATTCAGCACATTAGACATTCATAAGAAATCCATTTTTTTGGCGAAAATCACATTCACCGCACTCATCGTCAGCCAATCAAAATTATGCATACAAGAATGAATCCGTGATGAGGAAAAGCGCACTCGATATCCTAATGCGAACTGAAGTGCAATAATGTGAAATGAATTTATACAAGCAACTAATCCAAAATTCCCTTAATAGCTAGCTACATAAATAAACTAAACATCGCCTCAAATGCCCAATTTATCAACTGGGTGCAGATTTGATCACTGACAATGAGCACATGCATGCTGCAGTTTCTGACAGATATTCGCGAACGCTCATCAATCTGCGACTTGAATTAGGGAGAATTTTTCAGATACTGAATGAATTGATAGTGGATGAAGTGACTGTTGCGCAGATTATCACACAGAGTGGATGATGAATAAATTAATGCAAGTTCATTGATATTGTACAGTTCAGACCGGAAGAAAACAATATGAGTGCGGCGAGCTTGGCTGGCAGTGTGTTGAATCATCTCACATGTCCATGACCCCTCTTTGATGAATTCGATATCCTTTAATTGAGTGGAAAATTATTGACGATCGGTGGTATCGAAGCGGATCAAACACAACATTACGAACGGAACAGTATTTCGTAAAACGATACTAACAGTCTAAAACGATAATTCAGTCTGATAATGAGAGAAGGTGTCATTAGAGTTTGTTACTTATGCTTTGATCTCATCCAGCCGAAGGACAAACACTTAGTGAGTTCTATCTTAAAAAGTTCAGAGAAAGGCCCGATCTGAGAACGGGACGACAAGGAAGCCAATTAAAAAGTGATGCACAGCAATTATCGTAATAGGTCTCATCATCGTTGTCAATTATGAATCAGTTATATAATTATGGACAGTGGTCAAAGTGGTCATTACACGCAACTAGGACAGCAATCTGGCGAGTTGAAACGAGCTATCTACCGCAGTGGGATTCAGAGGAAAACCATACGGATGGATGGAATTCAAATTAGAGCGATGTGAGATTATGGTGTTTCTGATATTAAGCACTTCACTTCATTTATCGGATGACTATGATTGATCGCTTTCGTTTACCAGTCTATGCGTTAAGTTTATCTTTCTTCTATACACACTGATCTCCGAGATCAACATCAACGTTATGACTCAACCTTTCGAATGACCTTGTGAAGAACTTTTGATGAGCTAGGATTGGTTCTCAGACGGAAGAAATTTCCGGTGAAATTTAAGACGGTTCGTATTCGAACGTGACTAAAATGTTAGATGTTTGATCGTTAGCATTACAATAAGAGTTGCAGTCTGAAGAGGAATAACTAATATCGGTAATAATGAAGATTGATTTGCATAACGCATGAATAGGGTTGTTGATTAGTGGAAGTAGTTCACAGACTAATGCCTTCGATATTTCCATTTCTGTTTCTGATCACTTTCGATAACTCGAGCAAACGTTCGTCCTTCCTTTCACTTACGATTACCTGAATCCTTATTCATACGTCCGTTCTCTCAGCCAATTCCTTATAGTGTCCAATTGAAGTGGTTTGTTTATGGGGTTGTACTTAAACCACGAGTTCATGGAATGGAAACAAGTGTTTGCTTGTTTTTACATGGACGCATAAACATCACTTCATTCATAACCTGTAGATATCTTAATGAACACTTTATACTTTCTCCAAATATCGTCTATTGTAACGAACAATCTTCTATCGTTTGTCAATCATGCGTATTATTCAAAACATTTGACAAGTATGTAAACTGTTGTTACAGTCTGAACCTAACTGGCCGCTTAATAGCACTAATGTCATAATGGATTATTAATATGCTGTACAAACAGAATTGAGAACCTCGTATACAGTTACTATTAGAGGCAATATCAAAAAGGTTACACATGCTCATTGTGAAGTAATGTTATTGCCGATTTTGACTAAGATAATCAGCAGATCATTAATGAGAGTAACATGACCATAACATGACCAACTGACCATAACATGACCAACTCATCGTCCTCATGTAACATGACCATTATCACCATATTTATGGAAGTATTTACACAGCGGCTTGTTCAAAGCTGCACACTGACTAGTAATATCGCTTTCAAAACATCCCACTGAACAAATGAACATCACCTTTACATGTGAACAACAGGTAAGGACGAACTGGCTTCGGCCTGGAAGAACAAACACACCTGTTGCTGATATAACAATCATTTTTGATCTGTTGCGTTGAAGAGCTGATCTATCCACCTCGTTCGGTGATGAGGGAAACGTGTATCAAGATCGACGACGTTCACACAGCAATCAGGTCTAATCATTCAGGAGGAGAAGGTAAACTTCAAAACATCAAGATGAATAATCCAAATGAACCATTTCAGAACTAATAAATGAATTCTTCCGTCGAAACTTCGCCATGCGTTCAGGTGGAATCGGATCGAAGTTCTTGCTCAATTGTTGTGGGCGCAGAACCTGTGAACTTGGAGACAAATAAAATGACATAGCTTTACCTAGTATTTCGCCATTTTTCATTGTTAACGTAGACTGAACGGATATTTCTGCATGAATCTCCTTTTGTCGCTGCCGAACAAAGCTCATTAATCAACAGTGAATAGGACAGCAAAAAAAATCAATCCGCATGCATCATCATGCATGTGGATCATACAAACACACACACAGATAAGCATGCGCACTCTATTGTGACCTTTTTTCAATATGCAAATAAATAAATTCAGTCCACACTCTTCATCTGCTATCCGCCGCTCTCAACGAGATAATGTGATCTTTGTTTTATCGCAGCATTCATTTCTTTCTACAAAGATTTATTTATCCTCCTCGTCTCAAGCGTTAATTTACTTTGATGTGCGATCTGGTGCTTACCATGAAGTGAATGAATTATATATGTGTGTGTGTGTGATTGATGAACGATATCATCGACATAATACGAGCGAGATAAATAAACCCCTCTAAATTCTATCCATAATCCATCGCCAGTTTGCAGTCAGAACGCCGCCGCCGCAGCTAGGAATCCACTTCCTCTTCGTATCCTCCTTAATTATTAGTTTATACAAGAAAGTTATTAAAACGGAAAGATGAAGTGCTGAAAATAATAAGCTGTAATGAACCATGTATAGCATGTATCTCTTAGTGCATCTATGAAGTATTCAATCATACCAATTAAAAAAAGCGCATAAATGCATGACAGTAAGTAAGGCTGAAGCTCGGCACGAACGAGACACGAGACGTTTCTAGACAGCAGAAATTGACTATGCAACGGAATTCACTCATTTTCAGATCCATAGAATACAGCACTGAATGTATCTCCCTCCATATCCCACTAGAATATCTTCAACGTGTAATCCACTTATTATGCAGGAATGGCGTTTCGAAACTGAAAACACAATGAAGAGCGAAATAATTGAATTCGGCTCTTGTCCTCAGACAATTCCGCACGTAGTATGCGTAATGTTGAGTAGAATTACTCACATATTTACACACGCACATGCACACATTCCCATTTCGCTGACTGAATAAATTTTTGTGAGATAAACAAAGATAATGGATTGTATTTTAAAAGATTCCTGTACAGATATTCCATTTGACATCAAAAAATCTCAAGTTTGAACCAAACAGCTTTAGTGAGATGAATTTGGTGAGATCAACGTGTTAGTGGTGAATGCAGTGAAATCAGTTCAATCTGAATAATCAAACGCTTTCGTTTATTTTCAGTGAAAGCTGATAAGTCCAAAAAATCAACAGGTAACATCCTTCCTCCAAAATCTTTTTCAAAATCTGACATTAGTTGATACAACTGACTATATTTCGGTTGGAATATGCGGAAATCAACACTTTACTTTTCATATGTGATCTCAAGATCGTGAATCGGTGCGTGAACAGTTGGAAATTGAAAATCATAAAAGATCTGGATGCAGTTATTCGAATACTTTGCCGATTAAGTTGACCAGAAATTGCAGGCAAACACAAATGGGTATCCAACAAAATATCCGAAGTGAACATGGAATGTTCGATCGTACGGAAAAGGGCAATCCTTCTTCTGTTGTTGGCTCTCTGCTTTCGGCACAAAATTATTGCTCATAAACTATTGCTGCATACAAACAATTGCACTATGTTAAATCACATTAGTGATATTGCTCTCCGCATTAGTGATATTGTGCACATACATACATTTAACTCGCAATGATTTGAAGAAGTCGAAATGTCGTTGCGAACTCTAAAATTGATTTCATTATCGGTAAAATTGAATAAAATGCTTCGCGAAGGTAAATTCATGTATTCCAAAAAAATTAACATTAAATTTCGTGTTACTTGGAGAGTGAATTTTAGAATTTCTAACATTCAATTTACAAAACAACATTTTCTGATGTTTAAGAATGGCGAATAGAGAAAATTTGCCATGAAATCATTATTAGGTGGTTAGATCCCATTGAATCGATGCATTCGAATGCACTTATTTCATTCAGCCAAGTGCATCATAAACACAACATTTATCCATTCGACTGCATAAATCGAATAGAATAATGATCATCATCATCATCTAACTAAACGATGTCGTTTCGTTAAACTCCATTAAAATGTTCAGATGTAATGATTTCACATATGAGATTCACATTACTTGGCGCCCACGAAGATTTTGTTGGTGAGAATAAACGAACAAATCAAAGTTCTACTGCACTAATGCCATTCTCAAACATAGAAAATCCATGATATGAGAAAAAAACGCGAAGAGATCGAAAGAGAGTCTTTTGATCTGAGTAGAGCCATTCTACGGAATGGACGGACATTATAACAATATTACAAAATCAGCATGCTAACGAACCCATTAGCGATCAATTGAGGGTTTTGTTCGTTCGAGGAGGTGACTGCACACAGAAGGCAAGTTCATGAATAGATGAATGCATAGTAGGTGATGATTAAGATTGATTTTGAGTGATCTTAATGAATTAATCGTGGTGATTGTTTAATGACAGTGTAGTCAGCAGTGGGCAAGAATGCACGAAGACCAGAGTGAATGAAGGAAGGCTTTTATCAGCATCGCGAAGACATCTATTACTCGTTGAACAGATGCTTTTCGCTAAAAAGCTTCTTCGTTCAGTGTCCAGCATCGAACTGTGTCCAAGGGACACGGATAGCATGATGATATCAATCTGTTAAGGGTTCACAACGCTTAATGCATGATCCATCGGAACACCTCCCAGAGCAAGTCCTCTTTTCAAATAGGTCACTAACGATGATCACTCTCCATTGCGCTAATTAGTCGTTCCGTTCGTTATACAATATCAAAACGTTCGTTACTCTCACAAATGGCTTAGTCGCACACAATCGGGCCTATCTTGTCTCTTACAACAACGATCTGAAAGGGCCTGATATTATTAATTACTGAAATGTATCATTAATTGGCAGTTACTTGCAGAGGACAGATTTTAGATCACTGAAACGATCATCACGCAGTGCTTAATGGTCGCTGGATACAGTATCCTGTATAATGCCAACTGATTTCATTATTCTGATAGAAACCAAACGACTGAATTGCTGCAAAATCATGCAAAACTTCAGAGTCTTTGGAAATGTAACGTAAACTTCATGCTAAGCACCCATTTTGAGATATTCACTTGATCAGATGAAAAAATCCGAATATTTTCGAAGAGTAACCTCCGACTTATGGGCTTGCTGAGTGAGTGAATACAAGTGAAATGCAAAATAATTAGGTTTGCTGTTGTTGTTGCATGAATTAGTTTGCGTGGCGTGGCATTCATTGCATTACTCCGGCGATGTACTTATTTATTACTCGTATTTCCTCTTATTTGCATTTCATTTAAACGTCGCGCATCATGAAATAAATGAAATCTACACTACTGGTGAAACGAACGAACAGCAAGTATTGCCTCCATGGATTTGACTGTGCACAAATTGGATTAACGTTTCTATGATCGGCTAAGCACTGTCTTTGAAGTACTACTCACAACGACCATTCATCGAGGTTTTCACAGAATCAAGCAAAGAACAACGAACTACTGAAACAAACGAACGTGTCTGCCTCTATGATTGCTCGTGCTCAACTCGAACAAAATTCGCCATCGGTGGATCCACTGCAGTTTTGCGGTTTTGCGAACTCTTTTAGTATATCCGTGGTAAATTGCCTAGTCAACACATACCTAGTCCACTCAACTGCATAAACAAACATTGGATTTTTTGAAGAATTCATGAGAAAATCAGAATGATTCATGAGAAGCAAAACAGAAACAGTAGATGATTGTAAATGTGTGTGAGTAGATCGCGTGGGAATAATGGATAAAGCTTGAATGGTTCAGCGATTCATTAACAGCTATGGTGAAGCATTTCGGTAAATTCAATTAAAGACTTCAGCGTAAACGGATACCTCTGCTATAGAATCGAGAGAAGAGTTTACATGGAAAGAACTGAATGAGGGTGATGAATCTACCGAATTCCAAATTCGATAAACTGACAATTGAGGTATTGCCACTTAACAAATATTATCAATGCAATGCGTTTGGGGAGTTGAAAAACATTTGTGACTTTTTTCGCATGCATCAATCTTAAACTCTGCTTTTTTTCTCATCACTCAACAAACTTCAGAGTAAATTAGATTACCATAATCATTTTCAATCGCAGACACACAATATTATTGTGCAGATGCGAATAAATTCGTGGATTCGTGGTTGACGAATGGATTCAAAGAATAATTTAAACTCACAAATGACTCTGGATGAAGCTAGAGGATCGAAGTTCGTCAGTCTGCATACCAAACACGCATCAAGAAAGAATTACTTCATTTGCATCAAAGATTTTAAGAGGGGCAGGAGCAACCACCATTATACGCTCATAATTTTCAGTTGTTCAAATGAGATAGCTGTCATTCAAATGAGATTATATGAACTCGAAATAATTTTACGAGTTCATATAATACGAGTTTATTAGAAGGGAGTATGAAGCTCCACGTTCAGGAAGCTGATGAAGCATACTCATATTTGTGATCTATAGAACAACTGAAAAGAATTCCAATCATAGATAATGGTAATAAGAAAGATGATCGAACGAAACAAAATATAGAGCAATAACGCTATTATGTATAAGTAGTCATTTTTGAGTGCTGAAGTGAGTCTTCATCACTCATGCATCACGCATCAGCATACTGTCATGGCTGATTCTTTGAAATGAGGATATTGTTGAGGCATAGAACAACTATAAATAGCAGAAATGTCAATGGAAACAACAAAATACTGGAATGAGTACTTTAAGAAACGCTTTTAATAATTAATAAATGTTATCGCAATGAAGACACTTCAGCTCGAATCAATATGGCTAGTTTATTGTCGATAAAATAGCAAATACAGCTGAAGTGTCACTCGATTGGATGACAAGCAGTTCGGCTCTGTTCTCGGGTCGAGGTCGTCAACGCACTCCTCCAACCCCCGATCCGCTATTCCGTTGAACAATACCATCCAATTAGCCAAGAATATGCAATAGCACAACACTTCTGAATCGCATATAGATTGGGCGGAGCAGGCTAGCTGCACAGATGGATGCGGGCACGGATTTATTGAACTGAAATAATATGAGACATGAACAGACGAACTGACGGGCGTGACCAGTTGCTGATTTAAAAGAATTCGTCAAAACTGAGTGGAACTATTTTAGAACATCCTAGTGCTGCAGGGAATGGGATACTTCTAAATTATGAGATGGCTTTTCGAAGCCTCCTCGAAGCCCTCAAAACCATCGGAAGATTACCCATTAGGCAAATCACTTTTCTAAAGTAGTCAAATTTTCATTGCTTTTGATTTTACAATGATCTGATCTGATGTATGATTGAAATGTTGAAGAGATAACAATGAAGAAGCCTGGTTATCGAAAGAATTTAATCACCACCTTCTAGAATTCCTCTAATTACATTGGATTAGCATGAATGATACTGCATATAATGAGATATTTTGTTGGAATATAATAATTTGTGATGGATTATTATACTGAAGTAACGGATCACGACGCTAAACGATGCCAAATGAATGTACTTGTGAAAATGACTATTTGATGAACGTAGCTGCCTGCCTGCATTTGGCAGTATGCAAATTAATGGAATGGTGACACCCATCTAGCGCATTTATGGTTCAATTAATTGAATAACGTGAATGTGCATCATCATCATAATGGTGCCAATGAGGCAACTACCGGATGAGTAGGAAGAAATTAAATGAGAGCATGAGAAATGAGGAATCATGATAGGATCGGGATCGTTGCCGATCACCATCAAAAATAAATTGCATTCCGAAATTAAACACGACCTAGTCAAGCAGCCAGCCAGCCAGCAGCTATTAAACGTCGATTCCGTGTATCACATATGGATAATACATCATCATTATATAATCGAATCATACAATTTGCAGTTAGCCACCACCAACCAGTGGTATCACTTTGCTTATTATCCTTCACTAACGTCCAATTCGATGTATACTATCATCTGCGGATGTGCATTGCATCGCGAAGCACTCAACAATTCGATTCTTCCGTTGATATGAGTCGAACCAATTTCAGCGATTAAAATATCCCATGCAAACCGAACAACACGAACACTTTCTGTATATAGATTCAAATTCATCGCAATAACCACTTCGTATGAATTTGTCTTGTCTGAGAAACATGAACAGTTTATGGAAGTACCAAAACATTTGTTTCGAGCGACAAAGAGACGATACCACACAAATGATCTCAATTGATCTCAAAGTCAACGCAATAGTTTGCAACCGTTTAAGCTACAATGCTTTCGTCTTCTCATTTGTTAATGGAAGGTATTATTTTCCATCTATTATCTTCTGAGTAATGGGCCGTTCAAAAAATCCTTCTAATAATGCTTGATGAACTGATAGTAATGCAGTAGAGGAGATCAATGTTAGCTTCGACTCACCGAAGCAGTGTAAACTATTGGAAGTAAGGTTTATGAAGATGCATGACGAACTCGTGCCGTAAAATATGGTCTTTTACTTTCGTAGCGGTCACTTACATTGAGATAATTCATGCGAATTTGCGAGACAGTTATTATTCTGCTATTGCAGAATGTTCTGCAAAGGATCGCACTAAACATCGATCCAATGCAACTGCAAATCCACCAATTTATCAAATAGTCACCGATTCCGAAGGATTATAAATATATCGTTCGTACGAATCGCTCAGCTATCAAATCACCCATCAGTCCCATGAGATCAACAGCTGCGACAATAGATCGATCTACTGGACATGATTATTTTGAATGAGTTGAGCATTGGAACACTGAAACCACAAGTTTCTTCTTACCGCTTAAGAAAATTGCTTCACAAGATTACTCCTTGAGTGTTGATCCTAGGATCTGATACAGTGAAGACTGACTTCTTGGAAATATTTCATCTTGATTTTGTAAATCTGATAGCCATATGAAAGCAATAAATCATCTGATGAACTGCTATACGTCAGAATACTTACATTTATCATGGCATCTATCGTCATTGCGGTTGTCAGTCACAAATTCATTAGAATAGACCAAGCAGTAAAATTGCAGAGTATGTGCAGAGCGATGAACTGGTGAAAATATGATTGTGAAATATCGCAGAATGCACTCGAATCTGAAATGCCAGCAAGAAGCGAACATTCGAAGACACAGTCAAATAAAGCTATTCATACGAGTCAACAATGACTAATGAGTCTAATAAAGCGCTAGCATATGCATATTAAGCGAAATCGTTCAGATTTTGATCTATGCCTGTGATTGCGTACACAAATCTGATACCCCATAAAACGATGCTCTACGCTGTCGTTTCACTAATAGGCACTTCGAGGGTATGAAACCTACGAGATTTTGGGTTTTCGAATGAAAATTTGATTCAAAGCTATCGTTAACTTAAAACATTTTCAGTCGGCACCAAGAACACGGCTCAACATTCCCTCGTGGAATATCTCAATGGAGGAACCGATCCTTGTTTCTTATTACGAACAAGTAAGTGGCCGCCACTCAGAGAGAGTTTGGGGACCGACCATCCTAAAGATTTTATGCTTTATACTTATAAGTTATCTTTTGATTATCAATAACATATTTTGACTCCTATACAATAAAGTTGATGAAGTGATAAGATAACACAAAAAAGGTGAGAAAAGTGATAAAATAAAACATTCAGACGTCTAAATTATGGGCTGGGCAGGTCACGAGGCCAGTATTTATCGCTTGACATTGATAGCGTATCAACCACCTACATGATGAGTTGTTTTTTTGCTCATAACGACCACATTCTTCTTACGGTTTTGTTTGCATTTGATACGCATTTGTTGCATTCCGATCTGTCTCTGACACAATTTGATCAGACTGCAATCTGAAGATTGGTTCGTGCAAGCCTTTGTATCTTGAAGGGCACCAGTAATATTTCTCGAATTCGTCTGTTCAATGAATACTGTTGTTTTGGTTGATTCTGACTTCACTAGGGCTGTCCATTCATTCATCATTTACCTAAATGTTACCGTGCGAGCGAATACATCGCCGCATTCAGTGGGGTGGATATAATTGCGAAGAATTTCTTCGTTTGAGATGGATATAGTGAGATGATTAGACGTATTAGTTCTAAAGTACTTGGAGATTTCATCAGCAATACGTACGTACGTAAACTTTCAGAGACAAGAAGAGCAGAATTGGACGTGCTTTCTCGCTTACAATTGCACTTCATCATTGCCGTCTGTCATCGTTGATGTTTAATTAAAACTCATTTTGTTGACTCAACGAATCGCGAATGTAAATATTGTTTTACCCAAATACACTTACTCGTGAACACTGACTAGCTAAATCGCTATCAATCACAAATAATACTCTCGAATTTCCTTGTATATCCACCCATACACATGTATGTGTTTGCGAATATGGCGCACTTCCAAACTCTATGTCAACAAACAAACGTTTAATATGCGTCTAATGTGTTGTACTTATAGAGACGAATGTTGAATCTAATTAAAACAAGAAGAAGAACTTTGCTATTGAAATGTTTGCTGGATGAAGACGAAAAGTAATGAACTAAATTAACAAAGAATCAATGATCAAAATAAGAAATCACTCATTGTTGGCTCAGAAGAGCACAGAAATGGATTGAGAATAGTAATTCAATGCCATAGTGTTAGACTTCTCATATCATCTCATCTTTTATTAGTCAGATATATCAGATCACTGTGTTGTATCAGAAAGAAGCAGTTTCAACAGTCAAAATTGCTCAAAACGTAGCGGATTACGGATCGATGATATTGTGGAGCACAACTTTCATTGTGGAAAACCAATTGATCACACGTTCCGCTGCGGAAAGGTGGAGCGGATCCTGTTGAATCCCTGATATAATCCCTAGTGATTACGGTCAAAAGTGCTCAATTGAAAGGTGCAGATTTGATCAAGAAAAGATCTGATTCCGATAATGGCACTAAGAGTTGGAATTGGATGCTTTCGTTGATTAGTAAGGGAATTAAGTGAACGCAACAGAGTATACGATAGTCGACTTGAACACGGATGATCATTGGATAATGAGTATTATCACAGAGTAGCGAAACAAGCAAAAATAAACTCTGCGCGAAGCCAATACGACGTGAATTATGAACATTGAACCGATTAAAAGACGATTCAGTGGGTTCATCGTGCACAATGTGAACCTGAGTATCACCCTGGCTGCCTAAATGATTGTGCTTTTAGACAAGGGAGTGGTCTTAAATCAAGAGTGTTCAGTTGCAGTAATAACGCATTTCGAACGCTTTTTGAGCAGTTTAATTTGCTGTACCTATTTGAATGGGTTATTCTGCAATCCATAACATAAATTTAGAATTCATTCGACATATTCAACATTAAATGACGCAATATGATATGCGCTATGTACTGTCTTAGGTTATTATTAACGTAATGTCGGAGGATTAGAATTCACAGAAGACAAGATAGACCGAATTGAAGGTAGACATACATCAAGCAAGATTTGATAGCATTACCGAGAATCTGAACCTTTGAAGTTTGTTTCTTTCCTGGGTCTGTAAAGGCAGTCGATTGCAGCAGTTGATCTTGCAATCGATCTTGCCTTCCTTTCAGAATCTCCATTCAAATAAAAATTTGACTGACCAATCAAAATCAATTCACTGCATATATTTATCAACCGATCCCCGTGCAAATAAGTTACGATAATGAGAATCCACAAAATACAATGCAATCTTCTCCGACTTCATTGCAATACGTACGAATCCAATCCTTGTGATTCACGCAAGAAAAATGGATGATTTCGAAACAGAGTGTTCAACCGATACAGAGATAATTGCGCAGTGGCATTATATCAAAGATCCACACTAAAACGCCAATAGAATGTGAAAGCCATGGAAAGTGCATTTATTCCTCAACCGATTATGAAATTGAACTAAACATCACTCATCAACAATAGTAATCTAGTATGCCCAAACCACTCAAAACAGTGCTCGCATAATATTCGAATTTAATTAATGTACTGTCAGAAATAATTATTACTATGGTCGACAGAGTACCCGCTGATGTGTGTGTAAAGTTGGTCGTCTATTCATTGAAACTCAATTCCACGCTAAACATTCCCAGGAGATAGTGATTGATTATAATCCGTGCGTATTGTTGAAGTTAGCAGCACATTCACGTAAGTTCAACTGAAGAATGAGTCCACACGTCACAGTGATGATGATTTTTTCAAAATAATTAACAATTATAATCGGGTTGACCATTGGCTTGCACATATGAAATTGCTTCACTCAGTTCAATGTTGCTAAATGCATTATAAGGAGAAATCTCTCAGGTGTTTGTGGTTACTCGCCGAAGCTTATCTATTAGCTAGTGTCATGACGGCATTCATACACTTCTATGATGACATCCTTATCTCCCATGCCAGTGCAGTTATTGTCTGTCATAAGTGCTAATAAGTTAGTTGATGAGTTTAAGAAATCCATCCAAAAGGGATTTATAAATATATTCGTATAGACATTTTCCAAGCGTATAGATATATTCCAATTGCTAATGTTAACAACTTTCATGCACTCAATGACATTCGATTGGGAAGATGGATCATAGATCAACAACGTGACTCGACTCGAATCACTGCAACAATTGGTTAATCGAGGAAAGGTAATAATTTGATAAATATTTCTTTGCGTATTATTTATTCTTTTTTTAACCTTAGTTCACGGAACGATTGCTAGGTATTGTTGTTACGTTGTTAGACGGGTCGGAGACATATACACTGCATTTTCTAGCGCCCTGTAGGTGTGCGAATGCAGTGTGTCCGGGAGAATGGGCTGATAACCCAAGGAGAAATCCTATCCCGGTTCCGGGTGAACCCGGCATCCGTACCGTCAAACTTCCATGTTCTCATGGACAGCGGCGGGTGACCTCGGGTACTAGGTAAATGTGGTATATATGTCTCTGGCCAGTCAAGCAAATACTCAAAAGGATAGGAATCGTTTCGTGACGTTTTCTTCTTTTTGTTTCTATTGTTTCATTATATTGTCATAGACATATTCCAATCGCTAATATTAAAAACTTTCATTGACTCAATGGCATTCGATTGGGAATTCGAATGATGGATCAACAGCAGGATGGGCGTTGCAATGGAACCGTTGAGTAGCCGATGCAATTTCATTACGGGTAAGTAGATTGATAAATATTTTCTTATGTATTATTTACTCTTTTTTTCCGTGGACATTAGTTTCATGAAGTAGGTGAGAATTTTCACGGAATGATTCCTAAGTTTTGTTGATCCGTTGTTAGTCGGGTCACAGACATAGACACTGCATTTCCTAGCTCCCTGTAGGTGTGCGAATGCAGTGTGTCCGGGAGAATGGGCTGATAACCCAAGGAGAAATCCTATCCCGGTTCCGGGTGAACCCGGCATCCGTACCGTCAGACTACCATGTCTCTATGGACAGCGGCGGGTGACCTCGGGTTCTAGATGAATGTGGTGTCTATGTCTCTGGCCAGTCAAACAACTATTCAAAATGATAGGAATGTTTTTGTGACATTTTCTTCTTTTTATTTGAGTTGTTTGTTTATAAGCGTATGAGTATATTCTAATTGCTAATATTAAAAACTTTCATTCACTGGATGGCATTCGACCGGGTGTATGAATGATGGTTCAACGACGGAATAGCCGGTTCAGCTCGATCGTTCAGCAGTCGCTGCTGTTGGTTCATCACGGGAAGGTAATAAGTTAATAAATATTTCCTTATGTATTTATGAGTTAAGAATCTTTTCATCCTTGACTTATCAGTTGTTTACCTCCCAATTGTTTTTTTTGAGCAGGGAATGTTTTTTAGGCGACGCTTTTTTGCAGACGCTAGGATCTGAGGCTGCGCAGTGGCTAGGTTTCGACCAAATAAAACCCAACGGCCCTCTTTAGGGCCACCATGACAATAAACCAAACTTTGTTCATTTCTTTCTCAGCATATCGTCTCTTTTAAGAGACTCTATAAACGCTTATCGTTAGCCACAGGATATCCCTGCTTCATAAAATTAGAATATTCGGCGGCTTTTAATTTCATGTGAAACTCGATGAGTTTTATTGAAATCTGCATGGCTTTCTTCTTTGCTATCATACCCCTCTTTTCATGCTTAAGTTTTCTTCCAAATGCATGCTGTGCAATGAATCTATGCTTCCCGTATTTTTTGTTTATCCTTCATTAATTTTTTATTTCGAATGCAGTAAAAGATTAGGTAACGGAACTCAGTCATTTAGGTTAGTTGCATATATTCCGTTGGAATCATTCCGAATGTATCATATACTACAATTGTTAGAGATATTGTTCTATGGTTTTATCTGATGATAACAAATTTAGTGCTTCAGGGCGGTGTTCTACTTTATGTGTTGAATTCGTCAATTTCCCGTGATGGAGACGAATTAATTGTTGTGATGAACTGGTGTCGTGACGTCTGTTTTTTTGTTACTGCTTAAATATCTGTGATAAGTTGCATGATTTGCTGTGATATATGTTGTTATGTGATATATTTTGTGTGTTGTGGCTTGGTATATGTTATCTGTTATGATGCTTTGTGTGTTGTATGCTGTGATTTTTTACCACTTTCATTTTTGATGTGATTTATGTGAGAAGTGTAAAAGTTTTGGGGAGGGGGTGTTGTTATTTTTCGTTTATTTTTGTTGTTGTTTGTTTCTTTTTGTTGTTGTTGTTTGTTTATTGTTATTGTTGTTTTTCATTTTTGAAAGAGCTCTTGAGGAACTTCGTCTTCCGGCCACCTTCGTGTGGTTATAAGAGCTCTTTCAATCGGTACTGCCCGGCTAGTGAATGATTTTCACTTTTTGTATTTTGCATTAGACAATGTTTACGGATGAATGGATCAAAAATTACCTTTTGGGTGGTGGAATTCGGGTCACCAGTAACGGGGACGTGTTCACTAGCTAGGTGGTACCACCTGATTTCCAGTTCAGACCAGAGATTGGGGCTGTCGATGTTTTTGTGAGACTTGGAATGGTCTGGATAGGTTCATTTTCATCGGATGACACAGCCATCGCTCTGGTGCTTTGGGTAGTAAATGGCTGCTTATCAGCTCGGATCAGTCAGGGCCGATAAGACGTTTTCTACCCGAAGATACGTTGAACTGGAAGTCAGGCTTTTCTTTTCTGGGGCGCTGACCGCGAAACGGCACTTCGGCACCCGTCTAGCGGTCAGTGGGCCCCCAAAAACGATCAGGGCGGGTTGTCTGTGACGGTTATTTCTAAAAATTTTAAAATTCCCGCTTTTGGAAGGTAAGTCAATGTGTTGATCGGTGACAGGTTGCCACACTTGGCACAAAGGCAAATCTGTATTGTTTTTTCTTTTTATTCATTTATTTTAAGATTTATATTCATTTCTTATGCTTCATAAGATGTAGGAGGAATGCTACTGAAGAAAATGCGATGAGAAAATAGTAAGGAGCAAGTTTCCCGCGTAGTCACGCGAGTTATTCTGTGATTCACATTGTAACCTTTAGTTTGTAACTTGATATTTTTTAATATTTTCATTTTCGACATGAATTATATAAGCAGCATAAAGGTTTTGGGGAGGGGTGTTGTAATTTTTTCGTTTATTCTTGTCGTTGTTCTTCGTTTATTTCTTTTTTTGAGAGTTGACAAGACGTCTTCTACTCAAGATACATCATAAGATGTACAAGATATCGGTATGCAAGACAATGTAATGAGGCAAGATAAAGATCGTTAGTCTTTTCATAAGACCATAATAATTGAATGCATCAATACAATAATCGAAATCGTTTATGAGGTCGTCATGAATTGAACAATCTCGGCAGTTCAGTAAATGAATGGATCAATTCAAAATCATCTTTCGCTGCATCACTGAGTTCATCGTTGCCATCGCGAACCACCAAACGTACTTGACAACCGGCTGCACGTGCGGCTCGAGCCTCTCGTTCGAAGTCTGTCAGAAAGAGTATCCTTTCTGGCGGAACACTCAGCTCGGATGCGATCTGTCGATAGCTATCCGATTCGGTCTTCAGACCTATTGATGTGTCGAAGAATCCGGAGAGAAACTGAAACAATCGAACTTTAAATATGTGACAAATAGCACCAAATCATTGATCTTACACCAGATATTCCACCATCAGCTCAGAACAAAAGAGATCACAAGAACAATGCTGAATGCTAACATGAGATGGCATTTACTTCTAGATTTTTAAAGATATCATCGAATCAGAAATGTAAGATTTAAGATAACGAAAGAAATGTCTATAATACCGGTGTTAAATCCCCGTCAATTGAATATGTGAAAAGGAACTTCTGTGCGGTTACATTTGCAGATGAGTACAAGTAAATAGGGAACTTCTGAGATAAGCACTTCAAAACGGCTTTCACATCAGGATACAGGCTGAAATCAGTCGTGATTCAAGCGTTTGTGAGATCTCAAATGATCAAATGTGTATGAATCAGAATCAATGATATAAGCTCAAAAAGCACTTAATGTTACTTACTGTCCCTTCATTTGACCACTTTCATAAGCGTTTTTCCAGACGAGTGCATATAGAGTTTGCAATGACTTCAACTGAAAAAAAACTGATCGTGAGCAGATTGCACAGGCAGATCATTTTTTCTTGAATTATTCGATAAAAATCTTCTGATTGGGCGGAATTTTCGGCTCGCCTGATCAGAAATATGGGAAAACGGTGGATGCGCATAAAGAGCACATAAGCTCCAAATGTTTTGCACTAGATCAGCTTGTCTTACTAGTCTGCTTCCAATTAGCAAATACACCCGTATCCGTAACAAATGTATTGAGTTCAAGGATGAAGCAGTTGATCATACATAAAATTAAAACATCAGCAAATCGAAACTCGCCTTTTTCTTACTCAATGTCCAGTACTGAACGTTCTTCACGGTGCTTGCGACAATACTCTGCTGGCTGTCCTCATCATCCGGCACAATACAAACGTTCACATCTGTGCGACGTTCAATGGCTGCTGCCATTCGGAGCTGATCGATCACTTGTAAAATATCAAACTTTTGGAAGTTATCATTGAGAAAACTCTCCACATTTTCGTTACTATATCGCAGGAGAACATCCTGAAATGAGACAAGACAACTGAGTCTTCCGATGATTTAGCTAAGTTGCATTGACTGAGACTTCCGTGCACTTCACACGGATGCGTTATTTTCATTCGTATGCATGTCCTCAACAATTCGACAAGTGCTCCTTTATAAACAGGCTACACGGAGATCAGTGCTGGATCAACAGTTGCATAACTCTCGAATAAGGCATTCCACTCAAGAATATATGTTCCACTTATGACTTATCATTGTCTCGTCCGGGCCTAACAGGGTTTTCATTCGTTTTAATAGGGTTTTCATTCTTTTCCTTGCTGTTGTAATCGCTCTCATGACTTTTATCACCAAAATTGTTCTGTTCTGCTAATTTCTCATTCATTTTACTCAACAATCAAAGTCAAATTCTCATTCTATCAAATACACTCTATTATTGATCATTTGACTCTCGAACATTGTTGTGCAATATCATTCAGTTGTTAAATGGTTGACTTCGGTTGTCAACACTCGTCGACGTATCAAGTAAATAGTGTATGTCACAGAATAAGAATTTGATTCGAACTGTGAAGTGAAACGAGACGAAGAGAATGATAAAAAGTCATGAAGAGAACGGTATTCTCATGCAATAGCTATGAGAGTGAATACAACACGTCTGAAAGGAATGAGAATCCATGTGAATCAGTATGAAGTGAGCGTGTCACAGACAATAGCTTTCATGCAATCATAATCAGTTGCAATAATGAGCAATACAACGGTCTATGAATACCGTCATGAACGTGCGAATAAGATCTGGACGTAACCTATGCGATTCCCATATGCAATGGTAATGTTAAGGAAAGCAATCCAGAAGAACCGTGGAACTGAAATCACCTAGAACCGATTCATGAAACATGATTCCATGAAGGGTTATTGCCACCGCGTGGAGATCAAACTGAGAGCAACTGACCTCTACGAATGCAATCGACGTTGTAGTACCAGCAACATCGAGCAATAATGCTTTGCAATCTGCCATTTTTTTCAGCACTGCTCAAGTAGTTGAGAATTCACCACATTAATAAATGCAATATACTTGTCAGTTCTTGATTGACTTGCTGAAATTATCTCACATATCTGCTTGACGAAATAATACAAGCATAACCATTATCTTACATCGCCAGCGAATAGCCATCTTCCAGTTCAAAACAATGAATCAGCGTTTGTCTTAGAATCTTACACTGCTGTCGTCTGCTCCTTCGGCAATTCATCAATCACCATATTCCCATCATCATGTCTGTTTCAAATTCGTATAATACTGTTCCCAGAATAAGTTTTTCTAAGGCAGCACATTCGAAGGGCATCCCATTACTCTGAAGCTAAGAATGATAGCTAATCCCATTTGCATGTTCGTTCAAAAATGCGATCAGATTGAAGTTGTAGATCGATAGTCACACATCACTGATCAGATCGATGCGTCCGTCGATTGATAATTTTATATTGACAGTTTCTCCATTAAGCTGAGCTCAAAATCAGTGCTTACTGCGACTGTAACCGAAAAAACGAATAAACAAGCAATCAGTGAGAAGGAACCGATAATCAGTAAACTGTTTTCTAGATCAGCTTGAAAGGAAGTGTACTTAAACGTGATTTCAAATTGCAAAGTCCACATAAAAAGCCACTAGCCACTGTTCTATTTTCAATCAAATTTTGTTATCAGTGGTCGCCAATGAGAAAAACGCTCATCACACGCCAAAGTTCGGTCTGATGTATTGCTTGCAAGAACAAATCTGATTCCAGTCATATGATACTAACTGAACGTTCGTGCTTGATTAACAACGCATCAAAGTTAAAATACTCATATTTTGCGAAGTGAGCAAACACAAATTCATGACTTCATTGAACATCATTCCAGTCTGAGGATAATTTTGTGTTTGAAACAATTCTTATGCTTAACGACAAATTCCCTATGTTATTACTGTGCATTATTCCGTATCGTCTAACAATAGCGATGGACGAAAATTACATTGCAAATCCGCGAAAACATCATACAATTAGTGTCAGCGCCTCTTGCACATAGACAATCTCCTAAAACTCGAAATTATGTACGCTCATCAACTGTCCTTCAATTTTCGGGGTTACTTTCGCACATTATGCGTCGTGCGCATTATTTTCAAGGTTCTGAGACACAATGTGAAAAAAGGCAAATATACATATATTTGCTCAGTTATTTGAGGTTATTTATAGACGTCTAACGCTCTTACGAATGAAATCACATGCAAAACCTCAGTGACGAACGGCGTTATGACTCCATTTTGTTGGGGTTTTTTTGCAGCAATTACTCGCCGGAAATCACACAAAATGAGCACTTCTCAGAATAAATTACTGTGCCATTGGTCGTCAAAAAACAAAATTACTGAGCGCATTATGAACGAACATGAATTCGATGGAACCAATCAAAACTTCAAAAAGCATTCATTTGCGTCAATAAATTTCATTTAGATTCACTCGTCGAACGTCACCTTTTCAACCAAACGCCTTTGTATCGTCCAGAACTAGCAGCTATCATTTGCTGTCATGCTTCGGATTCGTTGCCATCTGATGGCATCCATTCAATTAATGGTGAGTTTGTCACCTTATATTCATCAGCTCTAAAATCTTCTTCATGATCTAAATTGCTTCATTCCCATGGCAAATACCAAATAGAGTTAATGATAACTAAGCTGGCGTATTTTTATGATCTTGTGATCAGTTTTTGTCGAATGCACTTGCACGTAGCTATCTTTCGTGCTTTTTTCTTCGCGTTGCAAATATTTAACTATGGGTGCAGCAGTATTTCAGTTGCTATTGTGTTTCATTTCATACTTTGGAATCTAATCCTGAACTATGAGATTTCAAAAAACATTGTAAACAATCGGTTAATGAGAACTGAGTTGGCGTTAGAACAGAATTTAATTGCTCGTTGAAAAAATTTCTACCTGAAACTGTGCAAATAACTTTGCAAATCAACGGCCTTGAATGTCAATTAGAACGGTATTCATAAGAATGATTGTTAAGCATTGAAACATCGTAGCACTAACATATTATCATAAAAATTGCTCAACTGCTTGTAATTAACATCGTCGACAAACGTAACTTGCTTACTGATAGAATAATCGCAATTCATTAGCACATTTGTTCGCCTATTATGGAGTATTCATTTGAAAGTTAACTGAACTCAGGGAAATCGGATTATAGCTAATAGTTTACAATGAATCACATGAATGATTGTTCCGAACGACTCCCTTTATCAACTTCATTATGTTTTCTCGAATTTCGCCATTTATACAAAAATCGCAAACCCCAAAACGAGTTTGAAAGGAATTTTTCCTCAAGATCAAATGTTTGCTATTTAAGATCAAATGTTCTCCTGTAAGATATCGAGATGCGGAAAAAATGTTGATGAAACATTGTTGAAGGGCGAAGATGTTTATCGAGGTGCTCAAATGGGCCGTAAATCCGGATCATATGCGCTGTTGTTGTTTTGATATGCGCCAGCAAACCTAGGCACATGCATGTATGTTTGGGTCATAAAATGAGCAATTACTGAATTGACGCATATTCACAGCAAGACGATATAAACCTATAATTTCATTTAATTGCACACCTTATACAATCATTTGCAATAACTTTGCAGCACCAATCAACAATATGCACTCCAATTATTATGGATTTTATCAGTAATTAAATCGCACCAATTTACAAGATGGTGCCTAGCTTGCAGAGTGTAGGAATCACCTATACGCAGTTTCGCTTTCGACTTAACGTATAGTTTGTTTCAGTGATCGTCCAGTAGGCAACATTCAAAAGGAGAATGTAGCATTTGGTACTCCATGAGAATTCATCGCAATTCATCGTTTTTAATCATCAGCAGAAATTGAAATGTTCTCGGAGAAATAATTTCACTACCACATAGTAATGGAATGGCATTTGGGGTTTGTCATAAACTAGAATGGACATTTTCAATTCGGACACTTGTAAATCAGCTCATTTAGAAGTTCCTTAGAGATCTCAAGTGGCGAAACACAAAGATTAGCATTGAATCGCTAAAAGAAAATCACTCTGAACATTCAGATAAACAATGATTTCAATGTCAAGAGCACTGAAACGAGCACAAACAGCGCAAAGCAATTGGAAAATAATGCGAGGTGTTCAAACGTGATGATAGAATGACGCTTATCAATGAATCACAAATTGCCATAAAATTACCTAGCAAACACTGATTATGAACTGATAAGATAAGAATGTATGGCTTGTCACATCAGCAGTTTACGTCATGCTTGAACCGTTTGACTTTTTATGCAACTAAAACAATGAACACTCAAAATGGTGCATTTTCAGTGGCACGAATGTTGCCATAAGATTAATAACTTTATGCTTAACACACAAACAACAACTTACATTTCGAAATCAACTTGGAGAAAACCTCTCAAAACGAATCCTAAAAGTGAAAACCATGGATCTTATGTGTTCTCATTAAAAATGAAACTTATCAATTCCTTATTCATCACTGTATTGTATTGTTGCGGCAGCAGCATAAACGATTTCTAAAGTTTCTTTCTTGTGATGTGATGATCGTTCTTGCGATCATCAAACTGCAAAGTATTGCATTTGTCTTTGTGAACATGATCTTTGTCATATCAAAAAATTTAGCTGATTAAACTGCTGCAAACGAACTTCTTAAGTCCACTGGCTCATTGCTATCGCAGTCGCATGCGTTTCACTGGTAACAATCTCATTTTCAAAACGAACATCTCATTACTTTTGTCTTTTATCTTCATCTTCGCTTGAGAGCACAGCATAATGAGCTGCTGAGCAAGCAGATAATGTTGACGATATTACAGCAGAAACAAGAGTGCTGGCTCATTTAATCGTTTCACCCTACAAGGCAGGCACTATGGACCATGTTGATAGCCAGCGGAGCATTGAGCATTGAACAGAAGCGTCGTTATCGAAGTGAGCTACCACCTGTGGTTTAAGATCGTTGTTCGGTGTATTATCACCTGAATATGTGCTAATGAGATTGCCAAACTCAAAGTTTACCGTCACTGCAGCGGATCGCTGACATTCAATCGAGCTTAATAAGTAATTTGGATGGATGTGTGCTGTAATAAGGCATTGTTTTGTTACGACAAAACCAATTGTTCATCGCGCTTTTATGTACCGCCGCATCGAGACATACTGAATGCCGACTTACCGAAAACATTCACCAACTTTATGATGTGCTCACATCTAGAAAACTTAAAAAGTAGCGCCGTGCAACAAATGCATTTCTTTCCTTCAAACAACGGATCCCATTTCCTTTGGGGCATAAGCAAAGGTAATCGCGCAATCGCATTCAATTACATCTATCTATGCTCAATCTGTTTTGGCCAAGTAATATGATTATAACATTTATGATCAAAGCGCTTGTCAAAACCAACAATAACCAAAAAACATCTCACAATCAGCAGATATCTACGCTTTACAATTACGACTACGATCGTATTTCCGTGGACCGTTCCTCTTAGCTTTTGAGTTTTCAAAATTGAGTTTTCAATGGAAGAATCGTTGTGAATCCTAATATTTCTCAAAATTTTCTGCAGCCCTTAAGCGAATTCATTTCCTTTTAAAACGTAGATTACTGAAGTTGTTACATGGAAAGCGCTTGATTGACACTACTCGAAATAAGAACAATACATTAGGATGTCATTTATTGGAACCGATGTGTTAATTGGGATGCGAAACACCCTCAATGACATTGCACGCGATGAAATATTCAGTAGATGAACGTCCTTAAGGCTTTCAATACACCGCCATCAGCGCCATTATTGATATATAGCTATGCTGCTGTCTGTACTCACCACTATTTCCGTCGTCGTCGTCGTCGCATTTCGATTGTTTCCCGTAAATAGCACATCAAGAATATCATTTGCTGACATCAAGATTTCGTGATATCAACTTCCAGCGAACGATAAATACAAAAGTAAATATTTGTTCAGTAATGTTATTCGCATGACGATGGTGCAGTCAGCGCAACTTGTTGTTGTTCGCAGTGTTAATTCTGATAAGCATTCACCGGTAAACCTCACAAATTCTGATCGAATGCGGTCGTTTTACGAAGATGTACTGCTGGAGCAGCTGCGCCTTCATGATTCATGAAGCTTTTGATATACGTACTGTTCACAGTTGATCCAGTTTTTCATTATTTGATGCTCATAAAATATTTGCGCTAATTTCAGTTACATTTATTGAGAATGCTTATGCACTCGATGCTTTAAGCTAAACTCGTTTTACTGTGCTCTAAATGCTCCCTTCTCAAAACGAATTTCTTAAAAACCAAATCTATTCCTCCCTCTTTGCTTGTGCAGGTGTTATTTTGAGAGAATTGCTGTTGATGAGTTAGTTGCATAATAATGCAGTTGATCCATTATGCAACGCTACGCTAATTATGATTGTCCTCGTGCTATGATTAAGAGATTTATTAAAATTGCAAGAGGTAAACACTAAAATATCGTTCCATATTGTTTCTGAGTGACACTACTAATCAATTGAAGTGTTACTTACGGATGTTATTATTGTTGAAACTGTTATGGGAACGTTGTTCTCGTAATGATGATTGTCCTCTCGACGATCATAATAATAGTACTCTTCATTAAGCACTCACTTTGTTTACTTAACCAGCAAGGTATTGAACACATTTCATTTAGTTTCTAATTATACAACGCAATTCACTTCCGCTACACTTAGTTGTTAGCATTGTTTTATGAACCATCTCTTAGCAATAGTTGGTCTATATTCTTGCTATTTACTGATGAGAACAACAATGGGGAATGATGGCATTTTGTTGAATGCATGATGAATAATATTATCTTATTAATACCGGATAAGCTGTGCAGATATTAGATTTATGTTTTGATATGCAAATTTGCGTGCATTCATAAAGATATTCATCATCTTATGTCATGCAATGTTACAAGGCAATTTGTTATCGAAGATTGTGAATATTCTAACAGTTACATAAATATAAATCTTATCTACCATGAACTAAATGGATCGAAACGACGTAGAATTCTGCATAAACTATCACGAGCAACGGGTTGACATTGGCCTTACTGCCGAAATCTCAATGGAACAACTGAAAAAAATTATTATTGAGTGTGAAATGTTTTTGAGGGATCTAACAGTGTGAACCACTCCGTAGAAAGTTAGTGCTGCGCATACCTTGAAGCCATGTGGCCTATCTCCTGACCTGTCACCTTGTAAGACCCAAGCACGTACGTCTACCTAGATTGATCCAACTGATGCTGAAGTAAACCTTCATTAATCCAGTCAATAATTCTGGTTCTGACCTCTATCTATAAATTGCAAATTTAGGCAGCTGTGAACAATATTCAATATGCTATTGCCATTTACACATTCTGATTCGTCTTGTTAGTGTTCTTATCAGACGAATCAACTAAGGAAATGCCATAATTTTATCTTGAATTGATGTTCTTCGCGTTAGATCAAAGTCTGCATTATCGAACATAAAACAACGAGTAAAGAAATTTTATCTCCTCGATTGCCAGCAATTGCAAACTAATTGTAAGCAAAAATCTGTTATCTGTTACGAAGTCCATTTTATGGTCGTCTTACCACAATATATATCGATAACAGTACGTCTCATAAAATGCTTCTAAAACGATAAGCATACACTAATCACAATAATAATGCTAAACACTTTTTATCATCAAAACAAAATCATCAAAGCCACGAATAAAAATATTGCAACCAACAGTCGAATAGCACAATTTTCAAATCATCAATTTTCATTCGTCCGAAATTTTCCTATAAGAAATCATTGGAACGAAGTGAAATTTCGGAATTACAAGAATTCATTCCGAATTGAAATTCACTCGATCAAATTATAAGAATTCATATGATCGATTCCCGTGACTTATTGACATTGCAGATTTCAAGTACCGAACTGCATTACTGTATTCACTCACAATCACTCCCTCTCAATGTCAACTCTTATGAACAACAATTATTTCCATTCAGCATAATTCCGTTTTAATGAGGCGTGCAGCTGCAGCAACGATGCTACAATGTCCCTGGATAATTACAATTATTCAAAAATTGCTAATTTGTGTTTGCCCTCAAAAAAGTGCGTATTCTGTAATTTGATATGCAATCGATCCATTGTTTGTTCGCTTATTATCGGTTCGGTTCATGATCACCGGCAGTCATTGCCCAACAGCCACACCAATCTCTTAAATTCGCAATTCTTAGCAACGGACACTTTCTCATTTAAACAACAGTGTTGACTTTAAAAGACTGAGAAACTGCAAGATTTCTACTCAAACATACATATACACATCCCTAACACATAAGCTGATGGATGTTCTACTAAAAAACTATGGAATATTGCAGTTTTCTCAGTAAATTTGAAGCATATTGACAAGCAAATCGCCTCATTTCTTGAGCAGTTATTGAAGTTCATAACGCAGCAATTATGAGCGATCGACGAGGTGGTGGACTGATTGTGAGCATAATTGCCGTTGCTGCTTGCGAAACTACGTGTATACTTTGCAAAATTTGACGAAGTACAACGACCTCAGACAATCGTAATAAACAGTTTATTGCGCGAGCAATCATAAACAGTTCATGCAAGAACACTGCTGGTTCATTCACTCATTCATATTTGGTGCTGCATTCGATTTCCTGAAGAAGTTTCATTCCAACAATTTTACGATCAATTACGTATAATTGCACCGCCGCCGATACAGCAACCAATCGGCTCGGCTCACTTCAATCCTTTTACTTGTCCGTAACACATCAACCACTCGATAAATCCCACACCAGTCACTGAACTGATCTGTTAATTATCTCCATCGCATATTTTTGCCTCTCAATTGTCCTAATCGTTCACATAAGCTTCACTGACCATTGTTGGTGCGTAATCCACCAATCATTCTTCGACATTATGCAATATATGTTGCATGATTCTGATGTCACTGACCCGAATTTATTGCACCCTTAAGGAAATCAAGTCGAAGTTTAGGTATGCTAGTCAATATTCTTATGCCAATGCCTCATTAATGACTAAACGAAGTAATCTTCATCAGGATTATAGAAGACATCATACGAGATATCGTTATGAACTTCGAAAGTAGATCTCTTGGTTGCATAATGTGATGACATTTTGGGCGCTGATCTACTTTGATCTACTTTCAAGAAATTTCCCTGATACTAGGCTATTGAATTCATTTCGAATGGCAAAATGTCGAATCATAAAAGCTGTTCACCTGTGTTACACATAAAGTATAGCATCACTTTCGAGTATATCATCATAAAAGTGAGTGGTTCTTACATTGATATCATTAACTTAAAGCTCCATTTTACAACGTAGTCAGTTGATGAGGTACGATGAGTAACTTCGCAGGAGCGGAGTCAATCAAAATTTCAAAGAACAAGCGTTATTGGTTGTAATTCGCTAGTTAACATCAAATAAAACAACAACACTTTCGAAAAAACCGAACCAAATATCCTCATCAATTGCATTCACCCGGCAGTATCATTTCATCTTACTCCCAAACGTTCCGTTTTTACAATCAAGGTGCTCAACTCCTTCGATTGCTGAACGTACAGAAAGACGTTCATAGTTTCGATAACTCGGTATTCGTTTCATCATCAGTTCCTCATCTAAAAATCTCGAATGAATTCAAAGCGGTCATTCAGACTTCGTTTAATTCAATTTGGGTCTTCGTTTAATTCAGTTTTATGAACGTTCGATAAGAATGTCACAAACCTAAAAATATTATACTTTACGTAAGGAAAGCTTAACTGCCCTGTTCTAGAAGGCGAGGTTCATTGCCCTCTGTGAGTATACGATCCAAATGAAATATTCTGAAGTTCTGCTTAAACAAATCGTTTGATCTGCTTTATGATGCGAACAACCGTAAACACAAGCCATACAATTGTGTTTCTGCTAATACAGTTTTACAATTGTTATTCGGTAGTAAATCAATTTAACGAGTTAACTGGGTCACTGTGTTATTACTAGATGAAGCTTAAGATGGGATAGCCGTGGTCCGCGCGGCTGTCTCTCGCCGCAGATTGTTTACAATGAGTTGAGATTGGTTTTGTGTTCATTGGAGATTTGAGTCTTTTATGAAGGCGACAAATCCTTTTATTATTTCATCTTACTACATCGGTTTATCATTCGACTTACTTAACAGATATTCAAGTTTATTGTTGTGCCATTCCATTTCAGCTCACCGCAAATGAGCGAATAAAATTTTATGACATTTTATTGCGAATACACTTACTTATGCAATTGCATTAAAGCGGTTGGTTTTTTTGCAGATGACCTATAGAGCAAAGATGAGGAGAGTGCGGAAGTTTGTTTATTTTAAGAGCAATCTTCAGGAGTTTTTATTAAGAAAGAGCTCATCGACTCATTCGCTGCATGCAACACAGATGGTCTTTGCCTGAAGTGAATCATTTCGTAGTAATGTGATGATGATGATCCTTTGTTGTGCTCAATTCAAGTAAAATTCCAAGCAAAAAACATTGCTGCAGGTTGCGAAACCTCGCGCTTGAATGCATAACTTCTTTATTGCGAACATTAACTTGATTGAATCGTCTAGTGCCATGGTCTCTTCTCACGAACAATCTTTGAGCAATGTGATACTCTTAGATTATGCTCATACTCTTCTCATTGATCTGGATATTAATATTTCTTAGTTAATTAAAGTTTTTCCGTGGACACATAAGCAAATAGAATGGGCTTAATAAATAAAATCAATCATGCTTATTAAGGAGCCACAACTGGTCTCATGTATTATATAGCACAAACAAAATGAACGATGGATGCTTCACTGCACAATAATAATAATAATAATAACAACATTTCACGTTATTAGGAATAATGATAACAACGAACATATTAGATTATGAACGAATCTCATTAAAGGATGTGTATTATTATGAAGTAATACATATAGATGTACTTATAGATGTGTGAGTGTGGTTTCAGCAAAATGACTGATGATGCTCAAAGTCGTGGTTAGTGAGCAGCTGAGAATACAACCACGACGACGCTTCTTGCATTTAAGATGGTAACCAATCGTTGCAGATCACAAGGATACAGAGCACCCGAATCATCCACTGAATTCGGATAAGATCGGATCACTTTCACTAATCTATTTGTCATGCTTAACTACCAGATAAAGCCAATTCATCACTACAATCCTCATCAGCATATCTATTGTATTGTTTGATGCGCCTCTCTTCTAATTAAGTTATCGAAGCTTGTTTCCTTATTCATATTAATGATCACTTTAATTATCGTTTAATTATGATGCTTGTTTTCGTGTTTTTACATGGTACGTGCCTAACTGATCGACTTTCATTTATCACTCGAATTGAACTTGTCTATTCGATCATGAAGGCTGATCAGAGTAATGTTGACAACATCCAAAACAGCAACAACAACAACAACAGCAACTACCAATAACACGAATTAATAATCATCATGTTGTATTTTCATTTAATGACCAATGGTCATCACCCAGCGAACACACTCACAATCAGTCTAATGAATGAATTGTTTCAGTAATGAATGATTTATGCAGTGTTCGTTGATTTGTTCCGTCTTTTCACGACACAGTTTCTACTATAATTATCGCATCGGTAAATAGCCATCGCATTACATACCTATTATTAACCGTAGCAATCAAGGTGTTAATTTATTGTTTTGTTTTGTTATTTCTTGCATTCATTCATTGACACTTCGATTGTTTAATGCCATCCATCGTGTGCGAAACCGAAACCAACAATAAGCCCACTTTATTATTCGATTATGCTCCGTTATAGCCATCGTTTCCTCAATTGAATCGTTCGTTGCATTCGCTGCTTCTTTATATTGCACTCCCAATAAGTCACTTACTTCCCTTTTGAGTTTCCGCCCTATTCACTGATCACACCTGGTGAATGAATACAATCGCTATTGTAACAACTTCGACAATTGTTTCATAATCCAATTTGATCGCCTTTATTGCTCGATAAACCGAAGCGTTACGATAAGCCGAATACTCTTCTACGAGCTACTCAGAACAATCCTCCCAAAAAATTGTTTCAACGAAGCGAGTGGAACTCATTCAGTGAACTGAACTGTAGCTCATTCGATCCAAAGCAATCTCTTTGATTTCGGATGTTTTAAGTTCTTAAAGTTTTATCAAAAGTTTTGCTCCTCCAGATCAATTTACTGTATTGTTTTTTTATTATCAGAATACGGTCGCTACAATGGGTGTTGACTGAATTCAGTTGCATCCGATTCATCGAAACTTTGAGGAAAATGATGATTACTCGAACTAATTAAAACATGTTTTCCGAACCTTTTTTGGATCTACTCATTTCAGCCGATTCCCACATGTTTTCAGCCATTATTCATCTGATGATGAACCTATGATCACATCAATCAGATCCATCAAAAAAATACTAAATTGCATTCTTTCCTCTCACAATGACAATAAGATGAAAAGAACGAGCACTTGAATTTGCCATATCAATTCGTTTAAAACCATACTTTATCGATGCCAACTCAGTTGGATGTCGGCCTTGAGAATTATTTTCTCTAGACAATCTGGAGACTCCTGTGGAGCTTTTTTTTGCATTTGCTGGAAACGAAATGATGTTATTCGCTCGTTTGTTTTGCTTTTTTTAACATATGCAAGCATGGGATATAGTAATCTCACTCATCTCTAGATTCTGCTTCATTCACAACTGTATTAACAGATTTCGCTTCTTATTTTAAATTATAATTGCTACCTTCGACTAAGAGTGGTCGTATTAGTTTGTGCTTTCATCACTATCGCCTTATATATCCCACTGGTATTCTTCTGCTATCCTCTTATAAACCACTGGTATTCTTTCGTAAGATACTGTTTCAGAAGAATACTGTGAATATAGTCTGTTCACTAATGTCCCAATTCTCATGGGATTAATGAATATTCATCGTTGAATATTTGATTGTTTTTCAGTGGTTAATCATATGAATGATGAGCCATCATCCATCTATCCATCGATCCAATTGACTGGTGATGAGATAATTGAGTTTGTTGATGGGCAATAATCACTCGCTGCACAACTATCACTAATTATTGACCTTATTTACGTGCAAGTGTTTATTGGGCATGTTGTGTCCTTTAGTTGATAGAAACGAATGTGTTTATGAGTAGCCAGCAGCCATTAGAGTAGTGTGCATCATGCATTCAGCCATGAATAATCAGTGCAAAAATTTAGATTTGGATTTAGCGCTATGGCATAACTGTAATGCAATTAATAATTCATTTGTTGTTGTTCCATCTTAAGTCTCCATATCTATCCAAAAGTATGCTCGAGTTGACATGAATTTTTGCTGATTGTGAGAAGAATTTGGAGGTATTGATAAGAACAGATTCCAATAATATCTTTTGGTTTGCAAAATCTTAGCGCACGGCAGGCAATATTGTCGTAATTCCTCAAGCAACCACTGAAGGAAATATGTTAATTTCATTTTTCGTTCTACGGCGCCGCACAATTCAAAATTTTACTGCCAAACTGCTCTAAACTCAACAAAATTCAGCCAGAGTGTAATCAAATTCTCGGCGTAAAATCAGTTCTTGCTGGCTAATGCAATAATCATTGGATGCATACAGAACGTTCACTGCGTTTTGTCATTGGAACAAACTAATCTCTAAAGTTGTGCAGATCTAATTTTTCTAATCAAATTTGCTTCCTTCCATTTTTCCTCGCATAAACAGCATTTCTATAAGTAAACTGACTGAGTTGATAATTTTGTGATTCGTTCCGAAAGTATCATCGTAGATCAGTACAAACAATCGTGCTACAATTCGGCGTTGCACACTGCTCAAAACTGCCAGCTAGATGATCGTTATGAAAGAACGTGCATGAACAACGTTCTCATCTTAAACCACCATTTCCCCTCAGCAATGAACACCTTCTCCATGTGACTGAACATCAACGGGACGACTTCTCATATTCTCTCAATAGATTACAAGTGAATAAAGAACGAAATCCACTCAAAGAACAATATAACGTGCACATCATTGAATGATCAACAAATAAAACACTTAATCCGTTTATTTTCAGTTTCACTTTGCAATTGATTTTTATTCGCAATCTGAATGTTGAATGGAGATTCAGTCAGTACCGATTGACAACAACATATCTGATTAAATTAATGGTAATAAACAAATGCAATCGCTTAGAGATTCAGTTTACGAATGAAATATACAAATGATGGTGATGTTTAGTGAATTCATGCACAATCCATCTAACCATTGCTCAGTCGGTTGGGTTCATAGACCACAGTCAAATGTGTCACTCAAATCGCACCTTAACACAGCACCTTCATTGCACAGTTACACAATAATCACAATCGCACTTCAACAATTGTTTTGACGCATCACAAATAATCTTACACCTTCGGCATTCGTGCACACACAAACAACAACACTTTATTAAGAACACACAACATATCTTTCATCTATATTCTTCGTAATGAATTATCATTATTCATCGCTCAACTAATCATTCAAAGAATCCACTCTGTGTGATTCATCAAATATTTTCACTACTGTGCATTTGGTCTGTAGCTCTATTATTTTTCAGATTTGTCAATATGATCCAGAAATGAGTTTGTTTGTGATCTATCTGAGGATTCAATACGGTTTATTTAATTCAGTACCTTTGTTTGCAAGACCTCATCTCCTATCAGCAAATAATAATTTATGTGTGATACTATTGAAACTTTATCTTATTTATAGTAGTTTATCTTATTTATACATATAGTTCTGGGCGTCAAAGTGCTACAGAGAACGAGTTCTGAACCATAGGTATAAACATCCTACGTAATTCATTTGTTATCCTAGCCTTATAACTTTTCCAGAACCTGGACAATGTTTACTGGATGATAGCGCATGAAAGATAGCTTCAGGACCACAAACATTACCTATTCTCGTCAAGTATCGCAGTATTTGCTCAGTAAAGCGTTCACAAACCACTCAATGATCACTGAGTGATCAATATAGAATTCAATCATTTTCTGATTACCGATGTCGGCTGATGGCTAATATTTGCCCAATAATTGTAGTAATGAGATTTTTAGATGAGTTGATTTGATTTGGCCTTGAGACTGGATTGGATTGCTCAAATACACGTCAAACCAATCCTGTTGACTGTTGCCATCAGCGCGTGAAACGCTGTCAGATAGGATGTTTCTTAAGATTTGTTAACACCAATCCATCATATTCAACTCTGTAAAATGCTGATGCACTTATGCCTTCTTGCTTTGCAGCTGTTCTAATCTTAAACATCATTGCTCTTTGTGTCATCATTAGTATAGTTCTACTAGATTCGAATCCAGCTGAGAGACGGTTGCTGAGATTTTCTGATTGAGACGACCATTGTATGTTTTCAATTTTAGCCGATGACAAATTCGGTGAAATCATCAACAGTTGAGAGCAACGCAGAAATAAGAAGTTGTTACTGGCGCATCTCTACTCGCCCGAACAAAACTAGCACTTCAAAGCCATACGCATGCTCCTCATTGCATGAGGAGCATTGGTTCGAACCTTTTCAGTAGCAATTACTGGAACTTCTTTCATAAAATCTCAATTGTTGTCTCATCTCAAGGACTCTCTTTCTGAACTGCGTGAGTTCATTAGATTCTCCTTTTTTTTCGAGAATGGAATGGATACAATTTGTAATAAGATCTTTCTTGAGAAGGATTGTTTGATTTTGAAGGACATATGAGTTTGAAGTGAAAATAGAAAAATAGAATGGGATACTTGCTTGCTTGTGATCATCACTGTTGCATACACACCTCACTTGCTCTTTACACCTTTTCTCAAAAATATGCAGCAGTCTATTGTTAAACGAAAAAATGAGCGTTCACAAATAAATTTTTGCCTCAAATTACCACAGAGAATTCCACAGAGTTCAGCCAACTAGAGTATTTAGCGCTGTTGCTATCAAGGACATTAACCAAAACTTAATAGATCATTGTCGACATAGTATCTTCTCGAAAATGCAAATTTTATTAATCCACTTCAACACCGTCTTTTGTTTCAGCGAATAATTTCTTCTACAGAATTTTGCAGAATTCTGCCGTTATTCTCAAATCTGTGCTTACGGATAGTGATTTATTTTTATCCTTGATAACTTTTGCAATTGCCACTCGCTGGGCATTTCGCAAATTTTACTGAAAGCTTCGTGATCAGCTTTATAGATCGGCTTGGAGTTCATATCAACCGAATCACTGCGAGAGATCACCGTATCTTTGCACACATTCCATATGAATTTTTCTCGTCGAATTTACGGTATATTGTTTGGCAAAATGTGGTTTCCTAAAGCAGTTTGGTGACCAAAGAAAGGTGTCGAGTGATTTGATCGTACACAAAGCGACAGACACCTCTGAGAGTGATCAATCTTCTTCGTTCGCAAAACTTATGATCATCACGCATCGTTTTGACACAAAAACCGGAATGCCAAAGGCCATAAACCTATTCAAAGTAAGCGCACCGCATTGCTAATAATGTAGATGCATTTATTTCAATGGTTCGGTTACAAATCACCTTTCGAAATACTCATTAAACTGGATCATAATTTATTTATGTTCAATTGAAAATTCAACACATTCCAATTATTTCCTTCTTCTCACCCTTCATACCGTTTCAGTTTCACCAACATTTCCTTCTTTCGCATCATTCCATTATTTTAGTCCGCAACCTCATGACCAACTCTAATTGCTAAGCTCATACTCCACATTGAGCGGTAACCAATTATTTTAATGATCTTCAGTTGATCACTACGTTTAAGTGTGCCTTTTTCTGCACACAAATTTCACAGTGACAACTACTACCATAGTGAATATCAATGTTTGGAATTTATCGCACTCTGTCGAATTAATTTCGTCTATGCAGAATCTAAAATTATCACGATGTTACCGAAAATTCGTGTTTCTCGTGATATAACATCAACAGTCTCGTAACTAAATGAGCACATCACTGTCAACAATACATTTGAACTCGTTCAGAGTATCGATACAATTGACAATATCACCGAAAGTTGTCATTAAAATGTCTCATTTCCCCTTTAATGTGTCTCTTTGCCGTCTGATATCGTTGGTACATTGAAGCCCTTCAATTATCGAGGTTATTACATGTATCATACATAAGATTACCTTCAATTAGTAAATTTTTGGTATCGAATAAGGTGATCCTATCACACTATATATTTGTTGTCATCATGCAATTCGCGCATAGGATTGGGCATGAATGTTTTAGTTGATTACGAGAAGACGTTTCATTGTTGCTATTCGATCGCCTCCTTCGTTTAGATCGGCTCTGTGTCTTTGGAGGTCTTTTTATTTGCCAGTAAAATTATGTCATACTCATGTATGTGTCTTGGATATTATTACTTGCATTTTATATCATCTAAGGGAATTGTTCGTCTTAATTTCATTGAACCACCTGTTGAGTTGAACACACCCTGAACAATTAAACTCTGAATATCAAATAGCCTCATAGGCCTTAGTCGGTCAAGAAGGTCGTTTTATGTGGTGATGGTGGTAGTGTTCTACTTTCTTATCCGATTCTATAGTTGTGATCATCATATATCCCGTCAATATCACCGTCGTCTCTACAAGCAATTTGAGGGTCAAGCACTCTACATGGACACTATAAAGATATTCTCCTTGTTCCTAACAATAAAGCCGCCACTCAATTCTTTTACACTTTCCCGAACTCTAGAACACGTTGAATAGTTACTTAGCGTTTGATGTTATTGTTTGATGTTCTTAATACCCTTCAACATCTCCACTATAATTGAGTCTTCTTAAATGTTTGCATTTCGTGTTAACGCCTTCATTGTTTGCCTATTTGCATTATATTAATTCGGCATGTGCCCATCGAAATTTGTGTTTGTGTTTGTTTTTGCTTTTAAACTCTTCAATCAACATATGAGAGGAAATATTTATCTTGATACTTCTTAATCTTATCGGATCAAATTTGCTGAAGCATTTTCAGAGCCTTTGCAGGTTTAGAGCCAGGCTTTTGAACTTGATTTGCAATTGGCATTCACTCATGTAATTTTCATCAGGTGTTTCTAATATGATGTTGTATAGTGACTGCTGTCTTGTTTCTGCTTAACTGAACCATTCACAATTTCTGAATTGAAGAATCGACTGCAGTAATTGAGTCGAAACAGGTGACTGACCTTGTCACTGGAATTTTATTGCATTCGAAAGGTTTATCTCCGGTGAATTTGTACTGTTCGTGACTCAGCATTTACAATTTATTATCGTCATTTTTATGGACGATTGCCTGTATATACTACAATGTTGATTCAGTATGCATGATTTCAAGAAATTTTAGTCAGTGACTCTAGAAACTGTTTAAATTCAGCGTTGTCGGTCCAACATAAACCAAAAACTTTCCAAATTGAATCAAAAATATTCGGATCTTTTTTTCGATATTGCTACTTATTTAAGCAGGAAGCGATTTTAGTGTGTTTCTGGTGTTTTTTGCACTTAAGGCCTCTAATCACTCAAGGCTCACCGCATTGCATAAGATTATGACTTATGGACGAACTGATCTTTGAGTTGAGCAAATTCTCAATGGGAATTCCCACCAATTTTGCTGTGATCTAGTATTAATCCGTTGTAAGGTAACGATCATTTCAGTTTAAATAAATGCTGGTATGCTTACAATTAGGAAATCGATGATCCTCCAATAATGATAGGGTTGTTTTGAAACGTGATATTCATCATGGTGTGTTCGCATAAACATTCGAAACGCAATACAGTTCGATGCTGAATCGAATACGTCATGAAAATGGAGCGTATCAATATCACATTCAAGCAATACAGATTAACCCTCCACAGGTGGCACCACTTGCACGCTCCCATATTCTACTGGACTCATCTTCGAAAATATTCATAAACGGTCGATATCTATCGAGGAACATTACTGAGTGGTCACGTTAGTTAGCAAGTTTTATGCTGACTGACTTGTATTGATCTTTGAAAGGGTTCGTTGAACAAGGTTGATCAGGTTTGAGCGAAGTTGATGGTTGAACAATTCCACTGAAATGGAAAGCTTTCTTGTGGTCCATATCCATAAAGCAATTGGATTTCTCTTCGAAAGATACAAAAAAATTCAATTGTAATCAAATTTTCGAGCCATTTTCGGCCGATACGAAATCTTTTTACCTCAAAGAAACCAGATCGAAACATATTTCCGTGAAACTATCATGTATTCATCTATTGGTTTGTTCATGAAATTTCTTTATCATGTGCTCGTGTGATATTAACTCGTTTATTGCCTAGATCCAGTGTGTTGCATCATAAGCTCGTATGTGCATGCTAATAAGACATAAAAGGATGATCGGTACATTGCCGATGAATAAAATTATTTTCTGTTGAAGACGATAGCGCTAAGCGTGTAACCGACGAATGTAAAGCCTAACGTTTGCAATATTGCTAAACTATTAGCTGCTGATGATCATAATCTTGGATGCGACGACTCTTGTTGAGTGACGGACACTTCATATGGATGTGTTGGATGGATATTTGTGCGTGTCATATTTGTCGGTGAAGTGCTTTGAGGTGGTGCTGTGAAATAGGAATGGTCACGTAATCGAATTAGCTGAGCAAAAGCTCATGATTAGAACATCCTAATCATGAATGTTGAGGCAGACGTGTTGATTAAGCATTGTTGTGCCAAAGCTCAGTGGAATAGTTAATCAGCTGACCGTTCTCGGCGAGGACATGATGAATTAATTTTATGCACTCTTCTGACAACTACTCTCTGCGAGGGAGGGCATACTCTCTGCGATATTCATTCGTTGTGACCACTCACTCAGCCGATTGAATAATACATCAACGATGAGTGAGAGTGACCAGTGTCCACTTGGATATGTTAGTAGTGCGTTGTTCATGTTTCTCCTTAATTTCTCAACCGGTCAGTATTCTGGGTGGCAAATTTTTATCGTTCAGTTCTCTGCAGTCAAGCTTTTTACTTCCTCTGTTCGGTGAGTTCTGTGCCCACACCAGCGATGATCAGTGCATACGATCGATCAGACCGATTGATCAACGAGATATGGTAAGATCAAAGCTGTCACAATGGTTTAGCAAAGTTCATGTTATGCAGAGGAGATGCACTCAAGATGCCTGCGACTCCACACTCCAGATTCAAGCTCACCGATGTGACTGCATTTTTTTCGTTCGAGTTGATTTAGCTCGTTCATTTCTGTCAAAAATATGTCAACGAAAGACGAATTCATAAGCGAGACTGATCAGTACATGAATAGTCTGAATAGCCACAGCAGTAGTTGCATGATAAATTAGATTAACGTCCTAATCTAATATCCTCATTTGTGATAATAATGAACAGCCCCACTATTTGCTGCAACAAATTTCTTACTTATGCTCTCACATTTGCTCGTATTGCCCATAGTGCCTGCGTACATATCAATTTCTTTGCTGTAATATTTGTTATTCTGCTTAAATGTTGTTTTTTAATGCACTTCTGAATGTATCACCTTCAAAGATGCATCATCACGAAATTGTTTGAGATGCTTGAAAGTCATACATGCCCATAGAAATTCCTCATGAGACTTTAGTTTTATGATTCGTTCAACGCAAACGTCTTATTACTTCTTACGAAATGGTCAGTAGAGTCAGATCATCGAAGCACCAAGGTTCGTATAGTGCTCAGACTGCTGCTGCTTTCATAGGTTCGTTGGCAGTGGTTATTATAAAAGAGTATGATTACAACGAATATGAAGTATATTATATGAATTGAACACGATGAGGAAGTGTGGTCGTCATCGAGAGCGAAATATCAGCGATACAAATTGATAATATGCCACTAAAAGCATATTTCTCAGCAGCCCTTTCTTGCGCTCAATTTTTTCGATCGCTCACTCATTCAATGCGTTGTAATCGGAATGTAAGCCATATTCCAGCCACACCAATAATCCGATAACTGCATTAACAAGCAAAAACCAATATCGCGCAAATAAAGTGACTAGATTAATTGAATTACTTCACGAATAATCCACATGCCTAGAAAGAACATCGAATTCTAACTTCAATTGATCATTTCATAGCAGCTGTCGATCTCTATTATACGAAACAACTTTATAGATTATTTGTATGATTGATGTATACTTGAGGAATAATACATCAGTGGAATTTTCACATGTTTTGTAGTTTTTATTTTATGCGCTTTTCGATGCTTGAATGCTGCTGCTGTTCCGTTCAGCATTGAATATCTATCTATGTGAGCACTGAAGAATGCGGTCATTAATACTAAGCCTTGGCGCATACATATCCTTGCTGTTAATTTCATGCACTTATCGTTAGTAATGTGATCTTTGTTGCATAAATTGATGACAAATTCAAATTTGTCAGTTCAATCAGCTCGTTATTATATCGTTGAATGGAAATTCATCGAAAATGTCACATTGGATTAAGATGATTTTCGGGTGATGGACGCGAGATCCTTAAGGTGGCGAGGGTTGGCATTCGTTTGGAAGATGTCTCTTTCGAGTTTTAGTAAATCTTTTGCTCTGATCGATTTGGCGATCATTCTTACACGATTTCGTCTACAGAGTCCCTTGATATATGTTATATTAGCATCAACGTACGATTCTTTTGTAACATCGTTACTGAGACAATGTAATGAATGATTTATTTGCATTATATATCGAGTAATTTGCATTATACATCCTCTGTTCCGCCGGAAGAAGTTACATTATGCTGGAGAATTGGATCTGGGCACATTAACATTAACATTCACTCAAGAAAATGTTTTACATCAATTTCCGCCGCGCAAGTTCGATCAGTCAACTTTATTTCTCGCAGAATGTTGCTAAAATTTTAGAACCACCCACCCACCTCATTGTGAGAAATATTCAGCATTGTTATACAGATCGTGAACAACAATCAACTCAGCACAAAAGTTACTGATTTCATCAAAAGAATAAGAAATGGAATTTCTTCCACTTATTGTGTTTGCGTTTCCATAACTAGCTGCTGCTGGCACTGCTGCCTACATCAGGTGTACTTTCAGTCAACAATAACGAATCTATTAACTGAATGAATAAATCATTTTACAGTCCATAAATATTCACAGCTTTAGTTCCGTCAAAGGCGACTGTACATTCCATCGTTTCATATTTTTCATTCGATACTGACTCATATCCTCTACAGGAAATGGAAACTGTATCGTCGAAGAAGCATATTCACCACTGTTCATTCTGTAAGACAACGGAAAGCGTAAATATTGTGGTGCTTGCTCCTAGTCAGTGGTTATTATCAGCAATGAGGGATTTTTTTTTTAAATGCTAGGGTTTGGGGCTGCTCATGGTCATTGAATTTTCGCATGTACTCACTACTTGCGCTTACAAGTTTGGAACGAGCAAAAGTGTTGCTGGCATTCAGCTGACAATCTCGTGAACCCTCTAATAGTGCTAATAACTTCTCAGGAAAATTAGAGCAAATTGTTTTGGTATTCACACGCAACGTTTTAGTTTTCCATTTTTTACAAGGTAACCTTCCACTTGATTAATCTTATTTTCTTTCAGTCTTGTTGAGAATGTTTTCATGCCCATTCTCAGCTTTTTAATTCATATTAAGACCAAAAAAAAACGAACGAATTCATCCTCTCACCGCCATATTATTGCATCGTTGTTCTGATCTGATTTTGATCTGATGACATCTAATGAAACACAATTTTTTTGGGTTGGACAAAGACGTGCAGATTTGTTTAATAACCACTAATTATGTCATGAATGAGCAAACTCACATCAAATTCGGTTGGAAATTGTTTTGAAGGCAAAAAATTGACGTATAAATTTTGTGTTCATTCCTGCAGAATGCAAACGTCACTTCAAATGTTTTGGTTGTTGTCACATGAATTGTAGAGATCATGCTCTCAGGGCATATCGATTCAATAGGCACTTGGGAATCGAAAAATCCGTTTTATAGTCGTCTCATGTTCTGTTTAATCAATCCTCGACAATATCTCATTCAATTATACAACGATTCTATTACAGCCTATTATTATTAGTGAACGTTCGTTCAGCTCAACAATGTTCTCATACTCTCCTACTCATTCCACACTAAAATCACGTTATCTGTGACCATTATATAGAAAACTTCTTGATATCCTGGAATCAGGTCAATTCACTGGAGTGGTAGATCACTCAACTACAAACCTGAAGTTTGGTTGCCGAAGGTAAGAATAATTTCACTGTTCCTCATTGTAACTCGTCTACCATGACAATATTTTTGCAAACAGATACCTTAAACTCTCTCAGGAAAGTATTTCTGGTGTGTGTGTGTGTGTGTGCGCATGTTCATATAGATAAGTCGGCGGCACGTGTTATTCCCATCGACATTAAAGCTAAGTGGATTATCTCGTTCGATTTAGTGCTTTGTTATGTTTTTCGTTCGGATCTGTGTGTATGTCGCACACAATCAGAATCCTATTTCCACATAGTTAAGTCTTGCTACGTTTAGCTATCTATTAATATCTGTTTGCTTTCAACAACAGCAACAACAACATACCTATAATACATCAAACATTTGCTATAATTTATTAACCTTTAACCTTTTGTTCATTTCACTTGATCAATATGGCTGATCGGTTCGGTTGCAGCACTTTTAATTGCGTGCCACATCAAAAACGTCGACGAAAACAATTTTCGGGTCGTAATGAAATTCAAGAAGAAAATTACCCAAAAAAAGCGGTCGGCCTTCTGACCGACTGATTAGTCTTCTCGGCTTCGGTGTGCACATGCGTTCGTTCAGACAGTGATGATGCCCACTGCCCTCATGGCTGGCTATGAGGGTATGTTGCGGTCTGTGGTGCACATATTGCCGAATTACCGAGGTCAACGCTTCGTTCGGCTCGATCGGTCGTCGTTCCTTGGAGTATTGTATGGTCAATTATAAGCCTATATCTGTAACATATGTTTGTGTCTCGATAATCACTCTTAAATTATGTGACCGCCGCAATACGGCAATCCGCTCAATGTTTTGTTAACAAATCTCAAGACAAAATCAAATCCTCAAACCTTTTGTTGTCATGTTTTTCTTCGAAACTATCAAACCAATAATTTAAGTTTAGTGCGCAATTAAATCGCAACGATGTCAAATTTGAACTCTCCATTCATCAATTGACTCATTCCATAAGATTGACCGCTTAGGAGATCAGTCAGTCATTGACTTGATTGCACTTCTCATCCGGTAATGACCTTCGTTTTAATACTCAAATTATTGACCTTTAATTGCCGAAACTGTTTATTTTTGCAGCTGCCAGCTCCGAGATGATTACTGCTACATTTTTTGTTGATGGGTAGTAATAATTCCTAGGTCTGACTTGCTTATCATTATCAAGTAATTTAAAATATCATTTGCTATGCTCATGATTAGTTTTGCTATAATTGAATTTCTCGTACGTCGTTCCGAAACAACTCATTTCGGAACTATTTTTGCTGTAACACAATTGAATTTGTGCACTATACTGATGGATTTCTATGATATTTCCTTCCACCGGACTACCTACCAGACCACATCAAATAAGGTTGAAAATTTGATCATATTGTATTGTTTTAACAATAGATAGCAATCAGAATTCCACATCAGTTCATATTTTTGCTGAAATCGAATTGTCTACGGTCCAATGAATCATTACGTTAGTTACATAATACTTTGTTCACTTTTCAGTGCACATGCTTTTGAATCAGTTCAGAGTTGGTTGTTTCCATTCACTTTGTCGTATTAATTTTCTCTAACTCTTGCTTGGTTGCAGTGTCCCACTTTCAAAAGCATTGAATGACCCTCGAAGAGGTGTGAATGAAGATATACCCTTTCGCCAAGATCACTCCAAACAGATTGCCGGTATTGTTTCTTACACTTCACATCACAAATACTTCAGTGTGAGTATTACTCTTTAGTATTATACTAAGACATGAACGAAGAAGACCTTCGGGCGCTCTTGCTCGCGCATCATATAATATGCACATTATGAACGATACAACACACCGGAATTGACTTTGATTAGATTTGCTCATTGTGGATCATCGTTGCTTTGTACAATTGTTGTATTATCGTAGTCACATGGCTGGTCGTCTGCTCGGCTGCTGATTGCAACATTTGCTAAAAGATGTACTTTGGGTGATGACTTGATGCTTATTGTGTTGGTGGTTTCGTTTATTTTGCTAGATAATTTAATTTGTTTTATTTCATTCCCAACGCAAAAAAAAAGTTAATAGAATTTCAAGATTGGAACCATATGAAAACGATCTAATTCTTTCAACAGAACAGATGTGACAAACGTTGAGCGAATTGAATGCAAAATAGCATTGACGGACAATTTTTTTCTTTGTTGTCACATTTCAGTGCAATCCTCCAAGGAATCAAACTTATTCAATACCAGTGCAGCAATGAGATCTGAGATCTTCTTTGAGAATAATATTCTTAGAAACAGCAAGCAGCCAGCGTATCTCCTAAATTTGCCAACGAAACTTCGCAAAAGACATCACAATTTTCATACTATTTGATCAACACCAAAGAGCATAAAGTGGTAGCAGTCTTTTCTTCCAAACAAGCAATCTTCTGCCAAGATATTGCTTGTTGCTTTCGATTGTTTAATCGTTTGTGAACTACCACAATATTTTGAAAATGTTAGGCGCCATGTAGACCACATTAAAGTGTTCATTAACTTAACTCCCATATGATTTTCACACACGATTCACTAAACGAGTCTCCTTATTCAGCAGGGAGAAGTTCACATCGTTTGCAATGAGCTTTCACAATGCTTGTTGAGACAATGTTTTGATTACTTCAACAGTGAGGTGTGGTCACTTCGGGTGCGCAGTCATTCTTCTTCATTCGGAAATTACTTCATAAAGTGAATAAATATTTTCAAAAATTTGACTGATGGAATGAATTATACAGCAGAGAACGACTTGATGAGTGACAATCAAGGAAAAAACATTCACGAGCTGTGTTTTTTAAATCAACTCAGTACGACAGTTGCATGATTAGGCATCAGGATGCCTATAATGATAGGAAGACAACTTTTTATATTCGATAAAGAAATTCAAGGTTTTCTTCTTACCAAAACACATTCTCAGATGACATACTAATTGCGATAAATTGGCTAATTTAGTTCTAGTCCGGTTGTTGACGCAGAAGGACGATCAGCGTGAATCCGTTTTTAAGAAATCTGCTATTATAAGGTATCATGGTGGGCATACTATGATTAGAACCTGAGTTAATAGCAACAAAAAATACAAAGGAAGGAAATATTATGGCGTATATTGGCTCTATAATTGGAGTTATTTTCGGTGATAATCGAACGCCGATAAAAGTCAATCATCACCACTAATAGCACATAAACCGCATAAAACATCTGCTTAACGAATGGTGCTGCTGCGGCTGACATTTCAAACGTTCGATGCCACTGGAACTCGTCAAAATATGATGTGCCGTATTGTGCTTCTTCTTCCAACTGCTCGCTACTGTCGCCATGCTGCTGCATGAATGACCAATATATAGGCCAACTATATCCATAATAATTTCATGCCCATCCATCCTCACATATCTCAGAGTACAAAAAAACAGACTGATAATCTTTTGGTGATATCTCATTATTCTTCTTATTATTATTATCCCACCATCATCGTATTATTATTCTGTTGTCTCCTCCTCATCACAGATCGTCACAGTTATGTGACTGACTATCAATCCAATTGCTGCTACTTTCAATAGCCTAATTCCACTAATATCAGATCACTTGAAGTGTCATAAGTAGTCTACTTCAACTCATTGTAACAATCCAAACTGACAATTTAATCCGCTGAACAACGTTCTCCTCCAAACAAGCATACATCAGTTGAGCGTTAATCTACCCCACTTGATTCCTCTCGAAATGTTTTTTTGATTATCCATTGTCCACATTTTTATCGTGTTAATCAACTTAATCTCTTGCTGATTGTGAGGTCACCTAGTGAACAATCAACGAACGATAACGGATTCACTCAAATCCATCCATCAATCATTTCTCTTACACTACTTCTGCTGGACTACTTCAAGTTAGTGAACAATTTCTATGGCATTTTGTCATCTCAACTGCTGATTAACGAAATCTTGAGATGGTTTATGAATGAGAACAGTCATGAAGATAGTGTTGAGTTGTTGAGAAGATGTCCGATGGATGTCAAGATGAACTACTTTTAGAGTTTTCGACTTTAAAGGTGGGTGGTTATTTTTGTGTTGTAATTTCGAAATATTCGGGTGGATGGGTGTGGCTGATGGACGACGCATAATATAATTCATCCTATCCAATAAATAGATAATTTGCAATCATAATGTCATTGTTACTATTGTTATTGTTTGTTATGTGTTATCATTGGTATTACTATAATCGAATTACGTTATTGCTGCTGTGAATGGATCACCATAGATCATCAATCATTCTTGCCAATTTCCTCGAAAACGTTTCGTCAAACTTGAGTGATCATCTGTTACAAGATTTTCGATTATCCCTGGGTCTAGGGCCGTACTTTTGTTTTTATGTCTCTATACTAATAATAAACTGTACTCACAATCAGTGAAGAGTTTATTTAGGCTGTATTTTTTGCAACTATTTTCTATTTGTTCTATTGGCGTTTCATTATTCAGATGCGATCAGAGCAATATGTTTTGCAGATTGCTAAGCCTTGCAGAAAATTCGAATTCATATGGAAGAAATTTATCTAATCTAATCGCCGCCGCGATGAATGATTATTAAACCAGAGTTACGGATGGATATAGCGATCGTTAGATCACAGGTGTTTTTGCGTGCTTTTTCTTATTGCTGCCTGTCATCAGCTGTGATGCGAATTTGCATCGCGAAGTATTTTCGATCAAATCTCTGTTCCATGTTATTTTGTGTATCGATGTTAATTTTTTGAAATTCACGCTCTATTAGAAATGTGCGGTTATGGTAAGTTCCTCTTTCTAATTGAATTCATTCCTTATTTGCATCTTTTCCTAATTATGAGAAGCAAATTTATTTTGAACACATCCACGGATTCAGATCGCTTCTTGCGGCTAAGAAAAACTGGAAGATATTTTTAGGAGATGCTCATAATCAGCTTCGATTTTGGGTTATGCCAAGCCTGCCTGATGGTTTCTCGGTTGTTCGCTCGCTTAAATCGCAAGCTGTGTGATTTAAGTGAGCACCAACTTATTATATAACTGCTGCGTATGCATGGCCGGCCATCATATAAGTATTTTGGAAGCGATATATTGAGAAAGATATTCATTCAACTGAGTGTTCGTGTATGGCAACATTGAACGGTTATTGAATCTTTTCAATTGTTAACAGCAACAAACTTCTAAGCGTAAGCGTTTCACCATCGCAAATACTCACCATCAGAGCCTAATAGCAGCAGTGGTTAAAGCCGAGCAGTTGTGGTATCTTAACGAAATAAGCTCAACGAAATCTTTATGTAGCATTAATCTTTTCACTTTTGCTGGTGTATTTTATTCGGGCAACGCACCAGCAGCAATCGACATGCAATCAGCAGTACACCACACTCACTTCTCAATATGTCCAACTTAGACTTTTCTTTCGGTCTAATCTTATATGCTTGTCCATCATCTTCATTCAAATCAGACGTAAAGACACCAAACTAAAACCACACAAACTTTATCTTAAGATCACTGTTGTTCGCGTTATGTCTTATGCGCTCATCTCCTTGTTTTGCGAGCAGGCACAAAGCATCAATGTATCTTAAAATCTCAAAAGTCTCAAGCGTGCCTAATTCATTGAAACTTGCTAACACAATTCAATTCAATTTATTCCAAACGCAACACAACAAAACGATGGATACAACAACACACAGCCCAATGCAACCAGCACATTATCCCCAACAACAAATCATTTATTCGGCATTTGCTTTCACTCCTTGCATGCTTCGCTTGCTTTTATCAACCATCACCACCAAACTCTATTCTCAGTTTGATTAGTGCTTATATTTTGATTTCAATCCTTGATTTCAGTCACGTATAACGGGACTGTACAGTTTACAAACTCAATCACTAACTGAATCCGGAGCAATCTTGGAGCTTCCTTCATTTTGAGATTCTCACCTTCATTAATAAGTGACCATTAACAAGTGATCAGTTCTCGAACATCGAAACGTTTTCAGTTGATGTTTGTTGCTCTATCTAGGAGGCGATTGCTTGCTGTTCTTCTGTACAATTAGCGACGGTCAAATTTGCTCATCAATGATCATTGTTTCGTGTTTAGTTGCAATTTCACATGGATCGCGATAACTTATTTGCATAATTTATACAAATCGCTTCGTCACTGCTTCATTCAAATAAGTTGCTGACGCGATGATTCATTCACCGCATACGTTTTGCATTTTATTTTATTGCATTCCAAATTCCGTTGGATTGTTTTTTTCCTTGCATCCTTTGGAATTTGCTAACAATAAGAAAAATTTGGTTGTTGTTGAAATAAAGATTGAATGACAACTAGACAGGGCATATGTTGAATAGGGAAAAGAAAGTGGTCTCCTTCAGATCTTTTGAATGAATTGGTACGAATTACGAGGCATTTGGGTCGGTCGATGATGGAAAGGAATATATATGGTATAGAGGACGGAAGGAAACGAGGAGCCGAGCTTGCAAAATGGCACCAGATGTGCACTATCGAAATTCGCTGAGCTGATCACATGAGCGAACGAGCGCACCTATCACTTTCCTTCATTCTTGAAGCGTTTATATCCTACACATCTTGGCTGAAGTGATCACAAGAACCGTTACAATTCCACTTAAGCAAGAGATAATAACGAGAGATTGTTTGTTGTTTCTGCCCAAGTCTACCCAACTCAAGTGCAGTGCTGCTACTGTGTTTTCACAGCGGTGTTCTATGGGCAGATCGATCGGAACGAATAGATCGTAACGAGGCGCCGAATCTAGCACCTTTTGTCGAGTCTTGTTTGTAGCGCTGATTAGATTAGTGCAAGAGTGAGGATGTTCCTTGCACTTGCTGGGTTGGAATCGTTGTTGTAGAGGAGGCATGCAGCAGCATTCGTTGTCAGTATATTGGATCATGCATAAATAAATAAATAAATCAGCACGACACATGCAACTAAGTCACCAGCCAGCTACATAACTATACAAATGTTGTATGGACATCATCGTAACACACACACACACATCATAACCCAATCACAACCATAATATAAATGCTTACGATTAAATTTGTAAATCGGATTTGCGATTCATCCAGAAGCGCGTTTGCTTCATTAGCGCATTGACGCCTTTCCTCATCGCCTTTCCGTCCGTCGCAGTGCTTCGCATTGCTCGTTCGATGCATGTCCGTCCGTACATTCACTGACTGATTCATTCGTCATTCAGCATTTCATTTCATACACATCTAAAAACTTTATCACCACTGTGCCTTTTCGTGATGATTCTGTTCAAGTTCTTTTCAAATTCCCATGTTTTTTTTAAAGAATTTAAGATTTCAGTTTGATGAACTATACCTGTACTGTACTCAGCTGTACTGTACTCAGTTTGTTTCAAGCATACGAACAAATCTGCTTCCACAGTTTACCAGTGTCAATGACAGTGAATGATATATTCACTCTGCTTATATTCAGTCATTTGATCGTTTACAATCCAACCACATGATCTCAATTTACGATGGCAAAGTGAGGCACATGAACTGTTTACTTTTCAAGTTTATGGTCATCAATAATTTGCAATCGCTAAATCAAAGCAGCGCGAAATTGCGGATGGCGGTCATATACGTGTGTGCTTTATTCGGCAATTAATATGAATGAAGGTGTAGGAAAGACGATAAGATGCTATCAAGTGAAGCGATTTAGCTTTCATACTGTAAATTTAGTATTGTAGGTACATAAAATTAACTGCAACGATTCTTTCGATGTGTATAAAGCACACTCTAAAAGCGCATAAGTATACTTTTTATTCAGCGATGTTGAGCAGCTGCCTTGTTTGAGGTATGAAACAGCATGTAGTCCATTTTTTCAACTTGAAAGAACGTTCATTGTCCACAGTGAGCCAGTTTTCTGCCGTAATTGTTCTAATCAACGAACGTTCGCTTTGATCTGAACTGAACTGAACATCTGTTCGCTTGGACTTCTTGAATTCGCGTAATTTCCAGTTTCTCCTTTTTTTCATGAGACTATTTTGATGCATTTTTATTTTGGCGTTATTCTGCAGTAATACACCTGCTGGCCAATGGATGAATCGGGACAATGTTAGTGAGATTCCGTTCTGTGAACGACCACAATTAATCTGTAATGTATTTCACAACACATGCCTGAAGTGTTTCATAGATACCTTCTCATCCACCTAATGATCATTATTACATCGAATCAGTTATTAACCACTAGCACATTTCAGGTATTCGGTTACGTCTGACCATTCACGACATTCCGTGCAGAGAGGTTCTCTCCTGTTGCTTCATCACTGAATATCACCCAAAAATTAGCAATCAACGGAAACAAGCATTCATTGTTCATTCAAAATTCGAATTGTTTTGAGTTACCGCGAGAAATTAGTATGCATATGTTATGGTTGTGTTGTGGTCATGCATGCATGTGCTTTTCACATTGTTCATTCCCACATACAAACCGATAAAACTGATCATAAAATTATATGCAAAACCATATTTAGAGGAGCGATTTCCGCACCTCATTTTCAGTATTCCTTCATATTGAGTGGTAAAACGTTTATTTCATGTTCCGTTCCTTGTTGATGAACCATGAACAGTCACTGAAGAATGCACAATACAGTGGTATATTTTGATTTCAGTGGTATATTTTGATTAAGCTGAACAAAATTTTGTAATGATGACAAATTTTGACTCTGTTGATCAAATCACAACTCGGCAATTGCTATGTTATTCCCCGAAAACCGCTGAATTTGAGCGTGTTCTTTCAAACTCACTGAAAGCACTTTCATTCATATTTCAAACTAGAGTCAAGCATGAAAAGTTCATCAAGTTTTTCATCCCGATTGAATTTTTCCTAAAATGATCGTTTTTTTGATGAATCTGTCAAACAAACTGATTGTCAGCTACTCAGCAGGGGAATACTTCAGCAGGCCTCTTTTTTTGTGACAATCTTTCGAAAATTCAGCTCGATGAAGATAAATGATAGTCGCCTCTGAATGAACACTAATTAGTTCACCGAATTTTCCGAATTAAATTGTTTTTCCTTACTCAGTCGTGACCTACTGTCGACTGTTGTTATGTAATGCGTTCACGCGGAAGAAATCTTTTTGCTTAGAACAAATTTTGAAAGTTGATGAAATTATATCCACGAATGCTCCGTCCGCTCTTCTGCCGATTAGTTTCCTCTTTTCCGAAACATTACTTATCCGGTCTTCATTCGCATAATCATGCTCAATTTCATTAGCCTTTCATTTTTGTCCGCAGGAAAAGACATCAATTCCCGTTGATTGTTACTATATCACAATCAAATCAACCACATTCAACTACTTCAACGGCCACATCCTCCCCACTCCTCATTCAGCCACCCTAATGCTATTATTATCACATCATTTCGCGGATAATCATCAAATTATATCCAGCGTTCATCTGATTTCTCCAAAACGTTCTTCTTCTTCATCCTCGACTTTATTCCATTTAAGCAGTCATTGCAGTCAATCGACTTGCATTCTGCAAATTTTATTTTGTTCTATTATGTTCCGTAAGTTTTGCTGCTGCAAGCTAAACGATTTAATGCGCGATGTCTTGTTACTTCTTGATGTGTTAATTGGATTTGATCTGAAATTAGATTATTGGTGTGGAATATGAATTGGTTCATGATTGTTGTGCTAAATGCTGTTTGTATGAACGATTGCGAGTGAGTGAAGCAATCGCCCTTAAATACAATTCTCAATTTGTGGCTGCATCACACAATTTCAGTACATCGTTCTCATTTTGGTCGGATCACGCGAACAGAGTACATTTATGAGGCTGCTGCTGTCATTTGAGGACGCCCTTGGTTGTTTCATTTTAAAAAATATTTCGGCAGCTTACAATTAGGCATCGCTATTCGTCGATCATCGCTATTCTCAAGCATCTTATTGTGTCCGAACGTACGTGCGTATGATTTCATAAAACTTTTAATAATTTTGTGATATTGTTCTGGTAGTTTCAGATTTTAATATTATCATGCTACAATAATGGGTTGTGAATGTATTCCACCACCGCCCGAATTCGACATCCCTGAACCTCCGGATCCTACGCTCATATGGCATCTCCTCTCCGACGAACCGGTCGAAGAACTCAAGCAGGTAAGCAAATCGCTTCAGGTTTATTCATTGCATGTGCTTCAAAAGCGATTGGCCAGCCTCTCAACTGAATCACTTGCCTGCAATAATCCATCAACAATTATAATATTCACTCTCAGGAAACATCATTCATCACTAATGATGTTTTGATTGTTTTTCTACACATCACTAAGCATTAATGCATTTATTATGATTATGACTGCTACTGCTGCATTATACTATAGCGTTGACCATTAAGTGACCACTGAATGACCAATAATGCATCATTATCGATAAAAGATACCACCACCATCAGCAATTCAAGCATAGTTCTTTAACATAATACAATGCAGCAGACGGTGTTAGTCGGATGTTACAGCATTCTATTAAATACACTGCAAAATATTTGTTGTGAATATGAATATGATTTAATGACTGATCGAATGAATGAATTCAATTCTGACGTAGCCGATCTTAAAAATTCATTTATTACTTTCCATTGATACGTATTTTTGGCTAATGCAACTATATCCTGATCGCTACATCGCATCGCATCGCATAAGTAAGATTTATGACCTCTGGTGTCATCATTAAATGATTTATGTGCAAACAGACATGCATACAGACTGATTATAGCTGAGAGCCAGCAGCGTATCTATCCAATCCGATGTGATGATATATTACAGCAGTCGTTAGATTAGATTACTGCAATGTGCTCTTCTCATCTCATTATCAACAATATTCAATTGTTTACAAGAAATTTCCCACCAAAACAGAATTACTTTATCATAGCGAATGTGCAGCTTACAAAGTATTATCCAAGAATTTGGAGCGGCAAAAATCCGTTGAAAAATCTCGACACATGAAGGCACAAAGAGTTAAACGACTGATCCTTAAAATTAGCCGTCATGCGAAATTTACGCATTTTAGAGACGTCCATATTTGGGATAGTGTTGATAAACATGTAATGAATGCACAGATGTGACCATTAATAACGAGATGAGAAATTGCTTCGTGTTTGTCACTAGGTTACGATCTTGGTTATTCGACGACTCGAAGCACAACCAATCGATCATCAGATCATTCGTTGATAAAAATCTCATTTCCTGGGAACTGGATCTAGGTCCAGTTTTCGATGTTTAGAATGGTTTGATAAGGGATTGAAATTCCTGATTCACAGAAATGGGGCTGCTACCTACGATTTTGCTGGAGTCTGATCAATTGTTCCTGTCCGAAACTATCTAATAGATCATTTATTTAGTTTTATTAATGTTTCTACAGTCGTCCTCTAGACCATAACCTTACCGATGGTGCAGCTTGATTGAAGATTCACGTTTCAGATCCGACAATGTGATTCACGCGATAATGCGACGCCTAACTTTGGTTTATCGAATATTTTTGCCATTTTTCACGTCGACTATTTCCCTTACTTGGTAATCGCATTGGGTGCGACTCTATCAACCGCTTTGATAGTGATGATTATCGTGTTCAAGATACGACGACGGTGAGTGAATGCCTATCGCTTCTTCAGCACAATACTCACCTAATAAGATGAAAATATCGTTTGAACAAATCACTGGAAATGCTCCACCGAGTTTAGAAAAGATATTCAAAAATATGCACCATCACCTAGAAATCAAAATGCTTTCATTCACCCATCACTTCAACTTCCTCAAAGCATAACTATTCTCCAGCAGACTCAGGCTTTATTATCCGTATCATTGATTACAACTGTGCTGTATATTGCGTTATACTAATCAACATTTACGGAGTAACGAACATAATTTGTGTCCATAATTCAATTCTGGAGGTCAATCAATGACACATTAATTGCACTGATCTGTCATTTCGCAATGATCGATAGATATCTAAATATGGAAGGATGCGTATGCAGGCTGATGCATACATAAAAAAACGATACCATTCTAATTTATTTATTGCTTCCGACAGCAACTAATTGTAAATCAGATTTATTTGCATTACATTCTTACAATCAGTTTCTGCATCATTTCCTACTGCTATTATCTTGATCGTTTTATGGGACCACTTGTCAACATTACATTTCTATGAGAGTAACTTAAGAGCATCTTCGATGTAAGTAAGAACAAGATCAAAGAAGATCAAATTAACTTTCTTAATCATTTCCTTAATTCCTTGCGATGCATCATCCACAAGTACGTTGCGGTTTCGGAGTAAAATTTGGGAAGTATTCTTGAGATTTCATACTGAAGTCTGGCCCTAAGCATCCATCAAAATTTTGATTATTCATCCGATTTCTACAAGCCATTTGCCGTTTGTATTCACGGAATTTTTCTGAATTCATGGTTCACAATCATTATACTGAGTAGAACTGTTGAATGGTTGGTAAAAATGATTCAAGCCATCCAACATTGTTCCAAACCCTGAGAGGATCAGTGTTGTTGTATTGTTTTCGATTCGATAACGCCTCTCGCTTCAGTTCATGCATAATAACGTGCTCAAATGGCAGTTTTATTGTGTTGCTGAATAAACTCCAAAAGAAGATGTGAGCGCACAACATAATTGTAAGAAATACTGTTGAAGTGATGATGAGCAATATTGCGTGTTTCGCATAGCTCTTTCGAACAATTAAACACTTCCGATGTTCTCATGGAATGCATTCACTCATCAGTTCTTTATCACATTGAGATCATTCTTCAGTTAGATGCCAAATCGAACCAAAATTCAATCCAATCCATCAACTTTATCCCACATTCGGGTGATTCGCGATAATTTTTGAAAATTATTTCACATGCTGAAATGATCTCCCAAATTCCAAAGTGTATCGCCGTTGGATTTTTTTTTGAACAAATCAATGACAATGAATCATTATCGTTGAGAGATTACTCAATAATCTCTCAGAATAATTAATGTTTGAGAGAAACCGTAATAATTAATCCAGAAAGGAATCGTAATTTGGCAGATGAACATATACTGACACAAAAACAACTGGGCAATAATTCACTTGTGCTGTCACCATCACGCAATTCTTTAGATAAATCACTGAGAAAAATGAGATAATTGAGAGGAATTCTGAGAGAAACACAATGCTGAGAAAAAGATTTGCTGATGAATTATTATTCTATAAAATGAGGAAGAAGCAAATACGACCTCAATTAGTTGAGATTTGAGAGTAGTGCGTCAATTGAGTGATCGACTGAATTAGCAGACAAAAGCAATTTAAATCGAAAGGACTGTTTATTGAAGCAACTTTGAACTTTTCTGTTTCAAAATCAGTTTGATAGATGAATTGAAGAGGCATTTCAAAGAAGAAATTTAAGCCTTTTGAGGATCTCAGTAGTAAATCATTCAATTCAGTACATCAATCACTGTTGATTAAGAATGTTGTGTGAAATTCGAGTGCTCTTCTATTATAAAATGCATCCGTCCGTACAAATTACAGTTAAGGAATAATAATTGTAATTATAATAGTGATCATTATCCAAATAATTGAAATGTATGTTAGTGGTGCGTGTAATGAGTTGAGTATATAAGAGGATGGATGAATAGGCGATTGCCGATGTGCGCGATTGAAGTTGAAACTCGAGCAAATGCTTTGAGATTGAATGCAACGATTGAACATTTTGATTACCTTGACGGACCCCCGTGGTGAATGAATACGTCGCAGTCTGCAACTGACATGCTCTTATTTCTGTTGAATGCACCACAAATGAAGCCATTCTAGACATCCATATGCATAGTATTCTTCAAATAATCTCAATTATTAATCACAATTCATAATAAGTATCATAATAATGTTTGTTCAACATAAATTCATAATCATCGTTTTGAGTAGTGAATTAATTTCGTGATCATATCACTACGAGATCAGTTACGATCAATGAAGCATATCCGAATTTCTAAATGATGTATTATAAAAAGCATTATTCATAAAGCATTGTGCGAACTCATCCCTCAAGTTTTCTGTATGATCTGCACTTTGATTATTAAAGATTAATGGTATCATAATTTCTTCGGAGTTCGTTTATTTTTGCAACGTTTGAGTTACTGTTTCTTCCATTTCAGGTCTAAATCAAGTGCGATGAATCATATGAAAAAAAACTCCGAACGCTCAACAGATGTGATATTGGGTGCGGACAAACAGTGGTCTTATGATAGCATGAAAAGTGATACGGGACGAGCCATAATGATCTATGGACCAGCCGATGATCTCTTCACACGTACTCCGATTACCGTGACGCCTTCCTCACTCAGGTCTTCATTGATATCCTTATGGATTACCGTAAATTTTGTGGAAAAGTCATAGAAAGTGACTGAAACCACCACATTGAGTTCCTGAGTTCGGTTATTTGCATCAGTTCCGAAAATTCTGATTGAAACACTCATCAACTAAGATTTCAGGAGTTTGCCGAGAAGGCCGAATACATTTGTCGGTGGTCCATCATCGGTCAAGAACACCAAATTGCGCCAATCAGCGACAACACTTCGATTCCACGGTGCTCCCGATGGTTATTGTACTGTCGGTCGAATGTATGAAGAGATTCCGGTGAGGCGTTCTGATTCAGAGACGATCTTTGAGGACATTAACGCCATGCATGAACGACAGGTTAGCAATGGGCACTTGTCATGAGCATACTTCTAAGTTAGCTCATTAAATTTATCGTACATAGGCTTTATTGCTAGCAGTCTACTTTCGCTTGAGATATCATTCAAAAATGCTCACAACATCGCAGCATCTTCATTTGCGAGTCTTCTTTACTGACGATAAATCCGATACGATCCAATTATCTTTTATTATTTATTCGGTTGATCAAGTGCACTTGTTGCTCATTGCTCTTGTGAATAATTAATGCTAATTACGAGCAGTAGGTTGTTAAATCGGCTTTCCTTTGAGCTTACTTGTGTGTAGTCATTTGGAAGCATGATAAAGCAATAATGAGAGCATTTCATGTAACAATGGATAATTTAATAATGTATCGATAAATCAGCTAGTGGTAACGATACAATACAGTAGTAGAGAGTCATAATATTGTTTTACGATCCATAAAAATAATTTTATATTGGCGACAGCATAAAGTAATTGCAATGATAATGAAGATATTAATAACAATGGCCACAACATAAAATAATGAAGATATCAGTAGCAAAAATCTTAAGATCAAGCGATAATGACAACATAAAATGCCTGCCAATAATACTGATAATTACAGTTGATGTATCATCAACGACCGCAATCGAACAATCGGATGGACTCAATCAGGAAACCACCACCCAGTTGCCGTCCTCCACCACCTCCTTCGCAAGAGTCGCCGTTAAGCACCGAGTCGTCGTTGAATTCGTTCGAACGAGAACTTGAGCAAATTCACAACAGTCCTTCGCCAAAACGGTATTATTACGCTCATACCATTGACACAGTGATCAAACTGAAGCGTTTACACCCAAAACGCTGTATTTCTTTGAGCGGAAATTCTAGGATTCTGATAAGAATCGTTTGTTGAATTATCCCTCTGTGCTGAACTCCTAGACCGTTGTGTTGTTCATTATTGCAATTGGTTATGAGTGCATGGAAGCTATTGTCTGTGAGACGCTCACTTCATACTGATTCAGATGGATTCTCATTCTTTTCAGACGTGTTGTATTCACTCTCATAGCTATTGCATGAGAATATCGTTCTCTTCATGACTTTTTATCATTCACTTCGTCTCATTTCGCTTAACAGTTACAATCAAATTCTTATTCTGTGACAAACACTATTTACTTGATACGTTGACGAGTGTTGATAACCGACGTCAACAATACAACAATTGAATGATATTGCACAACAATGTTCAAGAGTCATATGATCAATTATAGAGTGTATTTGATAGAATGAGAATTTGACTTTGATTGTTGAATGAAATGAATGAGAAATTAGCAGAAGAGAACAATTTTGCTGATAAAAGTCATGAGAGCGACTATAACAGCTCGGAAAAGAATGAAAACCCTGCTAAAACAAATGAAAATCGTGTTAGGCCCGGACGAGCTAATGATACTCATAGGAGAATGAAAAGTGATGCCATCAACTAACCGCATTTACATATCCGACTTAAAAAACACCATCACAATGGCGTTTTATCGTAAACTAACAACTGCACGAAATACTAAGATCCCGACTCCCCTCCATTATCCCTTGACACCTCCAGATTACCCAAAATGGGTAATTTTACCTCTTACGAGAGCCACTATCAAAACAGATAAATTCCATTCGATTCAGCTTTTCAGTTCTATAGATGAAGATCGTAAGTCAAGGCATTCGGGTGAAAATGGTCGAGAGAGTGGCTATGGTACGGCACCGAGCAGGTTATGGAACAGTCCACGACTGCACCACAGACAACGGTGAGTTAGTTCTGCGCTCAGTGATTTTCAAATTTGGATTTATCGTTTCCAAATCTCCTCAACAGGCTTCGGTTATCTCAAAATCTTGCTGGCTGTTAAGAAAAACATGAATATCAAGGTACTACTGTCTCTATCTATATCGTTTACGATATCTCCAACCAAATCACGATCGCCTCATTTCAGAGACTCATCGAATCGTGTCGATAACCAAGGACATCCGTTGCCGTTGGCTGTATTTGCTCAGCAACCTCAAAGTATTCATACGATGACCTATGTGTGATGCACTGTGAGTGAATGTGCCTGAATGGAGTGGATCACGACCCGTCTTGCAGTTGATCCACTCTCTAGCGATCCCCTTAGTTAATAAATGCTCATCAAATGGTGCGACAAGTGATTGGCTATCACATCATGCTGAATTCTGCCTAATTTAGTGATTTTATTGTTTTTTTGTGTTATTGTTGCCATTAATGTGTTCTTATTACTGCTAGATATGATGTGTTTTGTATATATCAATTAATTTTATCTAGTCAAATAAACGTATATTCATAACAAGTCAAGTGCGCCACACAATCAAATTGTTTTCTATTAACACCTTTAATCGACGACTTAACCTAGTGAAAAAATCATTCTCGAACGGTACAGCTTAACCGAAGCGATTCGTCTCTAATCATACAATACACCGGGCATTTTTGAACAGAATTTCAACCTTTTAAAAAGCACAAAAATGCCTCGTTCAACAGTTCCAAACATTTTTTATCGTCTCATATAGTATTGCATTAAAAAGTTAGGAATAGACGTGCTTTTGAGTACATGACATTCCAACGAACTAACAGTACCGAGAGCAACTAGGTTAAGAACTGGCAAACTAAAACAGCATTTCCAAGTAGGTTGCTCTTGAAGGAACACACAGCTTTCAGACAGATTCAACAAAACAGCAGTATCTCCTGAAGTAAGCAAAATCGATCTGCAAAATATATAACACTCTGAATCTAGAGGTTCTGACGAACCGAACGGTGTAAAAAACACATATGTTACCGGGCAAACCTGAGGGTACTGGTACCTTGAAGACTGTAACGCCTATAGTGCTATATTAATGTTCAACACTGATCTATAGTGATACAATGTGCATTGAATGAGTGCCTCCGCGCTAATTGGGATGGCTTTAGAAAAATAGCTATATCTCGTCAAGAAAGCAAAATCACTCAGAGATATATATATTTTTCTGAATCTAGAGATTCCGTTGGATCGACAGGTGTACAAATATTCATATGTTACTGGGCAAACTTGAGGAGACAGTAGGCTCGAAGATGGCAAACGGTATTTCATTTAGAAAATAGCCATGTTTCCTCAACAAAGCAAAATCGCTCGACAAAATATATGATTTTCTTTATCCACAGATTCTGCTCGATCGATTGGTGTGAAGAAGTTGATATGTTACTGGTCAAAGCTGAGGGTATGGTAGGCTTGAATCTCTTTACCCTGATAGCATCACAAAAATTAATATATCTCCTCGCAAAATGGATATTTTCAACCCAGTATTTCATCGTTAGAAAGAAGAGATTATGCTCGATCGAACGGTGTATAAATGATGATATGTTTCCAGGCAAAGCTGAGAAGACGGTGAGCTTTAATACATCAAACTCAAATTTCTATTGTTATGTATAACCTTTTAATTGATCTATAGTGATCATACGGGAATGTTAATGAGCGACCTAGCGCTAAATGAGATGGCTTTAGAAAAACAGCTACATCTCCTCAAGAAAGCGGAATCGCTCAGTCAACTATATGTTTTTCTGAATCCAGAGATCTCGATGGATCGATTGGTGTACAAATATTCACGTGTTACTGGACAAACTTGAGGATACGGTGTGCCCGAATATGGCAAACCGTATTTCATTAAGATATCTAATATCTTCACATCTAATAATAATTGCTCGGCAAAATATATTTTTCTGAATGCAGAAATTCCGTTGGTTGCAGTGGCGCAAAAAGAAACTCATTTGCGGGCAAATCTGAGGTTACCGGTGGCTTGAATATGTATCCCATATGGAGCTATTGTAATTATGTCGAAACACTGTTGTGATGAACTGGCCTGTTCGTAGAGCTGAAAATGCAGTGGAACAAAAATTCTACCGTTGAATGCTATAAATGTACCGTCAAAGCAGATTGTTCGCTCCTTGACAATTAATAAAATGTTTCGGTATATTGTGAAGAATAAGTGTGAATGATATCTTCTTACTATTAGCAACAATATTTGCTAACTTTGAGATGTACTGAACTACTGAGGTATTGTCCTTGGATAAGCTTCGCGCAAACGACGTTATCATGAGATAATCAAGTAGTCTAAAATGAAGGATGATGTATCTGTTGATCATTGCTGTCCACTGACCGAATTGGAACGGACACTCGATGTGACGAATAAAGAGATCGTCAGTGTGAAACACAGCAGTGAATGAATTGATTCAATTTTAAACTTTAATTATACACTTAATTCCATTTAAAACAACGGCATAGTTGCGAAGTATCGTAATGATGCATGCATATGTATACGGACATTTTCTATACGGTTATTGCTGTCTGTGATCACTTTACAGATGATCGCAAATGATCATTTATCTCACTGTGTAATCATCCCTATCTTACAACATCCAAAATCTCAACTCGCAAGACAATTTCAATTCAAACAAATTTGTTATGAACACCTTGTAATCCACCCAATCAACGTATCAAAATGCCTTCCTTCATTGATGAATCTTATGCCATATTGACTCTCAGATAGTTCCGCATTCGAAAATTGTTTAAACCGTTTAAACTCAATCTGTGAGTGCCAGTTTCTGAGGAAATATGGACGGTTCTGTACGAATAAACTGTATCGAAGTTTGGTTGTATTCTTAAGTGAAGTGATCAATTGTTTTATGTGGAAGTGAAGAATTTGAATTGGTACGTATCACTGCTCTAATTATTGATTGGACGTTAATTAGGTTTCGATTGCGTTTTGTTCGTTCAATCATCCTTTTTTAACATCAGACTACACAATACGATGAACAACGAAACAAATGCTGACGAAAAGAAGATAATCAGAGGATAGATACTAGAGCAACTCAAATCGCATGAATTTGTGCACGATAATGAATCGAACTGTGATTCTAAGGAATTAATCTACCAATATCACTACCTAATTGACCATTAATGGAACGTTAATTCGCACTTTCATTGCCCTTCAAAACTGTTCTCTTTCCTTCTCACGTTTCGAAAGAATTCAAGAAGACTGAGTTAGGTGTTTGAACTTTAGTGTCTTCTGGGTGACAGCCTGAAATATGGTACTAATTGATGCGCTTGGCCGCAGAATGCTAATTATTAGCCTTGTGCTAATCAAGAACACTCCACCAAATCAATGGTCACTTTCCATTGATCAAAATTGCAGTCATGCTGAATGAATTTGACGGCGAATTACTCTCGCTGTTGAAAATTTTACGATATTTTAATTATGAAGAAGAAGACACTGTGGTTGTTGATACAGAATAGATTCCATCTCGTACCTGAAAGGTAAAGATGCTTTGGATTCAAATGCCGTGGCCTCACAATTAAAAAGATTTCACAACTTGAATGAAGTAAGAGTTACTCAAATCATGATGACTCTCTTTTGAATGTTAGCTAAATTTGGTTCGATTTCGATTGTGATGCCCATGTCATGATCTATTGCAATCCATTATGACTGCATGAAAGGCTATTGTCTGTGAGACGCTCACTTCATACTGATTCAGATGGATTCTCATTCTTTTCAGACGTGTTGTATTCACTCTCATAGCTATTGCATGAGAATATCGTTCTCTTCATGACTTTTTATCATTCACTTCGTCTCATTTCGCTTAACAGTTACAATCAAATTCTTATTCTGTGACATACACTATTTACTTGATACGTTGACGAGTGTTGATAACCGACGTCAACAATACAACAATTGAATGATATTGCACAACAATGTTCGAGAGTCAAATGATCAATTATAGAGTGTATTTGATAGAATGAGAATTTAACTTTGATTGTTGAATGAAATGAATGAAAAATCAGCAAAAGAGAACACTTTTGGTGATAAAAGCTATGAGAGCGATTACAACAGTTCGGAAAAGAATGAAAACCCTGTTAAAACGAATGAAAATCCTGGATGAGCTAATGATACTCAGAAAATACAAGAACGAAGAGTGTTGCCATCAACTACCCGCATTTACATATCCGAATTAAAATCACCTCAGGACATCGCTGCTAAGCATTGTAATGGAGTGAAATGACAAGAAACAAAGTCATGAATGGATTCATCTTAAATGGGTATGATGTTGTGGTATCTGTATTACTTCAGATGAAGTATAATGTGGATCAGTTCTATGATTGTCTTCATTGCTACAGAATCGTCACACAAATTCCGTATTATTTGCAAATTATGCCAATATTCTAGTGAATAAATGGTGTTACTGAAGAGATTGTCTCGGTTTCAAGGTGCGTTCCCTCATTGCATCCTTTTTTCTCTTTCGATTACCGTCACATCGCATCAACGAATAACATCAGCAGCCGAAAATGTTCCCTGAAAAAACATTCGAGAACGAATTGAATAATTGTCCTATCTACAAGGTTACAAATGTTTCTTCAATGAAACAGATTTTTTCCTCTAATTTCCCATTGTCTTATTTCGTTGATTCAATTAAACCACACCCTTTGTTATTTGTCTGTTATTATAAGCGAGTGTTTTTTATCAGCAAAACTTCAATCAGCATGATTTAACACATTTCGCTCGTTTGTTTCTTTCGAAACACCTTAAGAAATAATTTTCATCTGAGTATTGAATCTCATAAGTGTGTTCGTTACATTTAAAAGTATGTGCCGACAATTAAGAAGGTCGCCTTTTGAACTGATTGTTTTTTTATCTTGATTAATTGATAGCTTTAATTTTTGTGATCGTTCTTGTCATCAAAGAATTATTGACCGAATTTTTGAGATTTACCCCTGGTGAATTATCTTCTCGGAATGTTCTCATCTGTTATCTTGACGTTTTCAATCATCAAGTGCAACTCGTTTGACGTTTTGAGGTACGATTGAAAAACCGTTCCGTTTGGAGTGGACGCTGTTGATGAACCACTTTCCCATTATAAAATAATGACAAAATTAATGAAATAATCCAGATCAAGATTTTACGAAAAGATTTTTGATAATTTTCAATCATCAATTACTTTCTTGACAACAGTTTAGTTGCTGTTAATCAACATGTGCACGAAATCAACTGCTTCGACCTCAGACTTTCTTCCCATTTGTAAAAACCATTATCAGTTAAAAATTACACACTATGCTGCATCATCTTTTATGATCATTTATCGACAGTGTTGATCAAAGGGTATTTGGATTCTGCAAAGCACACTACAACAAAATAACCATGCAACTCTGAAAGCATAATTAACTTCTGAAACCCTTCTTGCTTCTTCGAACGAGATTATTGCCAGTGGACATATGCTGATGAAAGTTTTGTGATTGGAGAGTGCTGTTTGAAAGTGACAACCAACAGACGTTCTAGTTATGTTACGCTTGCAAGTATTGCCGTCATGAATGAGATATTCTTCGATGTGTCGCTTTCCAAATCACCCATAATGAGTTCCCATCAATATGCGCATACCACTGTGTAATTTAGTTCAAATATGTGGTTTGAAGTGACATTTGATTACTGATGAAAAGTGGTTTGATCAGTTTTATTATCAGCGACAGGATCGTTTCAGTATTATCCATTTCAGTTTTAGAAAGAGTTCAATTGAGCGTTGATTTCATGATTATATCACAAAAGGACGAGAAGATGCGAACAATTGAATTGAATGTGTATCCGATAACAACGAACTGCGAGAAGAGGTATTCATATAACATGATTAGAACTGAGAGAATATCATTTCCGAAGAATTTCAATCGGCTATGGAGAGGGGCATGGACGCTGATAATGGAATGGAATGATGCGTATTATCACATAAGGTGATTGTTGCATCAGTGACGAAAGATCAATGATATAACAAAGCGCAGAACGATGTGCGCGTAGAATCAAAGCACTGACCTAAATGTGCGTATCAACGACGTTTCATAGTGACGGGATGTGGGTCGATGTTCGTGCTTCATATATAAGAGACATCCCGAATCTGCATTCATTTCAGACCACTTCAATCCCATCAGTGCATAAGTCTAATCCCGCAAGGCATCGCGCTATTGCCCACTACATTTCGAAGTAGTGCGGTAGTGTGTCACTTTCTGATTACTATCATTATTATTATTTTTATTATTGATATTGGAATTAAGGTAGCCACAGCCACAGCAGCAATGGAGTCTGACGGTCGTATTAAAGCCTATAAATTTGTCGCTTATTCAGCGGTCACCTTCTCAGTGGTGGCTGTTATGTCAGTTGTTGTTACTTTACCGATGGTCTACAACTATGTCAGTCATGTTCGACGACAGATGCATCACGAAATCAGCTTTTGTAAGGTGCGGCCGTATGCTTATTTATCTTTATTATTCTTATTTTTTGTCGAATAACTTACTAATTTGCTTTTCGATTCGTATTATTGATGATTTATTTGTTCGATTATTTCGTTTCATTTTCATTTTGACTCTTGATTATCTGATTTGATCGTTTAGCGCTTTGAAACAAAACTGCTTTTACAGCCATATTCTAATTGAACAGTAATAACCCCGTTCGCTGGCGGTTACTACTTGTAGCCTCTCAATTTACAAAGAATAGCTCCCGCAACTATTCGCTGATATATATCCACGTTCAGAGTTTTACCAAACTTGCTGAATCACGTCCCCTAAATTTTGGTCCCTAACCGATCACGAACACCTGCTCTAAGTGGACCACGATTTCAGCAATTACTCGAAATCCTACTGAATTTATAATAGTCTCAATAGTCTTAACATGATCTTATTCAAAGTTAATGATTCCTTTAGGGATCAGCAAAAGACATCTACACAGAAGTGAACTATATGAAGAGTGCGCCTCAAGGAAATCACAATAGGACAGCCAGGCAAGCATACGGAGCAGCCGATGTGAATCCATCACCAAACCTTCAGTGTGAAGGATGTTGTTTGCCGGGGCCACCAGGACCGGCTGGTCCACCAGGCAAAGCTGGAAAACCGGGTAAACCTGGAGCACCAGGAACGCCTGGAACACCTGGAAGACCACCAACTGCCCCGTGTGACCCGATCACTCCACCACCATGTAAACCATGCCCACAAGGTACGTTCGGAAGTGATTCCTTGAAAATTCTTGGCGATCCTTTTGGGAAAAGAAAATTTCACATGGAGTGAGAAAAAAGTTTTCATATTTTCGATCAAGATGAGAGAAGAGATCAATGTGACGGTCATTCTCGAGGATCGTTGTGAGTGAACGTGATGTTGAGAGCGTTAAATTTTGGTGAACCACCTGAAATAATGATGAACAATTCTTTTATTTTTTTCCTCCGGAGGGGTTGAAGCAGTTTTCAGTTCGTGACGATTTTTCATATTTCACCATTGCTTCAAATATCATCGGTTCGAAATTTTCAACAATTCCCTCACAATGTGAATTAGATTGTTGGATGAACATGTCTTCCAAGGTAATATGATTCGCTCTTATAGGTCCACCTGGCCCACCAGGACCACCAGGAGCTCCAGGAGATCCAGGAGATGCTGGATCACCTGGCCGACCAGGAGTTGACGCTAGCCCAGGCAGCCCTGGACCACGAGGACCACCAGGCCCACCTGGAGAGGCCGGCCCACCAGGCCCACCCGGAGAACCTGGAACACCAGCACAAAGCGAACCACTCACACCTGGAGAGCCAGGAGAGCCAGGAGATCAAGGACCACCAGGACCACCCGGACCACCTGGACAATCTGGAGCCGATGGACCACCAGGACCACCAGGACCCAAAGGAGCACCAGGCCCAGATGGACCAGCCGGAGTTGATGGCCAACCTGGCCCTCCAGGACCACCAGGACCTCCAGGAACACCTGGCGAGAAGGGTATCTGTCCGAAATATTGCGCTATCGATGGTGGTGTTTTCTTTGAGGATGGAACAAGGCGTTAAGCCCGCCTCAAGAGAGAATTTTAAGAGAATTATTGAGGATTCGGCGCTCATATTGATCGTATCGATGATCAGTAGCGTGCAACTAAATTATTTTTATGATTTGAATTTTTTCACAAGAGAATCTGGTCAATAAGTGTTAATCTTAGCTAAACGGATACATTCTTATGTGCTACTTTTGCAATCTATGATGAAAGTCAATGGAAAAAGAATTTCACAGCATTAGATTATTTTTACAATTCGTGGCAGTTAACCGTTCGAGCCGTTTGAAGAGTTGATCGTTTAAAAAGTGATTGAAAGCAAAAGAAATTGTTTGTTTGCTTCCAAATCTTCTCGCAAAAGATTCAACACACCCCACCAAAAGTCGTCGTATCGATATGATTCTCTTCTCATATAAATAAATGAATGAACATTTCCATGATTACAAATGTGTATTCTTGAGTTCTGTCTTCATGTGGTTTGCTAGAAAATAAAATTGTAAATAGCATGAAGAATGAATGAATAATGATGTGTTAAATGAACAGTCATAATGATTTCATTTGAAGTTGTTATGTTTTATTGATTTCAGTGAAGTGCAATTAAATGTGTAGTTTATTTATTATGTGTTCATGATCATGTGCAATCAGTGACAATTATTATTCATAATTTATTTAATAAAATCATTCCTCATTCACTGACACTTAACAAACTGTGGCTAGCAAACCAGAAAAGTTTTATAATTTCAAATTTTCTGTTCCAATCAACAGTTCATCCTTCCTCTCCAGTTAATGCACTGCATTCACAAACCTAAACTATTTGATCCAGCAAGTGATCCATCCAACAAGTATCTCAAACCACCGAAAGAATGCAGTCAAACAACAAACAAGCACTCACTTTAATATAATAATCTTCAATGGGATGAAGATAGCTGATTTCCAAAGCTAACAGTCATAAGAAGAATAACATTTTCTATATGCATTAGCCAAGAGTGAACTATGATGAGATGAAACGTTCAATCTTGCTGTCATGGTGTCTTACAAACACTTTCACCGAATACTTCATTGCTCACATATGCTGCTGCATGCACTGAATTCTTCTAAGATGAGCAAATATCAACAGTTCGCCACAGAACGTTCGTTGTTTTGAGCAAAAGTGTCGCAATATAGTGCAAATTAGGTTATCCATTGTTAACGAAGTGAGTCAGTCTTATCAAATTGGTGTTTTATTGGAACAAAAGTGTGTAAAGTAGTGCAAAAAGGAGTTGTTTAAACAACGAGAAATAATAATGACGATTAATATTCCAAATGAAACACATTTAAATAAAATCGTCGTTTGCTTAGTGGAATATAACGACGATATCAGTTGTTCTCAGTATTGAGGAAGTCAAATTTGCTCGCATTCATAAGGTGTTAATTGAAGATGTAACCTTTCCGTGGGATATTCCCATTCCTATGGGAATATTCAACATATTCGTGGGGAACTTTGTGATGATCATCGCTTTATTGTGCTGTGGGTGATTCTGTACGAAAGCGACTCTAATTTTGAATGAAGATCAAGGGAAAGTAAACGATATGATGAGTATGCTTTATGAATGGACCATTCAAATGATCTATCTATCATCCATCCGAGTGAAACTGTAGAATGAAACAAAATCGAGTTAATTGAAGTGTCAAGGATTAAGTATTCAGCCGAATGCATTTGAACAAGGAGAAGATGTGTGCGGAGTTGTGTGAATCGTTTGAACAAGATGTTTGAGAGATGTTGTATGAATGAATATGTGCTGTTGTTCTTAATGATCATTCTGCCGAGAGAGCGGTTCGGATAACTAAATGAATAATTAATGGATGATTTGATTCTCTTAAATCACGATGATGATATGCAGTTAGGAAACATAATCGGCATAAATTTATTGTACAATACATGCAAAGAAGACAATGCTGCTGATGCTGCTGCAAGCGATGATATTATCAATTTAGGTTGATTCTTTCATTTATCGTTCACCACTTATATCATCTAATTGATACACACACTTATCAGAATTGATCCACCACACGCACACACATATATATCAAAACCGATACAAAGATTCTCCGAATTTGGAATTGCGTTCCGGGCTCATTACTTCAGGGTTTCATTAATTAGAATTTGTCTTGATACATTGGAATTTAAGACGTTATCATTGCCAATCGCAGCAGTTATTATTATAATATTACAGTATTATATTATGAAGAGAAAACAGAGTCGATGAAATTATTCAATACAGAGATAAACATTTTGGTAACGGAAATAAATTACTGGTTTCTTGAAGCTGAAATTAGAGACGTTCTGCACGAATATTGTGGCTGATATACAAATAAGTATTTGGAAGGGGAAGTTTTTAAAATATTTGAATTTTTTAGAAGGGAGCAAATGAAATCGAAGATGAATATTCGTGTAGATGCGTCGAACATTATTAATTGGATATCACTGAAAATATCTGCGGTAAAATGAACAAAAATCATGATGGGTAATGAATGCCTTCATGAAACAATGAGATGTGTCACTTCAGTGATTCGAACGAGAGAATTTAATAAAAGCTGATAAAGAAGAGTGCATCACCAAGATGAGCATAATGCATAATTCAGAGAAGTTGCCATTTTGTTTTGTTCACTGAAGAACATCATCCATCTACTTACCGACTGCAACAGTGGGATAGCACAGATTACCAGCACCACATGCGAAGCCTGATGAGCAACTTCCACCCACACAAGGCACTGCAATCAATTTAAAGATAAATCAAAGCAGCTAGCCAGAGCAGCTAGTCAAGCTTCATCTTGCGATATTTTTTAGTTTGCGGATGATTCGCATTCGTGATGATCAATTTGGTGAAAGATCAATTAGAGATCGATAAAACAAGTGGAATGGTTTATTTTATTCGTCGTATTTTCTGTTGTGAAATTTTGAGTAATCAAACTGTTAAGTGAGATTAGTTATGAGTGTTGATTCAATGGGCATAGCAAATGACCGTTCCGTACGGAATGAAAGAATGGACAATTGATAAAAAAGGTTTACCGAGCACATTTCCTGAACCAAGAGGACAGCAGAAGTTATTCGTATTGCACGCATATCCTGTTGGACACTGATTATTTACGCATGGTCCTATAATCAGAATGTTTCGGGTTTTTTATCGATGATGAAGTGAACCAGTCGACTATTCGGTTCGTATCTGATTGCAAATCAGCGAGTTTGTTCAACGTGAACTACCACTGCTCGACGTTCATACTCATTGCTCAACGAAAACTCAGCAATTTTGCATTCATTCTCTAATTAATTCAATGGAAACCTAATAAAAATATTTTCTTGAATATTTTTCTACTACGGAATTTGATCAATGAATTGATCATTCGTTCCTATCCCATGAGTGATATATGAGTGGATGTCTGACCGGTTGAGTTGCCGGATTGGCATCTGCAACAGAATCCTCCTCGGCTACAGAAAAATCCTTGTCCGCAAAGACCATTGATGCATGCTGCTACAGCTGGACCACCATCGCAAGCACCTGAAATACAACCGCAATTCAAACTGTTCAGTAGCACTTGGTTGGCAACAATGCGCTAGCTCAGCTTCGTACTTTGATGATTTACATGTATGATTTCTCGAATGATTCCGAAAATACAAGTAAGACACGTTGAAAGTGTGTAATTCAACTGGCGATTTCTTGTAATCTGTGATCAAATGAGTGCAATTTCACCAAAACAAATTTGTAAATTCACGAAAAGAATGAAATCTTTACCCGACAAATCAAAAGTGTTCTGTTGGGCACAGCAGCATGATCGTTGACAGACCAAATTTGGTGCATAATTCTGGCACTGCCAATTGTTTTGACAGCCTCCAGCGAAGCAACCAGGTGGACAGCCCATCTGACGCTTGTAACGGCTTACCACTGAAACGTGATGACTGAGTCATACTTCATTCAATCAGCAATGGAACATACAGTCCATTTATGCTCATTTATGAATTAGATGATGTGACAATTTTATCCGATTTACAACGATACGAAAAACAACTGAAGATAACTTTAAAAGTCAACTTCTGAATGTTCGTTTCTTTGAATTAATATCAGCAATTTTGCTGGAAGATGTCAGAGAGGACTGCGTACCGCTCTCGTTATGATGTATTTGTTGGTTTTGGAATTGCATCGTTAGAGGGATATCGTCGACGTGCATTGAGATAACTGTAGTTGAGGGGAATGTGAGGATAATGGCGATTGGGATCGTGACAGCGAGTAAGACGGCGATTTGTTTCATCTTGATTCTTGTATGAAAATGCACTGAAACGAAATTGACTTTGTTGAGAGTAATTGTCTTCAAAACGGCACCTTAAGTCCATTGGTCAATTGCGATAAATAACGATCATTTTAACAAAATATTCACACGAACTAGAAAATGAGGATTACATAATGATCACGTGGTGAGATATTCCCGTATGTATGTATTTAGTAATGATGGTATCCGAGCAAAATGTCGGTTCGTTTAGAATTCGACTGAATTCACATTCTGGGATTCTGGCATTCAATATTCTGACCGAATGCTTCAAAATTCTCCGGTCGGAATCCGAATCTCTTGGATTGTGACAAAAATCTCTTGGATCGTCGGATTTTACCGACCGAACTTTGGGTCGGTTGTCATCGCCAGTTTATTGCAATGCTTAGTGAGAAAATTGGATCTGCTGGCCGTAAGGTATATGAACAAAAGCGAAATGTCGTGAGGGAAAGTTTTGCAAAGAGTGAATCAAATGCTGTTCTTAGATGGCAGCAGAATCGAACGCAATTTGAAAGAAACGAAGTACTCGGCAGTGTTCTTTCAACACTGTGAGAGGGTCACGCACTCGCTCTTGGCACTATGCGTAACACCTCTATTTTCTTAAGTATTTCATTCGAGATACAAGTAAACAATAACAAAAAAGTGTTCGCAAATAGTTAAACTGACAGGATTCCTTTATGTCCATCTAAGTAATCTAATACGATCAAGCTAATCGTGAAACTGCCCAATGTACCTCTCAATTATCCAAGAATACTCAATATATAATCCTGTATTTTTTCCTTATTTGTTAAAAATAATTAATATTTCTTAGTTTGTTACGAATTCTCATTGCTTGACATCCTTCATAGCAAGTGCAATATTTTAGATGTTACTTTTAAGGGGAAACGATGAAAGTAACAAGGAAATTTGGATTCATGAACAATTCTGTGATCACATTCGATTCCGAACTGCTAAAGGAAGAACAATTTGATCGATAGATCGAATAGCACACATATCACCTACTTAAGAGATTTTAAAATTTATGTTCAGTGGAATCTAATCTAAATATTAAAGACAATCAATGAATATTAAAGACAATGCATGAATCCAACGATGATCGAAATCAGCTGTGAAATAGTACTAACTGCCGAATCGAATAAATCCGTAAGCTGATGAGTGAGTGAGCAAACGAATTGCTTGCTGGGCAAACTGCGATGTGATCACTTAAATAGCTGCTGGTAACCGTGAATAATGGACATTTCGAAACCAGATTTCGAAAAATTTTGAGCGTTGTTTATTTGTGCGCAGTGTCATCTTTCAACCATTTCCAAACTACTTAAGAGATAATAATAAAATTTATCTGCTTGCTTATTTACTCTGTTCACTCCACTCGCACACTCCGATGACCCAGTAAAGAAGCTAGGGACATACGATAAATGATGATGACGATGTCTTCTACAGAACTGCTTGCCATCCATTTGTCTAAACATTCCATCAAAAACTACTGTCGCTATCCATCACCATCGCATCTTAATTTGTTTTATGGTGTGTATTCTTGATTCTTGACCACGATCACTTGGTAGCATTCGATTAGCTTTCCAATTACTAATTTGCATAACGAAACAGCATGAAATTATTAACATTTAACTGAATTTACTCGTTTCTGTGTGCTGATCCTTTATGTCGAAGTCTCAAAACTCATTTTGGATATAATCAGTTAAAGTGGCTAACGTTTACTCAAAAATAAAATTGTGCAATCTTGCTTAACTTCATTAAATGTATCTCTGATAGTTGGCATGCAATGAATTAAATCTGATGGTATTGATAGCTAATGAATTGTTCATTGTAATGCTCCTTGTATAGCTTGTATCATCACAGCGTATTATTACCCATTAAATCTAAACAATTTCACAAAAACTGAGTGAAACTGAATAGTCAGTGAATAATTCATAAGAAAATCAAAGTTGTTTATTTTGTCGTGTATGCGCGTATATGCATACGAACCGTTTTATGTCAACAAAATCACTTACTTCGCTAACGAATTTGTTATTGACATTTGACTTTACAAAACATACGGCTAGATAAACATACATACTTAAGATATTGACCATTCTTGCTGCTGTCGTCTGGTAGATTTCGTTTTTTTGACTGTGTGTCAATGGAATGACGAACGAATCAGCAATTCTAAAGAATTTGCACAAAAAGTAACCGAGAAACAGTAGAAATTTTTCGAAATATCAATCGTAAGAAATCAAAAATGAAAGCAATACGAGCACAGACGTCCTGCCAAGGGAGTAATCCAGCTCGCGAACTTGAAAACCACAATTCTAAAGAGCATGGTATTCGCCAATATGATCGTCCACTTCTAAGCAGATTAGTGGCTCACAAATGAGGCAATTTCTTCAGATGAAGAGCCGTTTAAATCCGTCACTGTGGACTTCTTGAATGCAAAATTGCATGTTGCTTTGAAGATTTGCGGGTATGAGTCGTTTGAACACAGCATAATCAGCCGTACTATCGATGAATGTTTGTTGGGAATCTGATGCTTTAACTCAATCTGGGTTATATTCTCGTAAACAAACGTATCTTTGTATGAGATGGTGTTTCTTCTGATTACTACTATCATAGCGAACGTTGAGGGCATTCCATTTCTGCACATTTGCATGATTTTAAGCGTTTTCTACAGAAAGAGTTTTGCTCGTGCAATGTTTCTCTTTATTTTCACTATACAATATGGCTACTAACTAAACAGAGCGTTTCTAAAGTGATTCTTTCTATTACGAACTATTTATTCGTTCAGTTCACGTTCTTATTTTTGTTTTTTTTTTCAGTATCACTTAATTATTTTTTGTTATGTAATCAATTACATACATAATTTGCATAAATAATAATTAATTCGCTTCAAACTTTAACATAATTAGCGTATTCAGAAGTATAACTGAGCTCTTTCGCGAAGAATTGCTTTATCAGCGATAAATTTGCATTTTATCGTCATTTTCGTGTACTTTTTAAATTGGACACAAATTATGCGATAAAAGTATCGCAGATTTGGCTTTCAGCAAATTTGCTTTTGAGTAACGTTCCTCATTCGATGGAACGATAATGGTGCTGACAATAAGCTAGGTTCTTCAGGTTTTTGATGAAATATCCTAGAAATGTTGAGTTTCGCAAGAGGTGATTGAAATGTTTTCGTTTCTCTTCGTTGTTGACGACTTTCTCGGCTTGCCGAATGCGTTTTTTGTGATGTACTCTGATAGATCTTTATTTCTAACTATTACGTATGTTTCAGTCCCTCAACGGACGTTGGACTGTGGTGGACGACTTTTATCAACGGCAAATCATCGACAATAAAGGCCAGTTAATTCTTTACTTTTTTGTTATATTCCTTTTTTCATATACCTTAGGTCCATTAGATAGGTGTATGGGAGGAGAAGCATTACGAGTTCTTTAGTTTTGTTTTGAATAGCTCCATTGGCATGCAAAAAAAGGAAAAACATCCCTCTAAAAATGAGCACCACAAACGTAGGGTATGAATAGCCTTATGAAGTTAGCGGTAGGTCTGGAAAGTTCGCCTGGACCACTCACCCGGAGAGTCGAGTTGCTGACCGGTGACTCGAAGAACGTATTCCTCGTAGTGCTGTTTAGTGATAGCTGAACTGAGTTGAATGCGATATCATGTGTGCAGTTAATGGTCATTTTTAAAAAGCATATTTTGATTGCGTGGGTGATCCCAACCTGTCGAGCTGCCAACAAGAGGGGCTAGGTTTAGGCAAATGCGACAGGCGTTCCCCGCCTACCGGCAGTCTCGGCGAATCGGGGAGAAAGAACTAAAAATATGCTAGCGATATTTACCCGAGTATCGCTAGCATTTATTCTTCGGAACATATTACGGGCGTTCCCGGCCCGGGAAAGGCGCCGATTTGACCGGGGATAGGGAATGCGCGTAAGTTGGCCTGAGTAGTGTGTTCGTGCATTTGCTCAGGTAACGAGGGTTCCCGGACTCACTGTGCGCACTTTCTCTTAACAGGGGGGAATTATAATCGGGTTGACCATTGGCTTGCACATATGAAATTGCTTCACTCAGTTCAATGTTGCTAAATGCATTATAAGGAGAAATCTCTCAGGTGTTTGTGGTTACTCGCCGAAGCTTATCTATTAGCTAGTGTCATGACGGCATTCATACACTTCTATGATGACATCCTTATCTCCCATGCCAGTGCAGTTATTGTCTGTCATAAGTGCTAATAAGTTAGTTGATGAGTTTAAGAAATCCATCCAAAAGGGATTTATAAATATATTCGTATAGACATTTTCCAAGCGTATAGATATATTCCAATTGCTAATGTTAACAACTTTCATGCACTCAATGACATTCGATTGGGAAGATGGATGATAGATCAACAACGTGACTCGACTCGAATCAATGCAACAATTGGTTAATCGAGGAAAGGTAATAATTTGATAAATATTTCTTTGCGTATTATTTATTCTTTTTTTAACCTTAGTTCACGGAACGATTGCTAGGTATTGTTGTTACGTTGTTAGACGGGTCGGAGACATATACACTGCATTTTCTAGCGCCCTGTAGGTGTGCGAATGCAGTGTGTCCGGGAGAATGGGCTGATAACCCAAGGAGAAATCCTATCCCGGTTCCGGGTGAACCCGGCATCCGTACCGTCAAACTTCCATGTTCTCATGGACAGCGGCGGGTGACCTCGGGTACTAGGTAAATGTGGTATATATGTCTCTGGCCAGTCAAGCAAATACTCAAAAGGATAGGAATCGTTTCGTGACGTTTTCTTCTTTTTGTTTCTATTGTTTCATTATATTCTCATAGACATATTCCAATCGCTAATATTAAAAACTTTCATTGACTCAATGGCATTCGATTGGGAATTCGAATGATGGATCAACAGCAGGATGGGCGTTGCAATGGAACCGTTGAGTAGCCGATGCAATTTCATCACGGGTAAGTAGATTGATAAATATTTTCTTATGTATTATTTACTCTTTTTTTTCGTGGACATTAGTTTCATGAAGTAGGTGAGAATGTTCACGGAATGATTCCTAAGTTTTGTTGATCCGTTGTTAGTCGGGTCACAGACATAGACATTGCATTTCCTAGCTCCCTGTAGGTGTGCAAATGCAGTGTGTCCGGGAGAATGGGCTGATAACCCAAGGAGAAACCCTATCCCGGTTCCGGGTGAACCCGGCATCCGTACCGTCAGACTACCATGTCTCTATGGACAGCGGCGGGTGACCTCGGGTTCTAGATGAATGTGGTGTCTATGTCTCTGGCCAGTCAAACAACTATTCAAAAGGATAGGAATCTTTCTGTGACATTTTCTTCTTTTTTATTTGAGTTGTTTGGTTATGAGCGTATGAGTATATTCTAATTGCTAATATTAAAAACTTTCATTCACTGGATGGCATTCGACCGGGTGTATGAATGATGGTTCAACGACGGAATAGCCGGTTCAGCTCGATCGTTCAGCAGTCGCTGCTGTTGGTTCATCACGGGAAGGTAATAAGTTAATAAATATTTCCTTATGTATTTATGAGTTAAGAATCTTTTCATCCTTGACTTATCAGTTGTTTACCTCCCAATTTTTTTTTATTGAGCAGGGAATGTTTTTTTAGGCGACGCTTTTTTGCAGACGCTAGGATCTGAGGCTGCGCAGTGGCTAGGTTTCGACCAAATAAAACCCAACGGCCCTCTTTAGGGCCACCAAGACAATAAACCAAACTTTGTTCATTTCTTTTTCAACATATCGTCTCTTTTAAGAGACTCTATAAACGCTTATCGTTAGCCACAGGATATCCCTGCTTCATAAAATTAGAATATTCGGCAGCTTTTAATTTCATGTGAAACTCGATGAGTTTTATTGAAATCTGCATGGCTTTCTTCTTTGCTATCATACCCCTCTTTTCATGCTTAAGTTTTCTTCCAAATGCATGCTGTGCAATGAATCTATGCTTCCCGTATTTTTTGTTTATCCTTCATTAATTTTTTATTTCGAATGCAGTAAAAGATTAGGTAACGGAACTCAGTCATTTAGGTTAGTTGCATATATTCCGTTGGAATCATTCCGAATGTATCATATACTACAATTGTTAGAGATATTGTTCTATGGTTTTATCTGATGATAACAAATTTAGTGCTTCAGGGCGGTGTTCTACTTTATGTGTTGAATTCGTCAATTTCCCGTGATGGAGACGAATTAATTGTTGTGATGAACTGGTGTCGTGACGTCTGTTTTTTTGTTACTGCTTAAATATCTGTGATAAGTTGCATGATTTGCTGTGATATATGTTGTTATGTGATATATTTTGTGTGCTGTGGCTTGATATGTGTTATCTGTTATGATGCTTTGTGTGTTGTATGCTGTGATTTTTTTCCACTTTCATTTTTGATGTGATTTATGTGAGAAGTGTAAAAGTTTTGGGGAGGGGGTGTTGTTATTTTTCGTTTATTTTTGTTGTTGTTTGTTTCTTTTTGTTGTTGTTGTTTGTTTATTGTTATTGTTGTTTTTCATTTTTGAAAGAGCTCTTGAGGAACTTCGTCTTCCGGCCACCTTCGTGTGGTTATAAGAGCTCTTTCAATCGGTACTGCCCGGCTAGTGAATGATTTTCACTTTTTGTATTTTGTATTAGACAATGTTTACGGATGAATGGATCAAAAATTACCTTTTGGGTGGTGGAATTCGGGTCACCAGTAACGGGGACGTGTTCACTAGCTAGGTGGTACCACCTGATTTCCAGTTCAGACCAGAGATTGAGGCTGTCGATGTTTTTGTGAGACTTGGAAGGGTCTGGATAGGTTCATTTTCATCGGATGACACAGCCATCGCTCTGGTGCTTTGGGTAGTAAATGGCTGCTTATCAGCTCGGATCAGTCAGGGCCGATAAGACGTTTTCTACCCGAAGATACGTTGAACTGGAAGTCAGGCTTTTCTTTTCTGGGGCGCTGACCGCGAAACGGCACTTCGGCACCCGTCTAGCGGTCAGTGGGCCCCCAAAAACGATCAGGGCGGGTTGTCTGTGACGGTTATTTCTAAAAATTTTAAAATTCCCGCTTTTGAAAGGTAAGTCAATGTGTTCATTGGTGACAGGTTGCCACACTTGGCACAAAGGCAAATCTGTATTGTTTTTTTCTTTTTATTCATTTATTTCAAGATTTATATTCGTTTCTTATGTTTCATAAGATGTAGGGGGTAGACTAATCAAGAAAATGCAGTGAGGAAATTTTAAGGAACAAGTTTTTCGCGTAATCACCAGAGTTATTCTTTGATTCACGTTGTAACCTTTAGTTTGTAAATCGTTTAGGTTGTAATCGTATAGTTCACAATAGTGTTCGTGAAAAAATTTATCAACATCAAAATTTATTTGATGTTATTATTATCATTTCTGACGATCACCGCAAGATACCAACAGTTCAGTTTTCATCACTCACCCAGCAACTGCTTGTTATTGGGAATGGTCACTCGAAACAATTTGCAATCTTTCGTCACTGTTAAAATGAATCCTGCCATAGTGCAGTAGTATGCCCGAATCAGATAAATTGCCCACTGTTGAAATGTTACTGCATTGAAACTCTTGTCAGAGTCATGGGTTTGAACTTCATAAACTGAAAATATTCAACCCTGCCGAGGTAAGGCAGAAATGCAAAATTATACAAACTGGTTACATTTTCGTAGTGATATTGTCGTCAATTTTAGAAAATTTTCTCCGTTTTCCAACCTCATCGTTCACTTCCTTAAATTGTGAAAATTGTCACGTTGAGTAATTTCATAAGCAATTATGAAAGCCATAGAAAGTGTTAATGAAATTGTATTTTTTTTTGATGTTGGTGATGCAGTAATGCAGTGTTTAGGGCAGTTCGTCTATTATATTCCATCGATATGAATAGATTATTTTCACTGGGATCTATTATAACATATAATCAGTGAAACTACGCACGTCAATTTGGGCGTATAAGTCAGAGTTATTCATAAAAGATGTTCAGTAATTACGACTTATGCAATAATGTTGTTGTTGTTGTTGCTAAACAAGATGCAAGTTACCATGAAGATAATTTTCTTCTTAAATTTGAGCACTATTCGATGTTCAACTGTTCGTATGCAGTCACAAACATGAATTAAAAAATATCAACAAAGAAAATCAAAATTTATTTAACATATCAAAGCGAAACATCATCTTTATGGGATCATCTGTGGATGGGTAATTTCTCTGCAAGAGATTACGACGACTGTAAATAATCTCTTCGATGGTTATATTTAACTATCTTAGAATACTGTCATCAAAATTGGCTACAAAAATTGCAAGAAGACAGCAACAATTCATGAAACTGTTTGCTTCGGATGTTGCACCGTTGCTCTGATGAAGAGATGAAATGCCTAAATACGTTATTGTCAATCAGAATATCTTATAATACCTTATTATCAATCATACATGGCTAATGTATTCATATCTCTGGCCAGTTAAACTTCATTCAGCCCTAGTAATGCCGAAGGCTTGTTCTATCGGAATGTTACAAAAGATTTTGACCTTACTGTTCACGCAAGCTTGAAAGAAGAAGGGTTTTGGAGATGAGGTCGTCTTTGCAGTGTTCACTGTTAATGCGAAAAATTACCTCACGATTAGGTTGTTGATATATTCTCCGAAGAAAAATTGCAACAGTGAATGAAGTGAAACGTTCAAACTGGATTGCTTAATCACATTTGGTACGATTATTGTGTTGTATCAAATACGCACCACATTCTTTGTACCATTCCATTGTTAAGACCCTCCTAAATTATAAAGTTATCTCAAATTTTTTTTCCACCAACGATCACCACCCATTAACTCAGAAATATATAGCAACAACCGGGCAACCTTTTCCAGTTGCCACTTCCTGACTGTCACTTTGAAGTAGGTGCCCATTTAGGAATTCATTATCGTCATCATACCACTAAAAGGTTACACGTTACGTTGATAAAGTTTCACTTTTAGTTTTCCTACCCCATAATCTGCAAAATTCCAGCAAGTGAAAGAATAATGAATAAAATTTTCCTTACATCGATTTTCCACTACCCTAATGAATCAAAAAATTGTAGTCCTAATGAGACCGGCACAAGAAGGTTTTATGCACTCTACATCTAATTACTGAAGCTTTAAGTTATCGTTCAAATGTTTTACAAGCAATTTATTTTGTAGGAATACGATGTTTGCATGGTTCATCATGGGCACTGCTCTACTGGCCGTCACCCTAATTCCAACAGCACAATCTGTACCTTTAGCATAATATTCTTAACGCATAATCACCTTTTAGCATTCTTTTATTCTGCTAATTCAGAATTTATGATTAGATCGTTTCGGCAATAATTCGAACTTTTTAAGATTGATGATGCCTTCGAGAGTATTTTTACTTCTTTGATGCTTACTGAGTGAGTGAATCAGTCAATTGTTTCTAGCAATTTACTTACTCGCATAAGAAGCTGCTATGTTCATGAGAGGAACCACAGTCAATTTCATATTTAGTGTGCATCAACTGGTATCTGCGGTGGGTCAGCAATCTGCACTCCACAGCCAGTGATGAGCACGCAAATTCAATGTCAATGTGCCCCGTCGTATGGATGTGGCCAGTACGGTTGCTATAAACTTCGAGCAAGAGCCTCGAAGAATCTTTACGCTGTTGATGGAGAGACTTCTTCGTCGTTGGAGGCTTTCCGACGACTGCGGTATCTTCATAAACAATTCAACAAACAAAATTTTTGTATCGATACATTCATTCGCACTTTTCAAACGATGAATGGACCTTTTTTTTGGAAAGTTAAGATGGAAATTCACCATTGAAATATTAGGTTTGGCCGGAAGTTTTCGGGCAGTTAGACTGAAACTTTCAAAGTTTGATAACTCGTTTCAAAATCACCATTACTCGATTGATATCAATCGCCAATTCCCATTTCATTGAGTTTACACTGAGTTCAAAATCATATTCTAGAGAATATTCACAAGAAGAGAGCGGTAGAGTGGAACCGCTCCGAGAACTGTCTGCAAGACCGATAGCGAGCGATGTTCCGTCGACAGGTGATCGTAGGCATCATGCAGACGTTGCTGTGGTACGTGAGTGCCTAACGTAGCTTCCAGACCGACCTAAAATTGCAGTTATCTTGTGCAATTAATCCAATCAATAACATTCACTCGTTCAGATGATATCTTAATGTTTCATCACAAGCGAACAAAATCTATATATCCAGCTTATTGTCACGTATTTCAGTCATACTTTCAGAGTCCGAACGAGGCTTTCTTGAGTTGTTGTATGGATCGACAGCTACCAGATGCGTGCCTTCAAAAGTGCAATTTTCATTCGTATACGAAGCAGGCGGTAAGGTTCATCTGCAACTATCGACAGCCATTAATGAGAATACAACCAACCGTCAACTCTTTCACGAGCATTTCTCATCGATAGAATGATGCCTGAAATCGAATAAATATTTCAGTTGACAGCAATGTTCTTCAAGCAAGATGCATGTCCTCTGGAGGCAATGAGAGAGATGCAGTATTGTGCAGCACAAGGCCGTGACCATCGTGAGTGTTGTATTCGCAATGGTGTGACCAACACCATTGCTGCCGACAAGTGCTTGGTCTTCTGCGATCAACGTCCCGGTTCGTTGCTTCTGTCCTTCTCCTCCCTGAAATTTGCAACGATTCGATCTCAAACCTCACAAACTTTTGCTATCGCTCTTCACTGATTACTTGCTATCATTTATTTGCAAGGGCTTCTGGCGAATCCTTTATAATAATTGCAATCTTAGGAATCGTCACTCAGCTGGACATCACGTATTTAGCATGTTTCGATCGGTTCGAAAACATGAAGACTTGTTTCTGGGATGATATCGAAGGAACGCAACGACGTAAATGATTGTGATGTGATCTGAAGTGATTGATGATCATTGCTTGCCTTCTTCTGTATCCGTGTACTTGTGAATAATAACCATTCGAACTAATCCTGTTGTACATGCTGATTCATTCGAATGAACTATTTGAACTACATCTTACGGAAACCTCATTCGTTTGAATGTCCAATCAAAAGCAAATTTATATGATAGCAATGAATGAAGATCAGTAACGCGGCCATTAGCTGCTCTAATGTGTGTGCGAGTGCATCCATTATACTTCTAAGAACTTGTTCCCTAGAAGAACATTTCATTATTTATCACCGACAGCAATAATATAACCACTGAATGCAGCAGCGATGAATGAATAATGCAAAAACGATTCGGAGATGTATACAAATTTGTTGCAAATTAATTTGAATATGCAGTAGTCGCGGATTGAACCTGATATATAAATGCTTGCAATAAGTATCACATTCATGTTTCAATAGCGCTGCCGTAGAGTGGTTGGTGCCACTCTTCGTTCATTTTATCAACAGTTAGTTCTTTAATTGGATACCCCTAAATAATCGGGAGATATGGTCGAAAGAACGGTGTTTGCTTAATACATTCACTTGAGAAATTCAAAAGTGCAAGTTGAATCTGGCTCTGATGAGGAGCAAATGGTGCTTGAGGTAGATCATTCGTATGTTGAATTTATCACTTGAACTGGATAATCCCCATTGCACTTACGTAGATGAACTTTTACAATGCTGAAACTTAGAGATCTAAATGAATGACTTACAAAGAAGTGTTTCGATTAAGATGAAAATTCAGGTGATCTGTGCAATTGATCATCGTAACAATCAACAAAACAAATTGATCACCAATTAAGTTTAACATTATCCAACAAACAAGCAAAAGTAAACACAAAGAATGATTTCTAAACCACTCTCGGTGATTGGTGATCGCTGGCAAGAATCAGTTAGAGAGAGGATCAATGATCAGTTGTTAAGACCAATTTTCATAAATGGTGTTGAAGTGGGATTTGCGTTAGCCTTTCCTTACATTAATGCTTCATTCAACATATTCACTACTACTCCTATTAACTGTTATACCTGCATTAAATATTAGTTATGCTACACTCTATTATTCCTTCATTTAGCACAGTGGTTCTCATAGGGGGTGAAATTACCCATTTTGGGTAATTTGAAGGTGTCAAGAAGTAACGGAGGAAGTCGGGAAATTAGTATTTCGTACACTTGTTATGTTCTGACTGAGCGCCATTGTGAGGGTGTTTTTTAACTTGGGTAAGCTCATCATCCTCCTATTTTCTGAATATCACTAGCTCATCAGGGTCTGACAGGGTTTTCTTTCGTTTTAACAGAGTTTTCATTCTTTTCCTTGCTGTTGTAATCACTCTCATAACTGATATCACCAAAATTGTTCTCTTCTGCTAATTTCTCATTCATTTCATTCAACAATTCAAATCAAATTCTCATTCTATCAAATACACTCTATAATTGATCATTAGACTCTCGAACATTGTTTTGTAATATCATTCAATTGTTGTATTGTTGACGTCGGTTGTCAACACTCGTCAACGTATCAAGTAAATAGTGTATGTCACAGAATAAGAATTTGATTGTAACTGTTAAGCGAAATGAGACGAAGAGAATGATAAAAAGTCATGAAGAGAACGGTATTCTCATGCAATAGCTATGAGAGTGAATACAAAACGTCTGAAAAGAATGAGAATCCATGTGAATCAGCATGAAGTGAGCGTGTCACAGACAATAGCTTCCATGCAATCGTAATCAATTGCAATAATGGGCAACACAATGGTCTAGGGCAGTGATTCTCATTGGAAGTGAAATTACCCGTTTTGGGTAATTTTAAGGTTGTCGAGGAGAGGATGAGGGCCTATCAGATCATCAAAAGGGGTAATGGAGCACCCGAACGTGAGAACCACTGATTTAGCACATCATTATTAGCAATTTCATGCAAACAGATAATTTCTCAGTCAACTATTCGTGACATTATGCAAATATTTAACTGGTAGTTGTTTTCATTGCTTATAGAAATGATTCTAGCAATAATAAGTCATAGTTCTGGATTGATCTGAAAGTAGAGCATATGGATTGCAGACATGTTCATCCAGATGAAGAGAACAAGAAATTGAGTGTGCGAGGTGTAACGATAGCACTATGGTATTTCATTTCACGAGGACATCAAGCTCAGGCGTTAATGCCGTTTTGTTTCAAGACATATCCGAACAAATCCGATAACTGGAATGAGCTGATGGCTTTATTTCGCTTGAATCTTATCGAGTTCACACCTGGTATCGCATTTTACCACAATACTTACGATTAGTCACAACATTCAGCAGAAATCACATCCATTACTTTAACCTTACAAAATAAATTTGTGAAAAAAAACAACAAATATTCTAACAATAAGTGAGGTGAAGGCATTCAACTCATTTCAAACAAATTTCGAGCCCATTTGTTTTGTTAAAACACAAATGGAACGTCTGAATGATAATTGCGAGACAATATCTCAATCAAATGCTGTGGAATAGGTTATGGGAGTGATAAATACGTGGAGGTGAATCGAATAATAGCGATGCGTGCACGAGAGTATGGCGGATGCATGGTGGCACGTTCACAAATGCAATCGGTTATCGAGGAACAACCCTTACTTGAGGCGATCGTTGAGAGAAGGTAAGCAGCATAATACTGCACTTCTCGAAATCAGCCAACTTTATTTTGCAAGTTCAAAAACTCTACAATCGCTTATGGAACTCTTAAGCTTTTAAAGAAACCAACTCAGTCAACTTCCCAGCGAAATTCGTTCTTAATACTTGATTCTGATCCGTTACTTCGCATTCTCATCCGTTAGTCCAAATTTCAGACTTTTAATTCCATCGTTCAATGGAAACGATTTGATTTTTCCTGTTGATGGACCACTTGGACGAAATGGGCCAAACCTGAACGTGAGTTGTAATAGTTTCGTGAGTTTGGTTCGATGCATGAGACTGGCTGGCTTCTTTTCTGTAGAACTTTAATGAAGTACCTGAATTATTATGCTGATTTTAGAGAGCATCATTGATTAACTTTCTCTGTGAGCATATTTGCAGGAAACGTTGGAGTGTACAATTAAAGATGCTGAATTTGGTCGATGTGCTTTCCAGCAAATGACTCTTCAAGATCAGCGCTTTTGGATGAGCGCTATCTCATCGGTCGCTTCGAATATGGGTCAGTCCACTTTGATCTTCTCAATTACAGTTATATCTTTATATTGTGAAGTTTTGATGTCCTCCCTTCGAGTATAATGGAGAAGCGATCGTGTGTCCGAAACCACTTCAGTTAGTTGGAACTGAGGACATTTCAATAATTTATCAGTTTTACTCGCTTCAAGACTCGCCAACCTCTCACTGATAAAATTATGATTTCTAAGTTGTTATAGCTGGATGGACGTTGTTGGCCGAGAAAATTCGTGGCTATCAACCGAAAGGAACTACTATGAGAAAGTGCACTCAGAGTTGTTTTGGCACATTCCAATTGCATCCACCAGAGACCAATCCACCCGACAATCGTGGCTTCTCGATTGCAAGAATCCGACGATGTGGTACACAACGACATCTGAATTAGTCAGAATTCAGCAATGTCCATTATCGAATTGCTTGAACTTATAAAATTTAAACTGATCGTTAACATGACTGACGATTGCGCCACTTCCGCGGAGTTGTTTTCATACTGAAACTGATTTCTCTGATAGCGGTGATTGGTATTCACGTGATATTTCACTGATCAAGCAACTTTTCCAAACTTCAACCACCAACTGGAGAATCTGCTCAAGATGGGAAAGGGCACTGGGGAATGCTTAAGCTCCTCTATATTTCAGCAATAAATCATTGCAAATAGATCAATCACTCAGTTACAATTTCAATTACCGACGTGACGCTCATTCGTCACGAGAACGACCAGCAACAACATCAACAGCAACGCTACGGTACATAAACACAAATTTAGCGATGCAAAACAATGATCAACGAAGCAGATCAAGTGTTGCAGATAATAACACTCAAGTAACATTTTCAACTGGGCAGTTGCTTTATGCAAATAAATATTAATCAAACACACTTACTGTTGTTCTGAAATGACTGCGAACTTTTCCAATGGAATCATCTGTGATTACTGTTTCCTGGACTATCTGTTAATCATATGTTCGTACATTCGTGCTGCTGATAACCACAATTCAATTCTGAACGATCGAATTGGAAAAGACTACTTGGCTCATTCAGTAATTAGAAAACCGGTTTTGATGGTTCACGCCGGTCAGAGAACACAGCGCTTCGGTTCACGTCTAGAGAACACTCAAAATTTCGTATAACCAAAACAAAACCATAGGAAATCATGGTCAAGCCTAAAGCAGAGATGAATTTATGGATATATTTCGAATATATCTTCAGCACTTTTCAGAGCATAACGCTAATTCGCGCAGTACCAATCATGGATGATATTGTGTTAAAGATGGATGTAGAGAATGTTATTTGCAGATGATGCAAGGGGATCAGTTCGATGTAAATTCAGCGTTGAACGTTGAACAACGATTCAGACGAGCGGATGACGCCGCTTTCAGATGGTGCACTCCTGCCAGCAACGATTCTTCAACAGCAGTGATGAATGCGAATCGCAGTTCTGATCAACTCAAATCAACTCCACAAAAACAATCCGCTAACAATTCAGAACCTTCAATTCAAAACTCGCGTTATTTCAGCTCATTGGCCTCCGTCTTCGGATGGAATAAAGTACCTACATTTTTTGCTCCTCTCACGTGTTCATTTGTAGAGCCCTGCAATCTTGCGAAAAATTTGGTTCATTGAGTCAGTTCAAGAGTCGATCAAAATCATCGGTTTGACTATCAGTTATTTCGACCGCCCTTTTTGATAAACCTAAGTGATGCTCTCTCGATTCGTTCGATAAATCCACATCGATCCCCTGAATGAATAACGAGCAAATGAATTTGCAGGCAAAAGCAATATGCGAGAAACATCCGAACATCAGTAACGTTTGTGTGCTGGCACAGCTGTTACTTGAAGAAGACGAAATGCAAGGAGATGCTGCTATATCATTGACGTCCTCATCGACAACCAGCTCTCGAACGTCCACCGATAATGAGTCTAGTACTGGAAGTACCACAAATAAAAGCGAACAACACCACAGCGACTGTACCGAAACAAACACAACTACAACTGAAACGAGCAGCACCTCAAGTGGAACCTCGAGTGCTACTCCCCAAAGTCAAAATCAATCTCAATTACTCGTTAAGGTTCCGAATCAATCAGCAGGTGTTATGAATAATCAAGAATCATCACCAGATGCTGCGTTCTCCTCTTCCACTTCTTCATCACCTTCACTTGATTTTCTATCGTTGAATCTATCATCATCTGCATATCAGATCAATGACCGTCTTAGTGATGTTGTTCTATGTGATGATTATCCAGACTTAATCCAGCTATGAATCCTCGAAAATTCTATTATTTCAAGTATGCATGTATGTATTACAGTACAGTGTATTGTCACTTGTCGATTGGCTTATGTTAAAGGTTCATCGAGTAAGTAGTCTATTTTGAGAATGAAGCAAGTGCTTATTGGGCTAATACTACTGAAAGCTTTCCTCCTGAAAGTGTTCATTTACTTTGATTGCCTTGTGGAGTTCGTGCAGTCGCAGGGAGTCTGTTCAATCAGTTGACGCCATTTATCATCCATTAGAGCAGCAGCAATGAATGACACCATTTCCAGTCTAAACCTTATTTTGTGTGAGCATACTTATTCCTGGGAGATGGCAAAAAGACACTGCTCTCACTTTAGACGTTTCAATTGAGCCAATAGGAAAGAACAGTAGAGTGCGATTGGACTCTTCTACTTCATTAAGCATGAACCTCTGTTTTGATTTTTCATCACTACGCAAATGGATTCTCTCGTTGTCAGAGAGTATTACGATTGTGAACGCATTATTTAGCATATGACTGTGTGAATGTGTATCGTTGTAGTGAGCATCCTCAGAGATTGAATAAATAATTTCTCAAGGTCTGGTTGTTGGAGTACATTCCCATCGCTCACATAGAACGATCACGATCTCATGTTATTTTTTGATGGCTATTTCTCGAATTCAACCTCAAAAAATTATTTCAAATGATGACAGAAATTAAAATTGGTTTTTTTTGTCACTGACAAAAGGATGAACAGCTTATGAAATTCTAGGCCTGCTGCAATCATGACGCAGTGGCTAACGGATCGACCGAAGTTCTAGGGGTCCTTGGTTCCGCTCGTGTCGACGGTATTTTTACTGAATTTTCCACTGCAAGATCATGTTGATCATTTCAAGATTATTTTTCGCAATTGTTGTATATTCGCTTAATGTTGACTGCTTAATTGCTCACATAGATCAATCGCTTGCATTGATCATTATTCAAACCGCATTGCACCCAAATCCGAATGATGAACAACTGCCTAAGGCGTTGAACGTAACAACAATGTTGCGATGCATCGTTACCATTCCGATTCGAAAATGAATTTCGTACATACGCACAACACACACAAATAAGTGCTAACAAAAGACAAAAACTCAAGCAAAACAGAAAGAATCAAGTAAACTATTGCTGATATCGATATTTCACTGAGATGAGACTAAGATGTTGCTGTTGATATTTCATAATACTACACGTATATGTCTGATGAGCAAAAGCGGTGGGATAAACTGAGACTGCACAACATCAGTGGAACGGATAGGGAAGGAAGGAAGGATATGAGAAGGAAGAAGAAGTCTTATCCGAATGAATATTGCGTATAGATGTGCAAGGGAAGGCGAAGTGGAAAAATAAGGACGGACGACAAATGCGCGAATGCAGTGTGACGATCGAAAGTGTGCAGCATGCAGTTGGTGTTCATTCGGAGGATACTGCTTCTGCTAGTTATCATCGTCAATGTGGCTGAATGCGATCACCAAACGCTTGCTATCACAGTCAATTCACTATCAATTCATTATCTCGATCTGCTGCGCATTCTAATCGCCACTAATTTTCATCCGTTCACCTCAGCGGCCATAACGTTCACTCATTCCAATGCCACTTCATACCGTCGTGACAGCGCCGCCAACAAAAATACTTATGTGTTCTCGAATAACTTCAAAACATTGCGTCGAAAGGACATTCCCGTCACATATCGTTTACATGATGACTTGTTGCGCAATTATCGCAAAGGCACAAGACCAGTGACGCATCCGAATAAAACTGTCACTGTAGCGATGAGTGTTTTCCTTTATCAGATCATTAAACTGGTACGTCTTCAGTTGTTTTTTCTTCATGTCTTCATCTCGTTTTATCCTTATAGTTGGTGCATTCCTCTCAGTGATTCTACTCTTTCCGCGGTTGATACAAATTCATTGATTAGTTTTTAGAAAGACATAAAGACGTAAGTCTTGACATTAGCTATAAACTTGATTATTTTACAAGGAAAGAATTAGATGCTGCACGTTCACTTAAGTTCACCTCATGAATTGATCTATTAGTTGATCATTTACGTGTGATACTCATTCGAGCACCTATCATAAGTGTCCATAAGTGGTTGCCCAATAGCTGGAGTGTAAAACGAAGAGCATGCTGAGAATATTCTTTATTGCAGGATGCAGTCAAGAATACAATCAGCTTATCGGGCAGTTTTGAATTGGTGAGTTCACGGAATTCGTTGTTCGCGACACGCACTATCACAATGTGATGCAAAACAAACTAAAAAAGTTTCGAAATCATCTAAAATTGCGCTAAATAGTCGATAGTTTTCACATATCGTTTACTCCATTTGCTGGTACGTCCCGATGCATATTGGACGATTGCTCGTTCCAGCAAACTGTTCTTATTCAACAGCTTGAAACTTCGCTTTGACTGAAAAAATTCATTGTTCTCAATTCACAAATTCTCATTTCATGGTTGTTCAACAGTTAAACGCCCACGAAAGTGGTATTCTGAACTCAACGAAAGCTTCACTCACATAAAAACGGTCTCAACGGTTGGAAGATCTCTTTGAAAAAGCACATGAAATGAGAACATTGTTAATTCTCTAGAGTATGCTCTCGTTTTAGACAACTTCTTACTGAAGGAATGGTGAATCCGAAATGTTGCTGTCTTCATTTCGCGCATAATTCATCAATTAAGAAGCAAATGTAGAGTTAAGGTTTGACTAAATGCTTTAAAGAATTTTTACATTTTGGTTTTGGAGGGAATTAAAAGTTACCGAAGTGATCATCGAGTGATGCAATGGCCCGAATATTGACTTGATATATTTTAGTTCGAGCACAATCTCACGCCCGTGCAGTACACCTTCTTCGATTGTTATGAGACCTGAAACTGCCCTCATCGTGCCAATGTACCGTATTGAACCAGAAATCATTGCCCTGCATAGCGTTATCCCACTAACCTGTATTGCTGACCATTTCGATGGCCACCTGATCGGTTCCGTTTTTGGGCTTATCAAACTCAATGAAGCCAGTATCCTCCAGGAACGGTTTACCGGTCATGAATCCAAGCTCACGGCTCACATCGCCGTCCTTCGTGAAGGCAGTCACCCTTTAAAATATGCCTTCTTCTGAATTCTTTCTATACAAATACTCTTTACAAGCTCACCGATGCAAATTCATTATTTTGCAAGCAAAACACTTTCATTTCATCGATCTATTATTATTCATCGATGAATCAATCCTTTAGTCTTCAACCTTCGACATCCAACCAAAAATCAGTAATTCTGCATCTATCATTGAAGTTTTTGCATCGTCACTTCTCACTTTGTAGTCTCAAAAAGGCACTTCTTTCGTTGGTATTATTTGAAGTTTACTTGCCTAATGTTCCAAAAGGACATCAAGTTATTTCACTATAAAAGTCACTCAAATGTTCAAACTCCCTAAAAAAGATTACTCCATCAAAAGAATACGCCTAAAAGTTTGTGTGTAAAGTGCATTGGTTATAACTTCTTATTAACTGTATCGAATTACTTTGATATCAATCGAATTTCATTCTGTATTCAGTGGCATTCCTTTGGCTCATAAATTCAAAAACGATACTTATTGTTCAAGATATTTTCTGTCATGCACTTTTGATGTGCGCAGATAAAACGGGATGTTCATGCGCCAGATGACTATCACAAACAAAATCTGAGGTGTTCTTTCTGCTGGTTGCAAGGAGAGAACTTACGAGACATTAACCGGTGGCCTATCGAACATGGGCACTTCTGAAATTGATATGTCCAGAATTTCACTGTACGGGCCAGACATGGCCACTGGAAAATGATCGCGTGCTGTGGTTGCGGTTTGCCACTTTCCAATGATCCACGAAATTGGTTCCAAAATTGGTGGTAAAGCTATGGCCAGCTCTGCAATCTCACATGAATACTTTACTCGTTCCATGCTCAAAATCGAAAAATACGGCTGTTGCAGCAGTCATTTGTCTATTGTTTTGTTCATTTGATTTATTTCGTGTTGCTATTGTCCACTGTGTGATTGCATTGTGTGTTTGTGTTGCAATTGAATCACCGAATCAATGAATGAGGAACGCATTGAAAGAATGAGAAAAATGCAACAAAATTGAATCAAGAATCGCAGTTGAATCAGAATCAGAAAATTTAATTTAGAGATTTTGAAAAATGATGCTGCAGAAGAAAGATTTGAAGGATCGTTACAAAAAGCGAACACTCTGTAGATACCAGTAGTGAGTAGTCATGGAAAGCGTGAGTGTGGCGCATCACTCATTACCGTAATATCATTTATCATTGCATAGATAAACAATGTTTTTTTGGCATGCGTTTCTCGCTGAATTCGTACGATTGTATCATAGCGAATGAGCAGAAGTATAACTCACTTTTGCCCGTATTATGACAACGTCCACATGTCTCGGCACAATTGTCCTCAAAAAACGGCAATATCGGTCTAGCCCAATCACAGCGACCTTCGTCTTTCCATCTTGTACAAGACAAATACACGTCTTGACATGGTCCTGAAGATTTTCGCATAACTCTCCCATGGGAATTCATTCTATTTGTTGCGAATGAGCAATTGACTTTGCCGGTTAGCTGAATGATTCAGGAAAAGTTGTGTGATGCATTCTGTCGGAGAAAAATGCACGATTTGAAATCGTCGGGATGGTTCATGTGACATCACGACTCAACTGAGTGACTGAGATCAATACGATGATCGATACGGACAGTAAATTTTCTTGTATCAATTAATTTAACTGCTCAGTGACAATGAGGAGTTAATGATAAGCGATTGGTTCATTGATTGATGAGATCATGCAATAGATTGATCTAACGATGGTATAATATGATCGGATGAGATTGATTACGTCGTTGAAATTGTTTGATTATAGTTGAGTCAAATTATTTGAGTTCACTTGAATTTTAAAGATGAATTTCATCCTTATGTCTGATCTAACTATCCTCAACTCAACTGAATTAGAAAGTAAGGAAATTGTAACTTGAATAAGCAAATGACGACTTACTTTTGCACTCAACTCCCATGTATCCCTTTGGACATTTGCAGCGATTTCCAGTTGGTCGTTTCATACAAACGCCTTCGGCTCCACATGAGCCAGCCGTGGTTGGATCACACAGATGTACAACTGCAATTTGTTTGATTCAGCCATTTTTACAAGTACAAATCATTTTTGTCAGATCTGATATGGGTTATCTGATGAGAGGGAATGTTTGTACTGTTTGTTGTTTCATCAATTCAAATTGAGACAATCTTTTAAACGATTCATTCATAAAATCTTTGCTCTTTGCGCGAACTTATAGAACTAAAATCCGTAGCAAACAGTATGTGAACGGTCTGCAATCACCAAACTGTGCATGCTCACTCCCATACAGCAGTGTCTACATATCTCTTCGAAACTAATTATCCCAAGTCTGCACATGCTAATCACTTTCTAATTGTATTCCTACCCAACCATTTCAGATTTTTATGATAGTCTGCAAATAATCCAACTTTCCATTGATTTCTGAATGAATTTTCAGCATTCGATAGTTGTTGCTTAGTGGTAGGATAATGCAAAAAATGTAAAGCACTCTTCAGTTCGTCTATTAATATGTGAAGTCGAAGTGCAATTGTTTTCTCTGATCGTCAATGTTGAAATGAGCAGATAGATATGAAGCGTTCGTAGAACATTGAGCAGAACACACAATCACTTGACTGACGAGCACTTGCCCATGGGGATCAACAAAGATTTTCCTTCTTTGTTGCCTACTTTTCAATGGCAAATCTTTTCGGTGAGCATGTTTGTATTTAAGTAATCGAAGAAGCCGCTGAACGAACGTGTGTTCTATGTAACAGTAAAATAAAATCCAGCAGAATGACACAACGCAAAACAATAGGCATTGCCTTGATATGACACGGCATCAGAAATAATCTGCATGAATCGGCGAATAATTCTTTCGTTGAGTTTCTTTATCAGAATTTTCGGTTCACTGCATGAAGGGTTTGTTGATGTTGGTTGTGTTCGAGTGATTCAAATATTAGCGCTCTCAATCAGTCCATTGGAACTTGTGAATGAATATGCAAGCAAGCGAGTGCATATTCCAGCAACATATCACATTTACATTTACGCTAACATGAAATAATAAATTTATGGTTTGTTGTGTCTGTTGATGTGTGATGTTCACAATATGTGCTCGAAATCTAACTAATGTGTCCGCCTAGAGCAAAGTGTTGATGAATGATGACCTTGTGAAAATAAAAATCCCCTAAAGCGATCGTCAGTCAGTCAATAAAACCATCAATCAAACAAAAAATATTCATTCATGTGCTCGCTTGCGTTCGCCGAGAACAAATCAACCAATTACGACACTCTCACCACACTTATTGCATGATGCTGTAGAGATAAACGGATCGGACCTCAGGCTTGGTTGGGTTTATAGGTTAGTTCGTGCTTTTCTGATACATGTGTACAGTGAAGAGGAAGTGAAAACGATGGATTACTATAGGTTGACAGTAGTTGTGCAATGAACTGGTCTCGTTTCATAGGATTGAGACTCGCCTAATCCGTGTTTATTTAAGAGACTGCTCAAAGAGTGTTCTCCTTGGATCATACATTGATAAATGAAGTGAGCTTATGAAAGACTCACTGCTTTTGGATGGCGTTTGTGCGTTTGAGCTGCTAACTGCACTTGCCAGAATTACCGCAAGGGCGACATTCATAGTCATGATCGCACCTGAAACTCTATACTCTGAATACTACATACATAATGAATAACCTTTGCCTATTCTGTGGCATCTAACAACAAAAAAATACTTCTTCGTCTTTATAGATCATTATTGGAGGTTTAGAGCAAAGCGATATGTGCAAACGCAATAAATCACAATACGAACTCCTGAATCGAGGAGCCGCATAGTGGTTCGGTGAGCTATCGTTTAAAGAATCTTCAAATTACAATCTCCGAATCAAGAATGAAACGAATGAATTGTATACAAACGAATGACAACAAAAACATTCGAATGAAAAGACTAGTGAATTTGGGTGTCATCAGTTAATTTGTTATCAACTAATTACAATCGCACAATAATCAGCTAAAACACAAATGAACAATCTGGTAATTTTGGTACAAAAACACTCGATCCGAGTGTGCAATGGAAGTTCCCCTTTGATGATAAACTCGGTGAACGAACAACGCACACCAACCATTGAATTTACAGCAACGAAATAATTGAACCTGATTTGGAGCATTCTCCTTTGATTATATATTATAAGATGTTCGAATGTGTATTATTGCTCATATGGCAATCTTCTTCGTAGTTTTATTATAAATATGTTGTTATATCATCGATAAAACGTTTGATGCCACCTCTCGAATTAAATAAACCGGTTCTACTTGATTTCTGCTGCTTATAAGAAATTATTCATTCGCTGCAAGAATTGCTGAGAGTTTCAAGAGATGCGTTAGTAGTGATTGTTCGAGGAGATGATACGATGATCAGAGAAGGTATCATCAATGTGGTGAAAGTCAGTCAGTGATACGAACACCACGTTTTTCGTGTTTGCATTTATCGCTCATCAATGAGCTTCATGTATTATTTTCCTATTAGTTTTCATTCAGCACAATAAGCATTACCTGCGATTTTATCAATCAATCAATGCCATTTCACGATCAGCTTATTGCCATGTTTTCACTACTCTCTAAAGAAGGGAATTTATATCAATCAGGAAATTACGAAAAAAACAGCATTCATCAGACAGCTGTCAAAAAGAATTTGAGATCAACAAGTGATCGATACCAAAGAACAAATGGGCATCCGATTGTGGTGTTTTTCACAGAAAAACGGCAGTTGATCAGTTAAAAACAAAATTTAGCAGCAATAAATAATCCGAGATTTTGACACATTTCAGAGGGGCTCAACCACAATGAGAATATTTATTTCTATTAGATTTATTCTACTTGATATCATTTTTCAATGCTCTGTTCAAATGAGATTGTAAAGCATGGAACAGTACTAAGCTGACGACATCACGCAGTTCTGAAAATGAGAATGTAATCTGACTGAAGTTACTGAAGTCAAGTAATTTTGCAGTATTGGAAGGACGATTTCTTACAGTGGAATCCAAACGCTTACGAAGGCGCAACAGAAATATTTCTATCGTCGGGCGATGTATGGATACCGGAATTCTCGCTTTACTACAGGTATTCACAGTGTAGCCACCAATCGATCTTCACTAATTTGTCTAACTTCATTTTGATCCAATAACGAATCTTTGTTCGTTTGTTTACATTCACTGCTGTCAAATCCGAACTGAACCTCTGCTTGAGTTCAAAGGTAATAAATAAGTTGCAGTCATCACTACAATCAAGCGGTCAAACTCGTAAGCAATAATGACGTTCGTATTAATTACACGGGTCACGTCCGCTACTATATACCTTTTTCAACCGAATCACTGTGCAAACTTGACGTTAAGTTTTTTCCATTTGATATGTAAGTTCTAAATATACATTCTGCTAGTGCCATTTGCGAATACCTTCATTTATGTATTATATCTCACCATCTCTATCACTGAAATTGGTTCAATTCGCTATTTGAATCGCTTGATTTGATTCGGTTGTCCTATGCTTACAACTGGAGCGAAAACGAAATAAATTCGAATAAAGCAAGTGGGAGTGCTTCCGAAGGACTTCTTTGTAATAATTGTTGCCTCACTTTAAGACAACAGTGCACGTTGCTGTTCGGCTCATGGGCACATTCGAATGAGTCGATAAAATATTTACTTTATTCAAAGAATCTTTCACTGATCGACTACTACGACAATCAAGAATGGCAACTTGACACGGTCAGTTTCAATTCTTTGCTTATTTCCAAATTCCAGTCTGAACAAGTGCTTCAATCATACCACACATGCCTTTGAGATAAGGAAGCTTTTGACAATGTGGTGATTCATTCGGAACATGTTCATTTGATGAGATGAATTGATTGCGAGATCAGTTCGTTTCAGGAGCATAGTCATGTGATATCTGATGGCTTCCTATACGACTACTTGGATCCACCACTCTTCTGGGAGATGGTCATTATGGAGCTGGTGGTTATGAGACAAAGTTTTTATTATGGTACGAAAATCAAGTTCATTGAGAGCAGTGACTGAAAACATTGAGCAAGGAATCGCTAATGGGATTATGAGGGTGGCGTAATTGATGTGCATTGTATATTTTGGCATATACAATGCTCTGCAGTGAACTCAATGATCTCTGTGCGCTTTCGGTTATTTTCCATTAACATGCATCTCAGCGAACTGAATGCATACAGCGCTGTACAAGCGAGATGCACATTAATGAATCGCACTTCAGCGAATTGAATGCATATTGCGTGCAAAATATATGTATTTTGCTGACAGCTCATTTCCGAGTGTAACTTCTTAAAAAACATTCAAAATATTCTAAATTCATGATATTCACAAAAAAATTCCAAAAATGTTGATAAACGAGTTGATCTCACTTTATAGGTTAAAGTAAGAGTTTCGATCACTTCTGATAAGGATGCTATTCACTCTCAAATTATCTTTCAGTTTTTAATTTGGTAATACCAAGCACAATTATCACACTCGTATCCGTCATTGGTTTTCACACTCCAAGTACGAGCGGACGAGTCAGGTTGGTCCACGAAACCTCCAACTTGAACAGTTAGAAACTGTTGAGCCGTGCCCCGTGCAAGTGCACAACACGGAAATATGCTTTGTTGATCGCTAAGTCATTACCTAATCATTTCAATTGCATTTCAACAGTCCTCTGCTTTCAGAGATGCAAAATTCCGACTTGGAATAATGACACTGATGAGTATGAGTGTTATACTGCTGGCAATCGTTGAGGATATGCCAAAGTTCAGCATGTCAAGCACTCGACGGGGCAGAGGATCATTTTCTGGAATACCACTGATCGGTACAATAATCCGATGGTTCTTTTTGGTGGACTCGATTCTTCTCTGTCCCAAAGACGACACACATCAGGAAGATTGCCATGAAACTGGATTCCTGTTAGAAACGAACTCGTGATCAATCTCTTCAAGAATTGAAAATCAAGCATTGCTTCTTGTCTATCACTGCAATCCGCTTTGTTCATATCATCAAGAGACTACTCATCAACCTCGAACATGTGTGATTATTCATGAACTGCATTAATTTATTATGTTTTTCAGGTTTATACTACTTTATTCTACTGGCAATAATTGGACTGTCGACGGTGACCACATCGATGTTTGTGTTCCTTGAACGAGATGTTCGAGTGAAGCATCGGATACCCTGGTATCTCGGATGGTTATCCTTTGATATCACCAATAATAAACTTGCAAGGTAGTGTAACATATTGAAGCTGGGAACCCCAGACAACAGTTGTATCTATGTTTTGTTGAGATTTGCTCAGAACAGTAAGATGAATATCAGGAAAACATTGTCGTTTCATTGATAATCAATCGTTGAAGGTGAAAAATTAACAACGTTTGAAGTAAGATGTTGAATATTTTCAGAACTTTAACACTGAAAAGACACTCTGGTCATGAACCTCTTTCAACGGTGAGTATTCCCTCTGAAGGACTCTTTGACTGCAACTTTTTACGCCACTAATCACCATATTCTCTCCAACCTCAGTTTCCCGTCACTGCCATATCTTCTGAAATGCTTGTTTGTTTAGCATTCGGTGCAGGTAATTCGGAGGTGACAACGGGGTAATGGAGGGGGTCAGGAAATTAGTATTTCTGATAAGCGCTGTCCATATCCATCAAGTGACTTTTTCTCTCACATTCGACAACTCGGTTGCAGATCAGCTCACCGTCACCTCGACAAAATATCCGAAAACGATTGAGTATCGCTCACTACGACAATATGTTGATCTACCAATATTTCACACAAATCCTCGAAGATATCACTAAATCCGTGGCCAAAATTGAGTGTGCTGTACAAGGAATACGGTATCTCGCAATCGTTTGCGTTTGTTTGAATATTTGCATTGAATTCAAATATCTGTTCGAAATTAATCTGTTCATTTTTTCGAGATACAGTGTATTGAGTGAAATGAGCTTTGCCGAGCAAGTGAGATAGATACGTCCAGAAAATCAGACATTTCTCTGAATGTAGGCAAAATCGTTCGACAACATATATACTTTTCTGAAACCAGACAATTTGGAGAATTCAATGGTGTGAAGAAACGACAATGTTATTGGGTAAACCTATGAATTGCGATACATTGAAGATGGTGACTCTGATATTGCTTAAGTAATGCACACATTGATCAAAAGAGATACAGTGTATTCAAATGAGCGCAGCCCATGCAGCTCAATAATCTTTCCAATTCAGTTATTGCAAATCATATAACTCTAGCCAATTCAGACATCCTTTTAGACGACTTATATCCCTTCATATTCACAACAAAAATTGCAGGGAGGAAATCGTCTCACTGTTACCACAAGACGATCTCTACAGTAAGTGGCAAACGGTAATTCGTCGACTGGAGTTGATTTCGCTGATGTTCTACATATCGTTGGTGTGTATAACGGCGTTCATGTTCTTCTATCATGACTGGTACTGTGCAATTGGGCATAACCCATGCGGACAATTGAATCTCAAGTGTCCATGGATGCAAGTTGAACCGACACATCCACATTGCCTTTGATTACTTTTGTGGAGAACATTTCTACTGATCTCATTTTTTAACGAGATGCATTTCGATGTATTGTAATAACTGATTGTTGTTATTCACTCTTTAAACGTTCACATAAAATTACTCCGTATAAATCAGCCTCCTCGATCACCAATGTAGATATTTCGCAGTAAATTTCTGTTCGTATGAATAATACCGAGTGACTGTCAAAATCATGTTTTCCACTCGATTGTATTCTGTTTCACTATCGTTGCGATTTAATAAACAATTATTTGCGTTGTAACCGAACGAACGAACACGAAAAACATTCAGAAGTGTTTGCATGCATGAAGTGTGTTGTAAAAGAACAATACACAATAGTGTCATTTTATTTTCATCGTCAATCAAGAAATACAACAATAACAACAATGAAGTCAAGCAACACAGTATGAAATTCTCCTTCTTTCCATCACGCGTACTGCACTTATTTCAGTTCTTTGACTTGCAGACCTGGAGGTAACGATTGCTTCAGCTTCTCGGCCTTTTCTTTATCCTGAAAACTTGCATTCATCGGAATCTTTCAAACATAATGTATCAGACAGATCAAGGTAACATTCAAACATATCAACATAATCGTCCACTAACTCAGAATTTTACACTAATTTCTCTAAAATAAACAAGAACGATGCCAGAAGGAAATGAGCACGGCAAAAAAGATCATACCTGGATAACAAGGGTGTAAAGGTATTTGCTGCATCGAACCTTGAACTTGACATTATCTGAATTCTTCTTAATCTTCACTGACTTGGCATCCTTTCGCCGTGCAGTCAACAAGAACTCCTTAATTTCGGTTATCTGCTTTGGCATTCTGAATAGTGATATTCCCTGAAATAGTGTTGAATAGCTAGAGAACGAACACAACAAATCAATGTAAAATTAGCACGAAATGAGCACACAGTAACAGTTTCAACTACCAACATCAATTTTTTTGATACAAGAAAACTGGGTTAAGACACTGGGCAAATTGCTCTATATAGAATTAATCCATGTGGATACAGCTGAAGATTTCATGAAAAAATGTGCTATTCGCACTCGGCGTGAAAAGACAGACGATATTTTGAAATAAATCGATAAGGACAAAAGTAGTGCAGGCGAATAAAAGCATCTGTAGCAATTCGTACGCTTTGAACAGTTAACAACTGCAATAAAATCTGTATCCGACAGTCCCAAATGCAGTACGAAATCGAAAGGGATATGGAAAATGCTCCCTCTCATGCAAATAATTTTATGATACTACCCAAGAAGAGCTGTCAGTTCGTTCACAATTCAGAAGCATATAATCTTTTAATACTTAACAGCAAATGCTCCTCAGAAGATTCTAATGCCTCAGATGATTCTCTAGACCCCATCTCATAATTCACATCAAGAAATAAACGGAACAACTAAAGAAAATCTCATTCTAAGCCAGAAATTAACCTAATTTAATAAATATTCAACGATGCGAACATTTCACTATTGTTCATTCAGTCGTTCAGATGAGTACGTTGAGAAATTTGTCATTGTAGGACCCAACGTTAGCATAAACAATGTAACAGCCCACCAAGCTCGTTACTATTGCTAAACTTAAGGAGAATTTTTCAATTGGGAATCATGAAAATGAGAGAATTGAGGTAAATTGATGAGGATATCAATTCTTAAAATCTGATTAAGCATCAAGAACGTGTGAGTAGTGATGAAACCTGGTTGGAATGCGATAATCAAGTGAAGACTTTCTATGGTAGTGAAGATCAGGCCAAAGATATATGTCATCCATCCGACAGCTTCGCATTCGACAGCAAAATGTTTCGCATTTTGCAACATCACTGTGAACATGACATCAGATTAACCAAAGAACATCGCAAACTCGAAATGATCATAATGTATTTTTGCACATCTCACATCCATATCCACGACGCTTTTATGTAATCACATCAGTTTTAGCCTTTGAAATATGGCAATTCCCAGTGTTCTCCAATAGAGCTCAGTCTGGGATATCATGATTGTACTGTTTGACGAAAGAATGCCTCTCGTCGGTTCTTAACAAGCCTGTATTACAGTACATCATCCATGACGTTGTCCTACAGTACTCCTACTCAAATGACTACCTGTACACTTAAGTGTGCTTATATTACTGGACAGTATTCGAAATGAAGTGCATTTTCCGAGGAGAATTTCAACTTTTTGAAAAGAATTTTTCATTCGCTTTAAACACACTCAGCTATTTATCCGGAACTTCTGAAACGGATCTAAGTGGACCAAATTCAGACTCAGTGCTCACGATCCGTCTTCCTAATTTACTCCGCTACTTCTTCACCAGATTCAATATTCATAAGCTTATTCCATTACTGTTCTCTTGAAAACGTTAGCACGGTCACCACTTCATCATTGATACTGTGTTACGATAATGACAACTTTATCGACATTCAAAAGTTTCTTATCGACAAATAAATAAATAAACACAGAGAATTGCGCAACAATCTCGTGAACAACACACAATGAAAATGATACAATACAAATGATTCATACCCACTTCCATGCATCTGAATCGAACGAAAACAAAAATAAGACGTCAAAAGGCAAAATAACAACACAAACATAAATCCGATCATCGTGCACACGAATGGCGGATTCGCCAGCTACGAAGAGGCAACCACTACATGCTAATACCACAATGCCTCTCTCCTGCAAGTCATCTCATGCATTACCAAAACTATTCATAATATCTGTGAGAAACGATCAAAAAATCGAACGTAATTCTAAGACGAAAACATAAAATAAAAACGCAAATGAAGAAACAGACAACAATAAGTTGAAATAATAAATTACATCAAGCGCACATGCAATAGAATAACACTGCATGCATCACTCACTACATTACTAAACACATAAGAAAGGTCCCCAAATCAAATGAAAGACACAATAACATGACGCAAAATAATTAACACGGTTTTGTTTGTGCAGGACAGGCAAACGATCTGAGATGGATGAATGAATAAATAGAACTCTAAGACATTGGAGAAGCAGTCTTAGTTTTTATATAAAATATCATAATGTCCTGGACGATACAAGAAAAACAATCGAGGCGGACTGGAATCGACGACAAAATCGTAATGTCGACCGCCATTCGGTGCCGAAGATCGATCCATATATTCGATACGTATCGATACTTCTAAACGATTCATTTTCAATAAAATTTCAAAACAACCTAAACTCATTAACATCTACAAAAATTGCAGTACGCAATTCAGCGCCTATGAAATCATAAAGTAATCATTGGCTCAATGAACTCTCTTCAAAGGTGAAAGTTTACATAACATCTATCATAATTTCTTCACAACTCTAATGCTCTTCCAAAAAAATTCGCATCGAAATTTATGCAAAATCCGCCGATAACGTTTATCAATCAACCGCAAACAAACAAAACTAACTGATCGCATTTGTGAGTGCAATAATAGCCAAATGATCACAGTCCCTCCACATCGGCTCAATTTCATCACGACAAAACTGTTCCATACTTCGACCACCTTCAACGAATCCTTCATACAGCGGCGCATTCTCACGCAGATATCCCGATGTTATCAACCTTAAACTCAAAGCACCCGTTACAATCACTCTTTACACACAGTTCGGTTATCAGTTCAAAAATTTACATGAAAAACTCAAAAAGAAATGAACCTGAGGAAAGTAACGTAATAATTTGATGGACCGTCATCATTCAATGCGCCAAGTGTTTTTCGTTCGGTTCGTTTTCCAGTTGCGATTTCATCCAAGAGTTCATCGAACTGATCAAATTAAAACTCATCACAGCAAACGATTAGATTAGTTCAACCAACAATACCACTCCGACTCACAATCAGTACAAAAGGAAAACTTAGATACCGTCACAACCTAATCGATTGTCACCTAGTGGAATACACTGGGAGACGGTTCAGTTCAGCTAATAAAATGCTTTGAAATACTCAGCAATTGAGAAAATAAGAACACAAACTCACCCAATCACAGAAATCACCTGTTGTGAATTCAGGGAAACCAAGCTTCAGCAAACGGTTCCGCCAACCCTTACAGACTTCTGTAAACCTGCAACGTTCCATTCAAATTTGTTTACAATTAGACATTTCATTCAAACAGAAAATTTTCATGCGGTTTGACAACTGGAAGACACTGGGCAATACTGTGGATGGGCAGTAGAAAAGCGCTGAGATAAATCATTGAAGCATCATCACCTTTTCAATTCATTTTGATCACGAAACAGTGACTCGAACTCAGCGCAAAGTAATGCGCGGTAGAAGCAATTTCCGTCACCTCGAATACGACGTAAACTCTTATATGAGTCGGCCAACTCCTAAAGATATAATGATATCAAGATCTCTGCAAAATTGATTGATACATAACCATACAATTTAAACCCTCTATTACAGTATTTCTCAACGTCATTCCTCAAACGCTTCAAGAAATTGTGAGTGTAAAATGCAAAAAACAGGACAGATTTGTGGATTTTTTTGGAGAAAATAACAGTGAAAATAACGACAATCAAGACCGTGACTACGAGGATTAAGGTTACAACCTAACGATAGTTTTAAGCAACTGTTTAGAAATTTAGAAAAGTTTTACCTTAGCTTTCTGATGGAATTCTGAACTTTCGTTTGCATCATACGTTTCGACAAGAATTGATATGGGCAACTTCTTGCCAATTAACGGCTGGTTTCGTTTAATCTGAATATTTCATTGTCTAGGTGAGCTGATATGCGATGCTGATCGCATCGAATTATGAATTTTTTAAACGATTAACGTTCAGTGGTAGAGTTTAACGTCAATACAACAAGGTGATTCTGACGAAATATCAATGGAAATCAAAAAAAATGATAGTGAAATGACAAATGAAATGAACCTCATTCTCGATTTCTTCAGTCTGCCGATTGACCTTCTCGTAGAGTGCCTCCTCGTCCTTGTTCAACTGATCTGCGAGATTCTGGTCATCATTTTGCTCACATTTAGCATTTCCCTCATTGACTGCTGACGACATCTGAACCAAACAAATTCTTAAAATTGTTGCAGTATCTCCAGTGGTATTACACGACGTTAAAACAATAGTAGAAAGCATCCACTTCAAATTCTTTTCACGTACAACACACAAGCAAAATCGTAAATTACTCCTCACATTACACAACAATTCTTATACCCCTTTCGGTGATATTGTTTGCACTTCCACTTCTAAAATTAACATTCACATTAATTTCTTATTGGCGTTATTTGAAGGCGAAGTGAGAAAGTATGGTAAGTTGTAACGAATGCAAAGTTCACAACGAGTGATATAGTGCTGAGAGATCGCCAATGCATAGATAATGGTTCATGTGATTTGAATGTCTTCATGACATATCCGTTTTTTGAGAGACATAATAAAGATGCATCATCAAGGGATGAGTTGGATCAAGCTGAACTTCATTCATTCATGTCAATCCGTCGAAAGCCAAAAAGTACACAATTAAATTTAATGCCATTCAAATTTAGTACAGACGTCAGTTAATTCTTGTATATAACAAGAGGATTTGCCTAGAAAATCTGACAGAAAATCCTTGAGCACCATAGAAAATATTTGCCACAGCTTTTCGAAGGAGATCTATCTTATCAGACCTTTTGAGCTATCAAAAAATATCAACAAAAATTTTTGGAAGGTGAGATATTTTAAAATGAAATCACACGTCTTGTTTATGACTTATTCTACGGCAATCCACATAACAGACTACTGGTGAATTGCAACCGCAATCCCGAAGCACCATAAGAAATTTTTCTCTTAACACAACAATCCTCTTTATGCAATGGTATCGAAATATAATGAGGTGTTTAAGTAGAGTTAAAGCCAGAAACAATGGTGTTTTATTATTGTTATTATTCACACTTCATTCATATCACTCGAGATATTTTTAAAATGTTCTTTCGCAAAGCACAGAAGCAAACCCACCAATCTAATAAATACGTTTAGAATGCCTCATGACTTACAGTAACCTAATAACCGTCTCCAGCATCTCGCAGTTCATGCATACAGTCAGCTGCGAGTGCACATAATATATTAATGGTGGTAACGACTGTCTACTGTTTACGAATTATCGAAATCCTTTCACTTGTGAAATCTAGTTCGTTCTGCTGATTATATCTTATTCAGCCTACCTCCCGCTAGCATCTCATATCCACTGGCTAGAAGGAGTTCTATTTTAAGTTAAAATGAAATGAATTTATTGAAGAAACCTTCAATCGATGTGACACAATATGTTCAATTTTATCGAAACAACGCACCAGTGAGTGCTGAATGGTGATGAATCAGAATGACAAGATTGCACTTATTGTTGAATAATGAGCAAGCAACACCTACCTCTCTGATCACATGACAGGCAGGCATCATGCATACCGAACACAATTTAGATGCTCATCTATCTGAGAATAGCGATACACAACAATCGGATAAATAAACTTCATGACAACAAATCGATAATTTGGGTTATTAGTGCACATGCATGTGTCGTTTTAGTGCATGATGTTGTTGCACGGTGACATTGATAGTTCATCGATTGTGACAGTGATCAACCACAACACACAATGTATTTGTGCACTAACTCAATTGCTCGCCTCTCTAAACACACCTCTGAATCAGGAAAAAGATTTGAGTTAGTAGCATTTCGGAAGGCACTTAGATGTTTCTCATCAATCGGTTGATACGGCCTTTAATTGGTCCTTTATTCGGTCTGATAGTTTTGAGCACCTCATTATTCGGCGCTTATATAATCACGCTGTTGTTGCCGCTGTTGTTGTTCGGTACAGCACAGACATGGAGAGCCGTGCTAGATCGGGCCGTCAGCTTTTGGATGATCGTTCCCGTGGTAGGTTTCTGTTCGTTTCAGACCCGTTTCATTTGTTAGGCAACCGATCGAATCATTAACATTAGGCATATCCGCTTCATCTGATCCGATTTGGTGTATCCGCTTATATATCCAATTTTGTACATCTAATTTCGTATATTGTTAACATATCCGCTTCATTATTAGGCATCGTTAACATCACAGAAGGCATTTTTGAAGTAATACTTCCATGTGATGTAGATGAACGAATTGCAGTCAAAGAATAAATTCTTGAAGAACATATGTGAAAAATCATATTTCCAGACATTATTGGAGCACTTATTTGGTGTGAAATTCAAAGTGACTGGTGATTCAATAGATATGCATAAACCAGCCATAGTGATCATGAACCATCGAACACGAATCGATTGGATGTACTTTTGGGTGGCACTCTACAAGATTAATCCGTGGCTGATTAGTACCAGTAAAATAGCGTTGAAAGAAGAGCTAAGAAAAATTCCTGGAGCAGGTTTTGTGTATTCACATTTGATTTGTGACTGTTTCGGTTTTGATAATCTGGTGTCGAGATTTTTGATAGTGTGTTGATGAATGCAGGATTTGGAATGGCCGCGACTCATTTTATATTCATGCGACGGCAAGTGGATGAGGATAGAAGGCGATTGACTGATGCGATTGACTATTACATTGATATGAGACGCAATTATCAAGTGAGCTGTTTGCTAAATGTTCATTCGAGAGTTATTACAACTGAATTGAAGTGAATTCAAATGAATATGCACAATTCACTGTAAAACATCTTCAATAAGCGACACCCTCCTTACAGATTCTTTTATTCCCTGAAGGTACTGACAAGAGTGCTTGGACAACACGTAAAAGTGATGAATATGCGAAAAAGAAAGGCTTGAAGCAACTGGATTATGTTATATATCCTCGAGTGGCTGGCTTTACACATCTGATCAACAGAATGCGACAACGTTAGAGTCTTCGTTTGATTGAACTGCTTTGAAGGGATCTTCTCTCTCAAATGCAATCAAAAACTCAGAAAAATGATTCGGATAATAGTAATAATTATAATTATGATAATAATAATGAAATAATAAAGTGATGATAACAAGGTAACCAGTGGTAATTAACCGAAATAATGCACAGCAAGCACGAAAGTACCGTAGCACGTTTTGGCCTTAAAACGCCATCATCAGCCACAATATTAAACATCAAAGAACTGAAAAAAAGTTTGCAGGTAACTATATAGGTTGTATTTATGATGTAACGGTTGCTTATCCTATCAATGTGGTGCAATCCGAGATCGATTTGGTGCTCAAGAGTGAAGCTCCTGAAAGAGTGCACTTCGACATAAGGCGGATAGATATTGCGCACGTACCGAAAACTGACAGCGCTATTGCTGAATGGCTCAATCGGTAGCGTGCACCAACACATTTCTAATGTCTTAATCTTTTTTCACAACAATGAAGACTTCATCTGAATCGCATCATTCTTCTTTGATTACTCCAAACCTTCGTATAATAGACAATTGATTATAAAATTTGACAATGATCCTTGAGCAGTTCATTCTTCGTGCTTCAAAATATACATTCCATAAATTCAGTCTTATTCAGTGCCTTATAGTTACAGCCTTTACTTCCACTCGTGCAGTTACTCCAAATGATTTTATGCACTCATTCAGCACTCTTCTAATTACATCTCCTCGAAATCGAATAGGTTCTATCGGCCAGATTATTTCCGTTTGATCGCTTGGAGTAGAGCCTGATCACTTGCAGGTTATGGGTGCTGAAAGACGCAAAATTGGCCAAATACTATTCGATGCCACCTTTACAGAGGCAATTCTCATCAGAGGGCGAAAAGTTCGTGTGGGATGTACGTAGGTTGATTGAAGTTTAACGAGATCTGAGTTGCTCGGTTGGATGCACTGAAGCGATGATACATAGATAAATGTGTTTGTATATTTACAAACAGAATGTTTAGGAAGGTGATGAACCACGACATCGGATTGCGAAAATGTTCTCGTTTTGGTTTTGGATGGTCGTTGTGTCCACTTATTTATTCCATCTCACCTTTATTAGACTCGTGCAGGTCAGAACATCTCATCTTGTTCCCTGATCCCTGCCATATTTCTTCCTTCTCAATTCTCTTATTCAGAACTATCACACAAATTTTCAACTGTTCTCGTATAAAAATTCACCTGCTCACTTCAGTTTCAAAGCTTTTGTCGTATTTCGTTTGTTTTGTATCCATAGCAGGTGAATCAGTAATCAATCACGGAAAAAGAAATATCCCTTTTACTGGAATACAACTGAAAGAAGATGAATAATTGCTGAAAGGCTTACCAAATTGCTATGTTAATTCAAAACCAAAAAATGTGGTGATAAAGATGTATGCTTGAAAAATTGAGTGTTGAATTGAAACTACAAATTATTCGAAAGGTCCAATCAATTGGCTAATGGTATGAACTGAACATCGAATGAATATTTTCAGATGGTGACATTATATTCAGTAATTGCGGCATTTTTAATGAACTGTCTATATGGTGGTATCGATAAGATGGTTCATTATTTGTGGTTAAGATCGAAACCGAACAGGACTCGAACATTTTCAAGGAATCTTTGATTAATTACCACAGAGTGACGAAATTAAATGTGTAATGTAATGTGTTCGCATTTATGTTCGTATACGATTATATGTAATTATTATGGTGGTAACGGTAAGATGGTTGTTTCATTATATGGTGGGTAATAATATGAACGTTAAAAATAAATATTCATTCCACCCGATATCTCTCTCATTTACAATACAAACAACTTCAGTGAACATGAGAGCACAAAGAACACAAACAAAACAAAACCGTTTTCCAGGTATTCGGCCAAAAATGAATGCATCAACAATGATAACGATGATAATGAAAACAGTAAAGTATCAATAATCACAATCAAATTCACAACCAGTCAGATCAATTCAATCATACTTCAATATCAGATCAGTTCAATCAATCAATCCGATCAATTCTATGATAATCAGATCAATTTGTAATATCAACATTAATATGTATTTTTAATTTTTGTATGTGATTTTTTATATTAATGACGTTTATGTGTGTTAATAATATTAACGATGTTTGTATGTGCATAGTTGTAATGCAATCACGATATCCGGGATATGAGGATATCGTGATTGCATTATAACTATGCACGTACAGAGGTTTGCAGTCATCCGGTTTCTCCGGTTGACTCGGAACGTCATTCAGCTTATTTAAATGTTTAATTGAATTAACTCGATCTTCAGATTCATTTATTCTGCCAATTAAATCATTAATCTCAATATTACATCTTTTTAATTCAGTTAATTCTTCCAATTTAATTCAATTAATCGCAGATCTTTCCATTAGTATGATTTAATCTTTCTTTATTTCTTTCTTTCAATTGAATCAAATTGTAATTACTTCGACTTACATTCATTATGAAGTATCATTATGTTCCATTACCTTTTGTTTTATTTTCTATGATATTTGCTTTTAGTTACAGATTTTTCATAATACTATCATGTTTTCATGCAATGCTTATTGGTATTTTTTATTGTTGTGGGTCTAAATTGTGTATGTTTAATTTGAAATAATTCGTGATGGTTATTATGCATTTGAAAAAATGCTACAATATATTATGAAAGTAATGTTGTAAACAGTAATGATGTAAATGAGTATTATGAAAGATTTTTAATAAATAAAGATGAATAGTAATAACTTGTGTGGTATTACATGGAAATAAAATATCAAAATTATCGAAAAAGGAGCAAAAAACTTCTCCGCTAAAAATCTCACAAAAATCCTTACCTAATAACCCCTTACTATCTCAAAATCCGCAATTTCGACATATCATATCTCAGCTTAGCATAAATATTTTGAGACGCTCAGAACGGTTTTAAGATGGCTTTGTCTGTCTGAACAACAATATCACAAGGAGAACTCCGATCCACCAACAGAAACCTAAAAACCGCGAAAATCGTCATTTCAGGATTTTCGGCCAATGGATTTGTTTTTTAAAGTATCACAAATTTGGCATCAATCGAGTTGGAATGAGGCACTGTACGCAACGAAATATGAATAAGCTCACTAGTTGTTGCCATTCTTGTGTTCTGACCGCAAAATGTGTCACTACCCGATTTCTAAGCGCCATCATAGCGAATTCTTCCGTCCGATTTCTCAGAAGAAAACCAAAAAAAA
>JAPYMA010000078.1:0-158813 GCA_035041965.1 Anisakis pegreffii | reverse complement strand
AACAGTTAGACTGATGTTGCAATGATAGATTGCATGTAGCCAATGGTCATATTAAAAATGCACATTTCATTCGCGTGGGTGTTCCCAACCTGTCGAGCTGCCAACAAGTGGGGCTAGGTTTGGTATATGCGACAGGCGTTCCCCGCCTACCGGCAGTCTCGGCGAATCGGGGAGAAACACCTAAAAATATGCTAGCGATATTTATCCGAGTATCGCTAGCATTTACTCTTCGGAACATATTACGGGCGTTCCCGGCCCGGGAAAGGCGCCGATTTGACCGGGGATAGGGCTTGCGCGTAAGTTGACCTGAGTAGTGTGTTCGTGCATTTGCTCAGGTAACGGGGGTTCCCGGACCCACCGTGCGCACTTTCCCTTAACAGGGGGGAATTTCATCGGGTTGACCATTGGTTGCTCACATGAAATCATTTCACTCAGTTTGAATGTTGCTAAATGCATTATAAGGGGAATTCTCTTAGATGTTTGTGATTACTCGCCGAAGCTTATCTATTAGCTAGTGTCATGACGGCATTCATACAATTCTATGAAGACATCCTTATTTCCCTTGCCAGTGCAGTTATTGTTTGTCATAAATGTTAATAAGATACTTGATGACTTTAAGAAATCCATCCGAATGTGAGGTGTAGATATATTCGTGTTGATATATTCCAAACGTATTGATATATTCCTATTGCTAATATTGACAACTTTCATGCACTTGATGACATTCGATCGGGAAAATGGATGATGGATCAACAGCGGAATGGACGATTCGAATCAACGCAGCAATTGATTCATCGGGAAAAGTTAATAAGTTGATAAATATTTCCTCATATATTATTTATTCCTTCTTCTTTGACTTTAGTTCACAGAATGATTCCTAACAGTAGTTCATCCATTGCTAGTCGGGTCGGAGACATAGACACTGCATTTTTAGCTCCCTGTAGGTGTGCGAATGCAGTGTGGCCGGGAGAATGGGCTGATAACCCAAGGAGAAATCCTATCCCGGTTCCGGGTGAACCCGGCATCCGTACCGTCAGACTACCATGACTTTATGGACAGCGGCGGGGGACCTCGGGTTCTAGATAAATGTAGCGTCTATGTCTCTGGCCAGCCAAGCAACTAGTCAAAAGGATAGGAATCGTTTGGTGACATTTTCATCTTTTTGTTTCTATTGTTTCATTATAAGCTTATGGATATATTTTAATTGCTAATGTTAAAAACTTTCATTGACTCGATGGCATTCGATTGGGAATACGGATGATGGATCAACAGCAGAATGGACGTTGCGATGGAACCGTTGCGTAGCCGCTACAATTTCATCACGGGAAGGTAAATTGATAGATATTTTGTTATGTATTATTTACTCTTTTTCCGTGGACATTAGTTCCATGAAGTAGGTGAGAGTGTTCACGGAATGATTTCTAAGTTTTGTTGATCAGTTGTTAGTCGGGTCGCAGACATAGACACTGCATTTTCTAGCTCCCTGTAGGTGTGCGAATGCAGTGTGGCCGGGAGAATGGGCTGATAACCCAAGGAGAAATCCTATCCCGGTTCCGGGTGAACCCGGCATCCGTACCGTCAGACTACCATGTCTTTATGGACAGCGGCGGGGGACCTCGGGTTCTAGAAAAATGTGACGTCTCTGTCTGTGGCCAGCCAAGCAACAATTCAAAAGGATAGAAATCGTTTTGTGACATTTTCTTCGTTTTATTTGAGTTGTTTGGTTATAAGCGTATGAGTACATTCTAATTGCTAATATTAAAAACTTTCATTCGCTGGATGGCGTTCGACTCGGTGTATGCATGATGGTTCAACGACCGAATAGCCGGTTCAACTCGATTGTTCAGCAGTCGATGCAGTTGGTTCATCACGGGTAGGTAATAACTTAATAAATATTTCCTTATGTATTTATGAGTTAAGAATCTTTTTATCCTTGATTTATCAGATTACCTCAAAATTGTTTTTTGAGCAGGGAATGTTTTTTTAGGCTGCGCTTTTTTGCGAACACTAGGATCTGAGGCTGCGCAGTGGCTAGTTTTCGACAAAATAAAACCCAACGGCCCTCTTTAGGGCCACCAAGACAATAAACCAAACTTTGTTCATTTCTTTCTCAATATATCGTCTCTTTCAAGAGACTGCATGAACGCTTAGCCACAGGATATCCCTGCTTCATAAAAATAGAATATTCAACGGCTTTTAATTTCATATGAAACTCGATAAGTTTTATTAAAATCTGCATGGCTTTCTTCTTTGCTGTCATATCCCTCTTCTCATGCTTCAGTTTTTTTTTCAAATGCATGCTGCGCAATGAATCCGTGCTTATTTTTTGTTTATCCTTCATAAGTTTTTTTGTTTTGAACGCAGTAACAGATTAGGTAACCGAACTCAATTATTCAGGTTAATTGCATATGTTTCGTTGGATTCGCCCCGAATGAATCATGTGCTATAATTGTTAGAAATATTGTTCTATGGTTTTATCTGATGATAACAAATTTAGTGCTTCAGGGCGGTGTTCTACTCTTTGTGTTGAATTCGTCAGTTTCCCGCAATGGAGACGAATTAATTTTTGATGAAGAACTGATGTCGTGATGTCTGCTTTTTTGTTGTTGCTTAAATATCTGTAATAAGTTGCATGATATGCTGTGATATATGTTGTTATGTGATATATTTTGTATGTTGTGACGTGATATGTGTTATCTGTTGTGATGCTTTATTTATTGTATGCTGTGATATTTTTCCATTTCCATTTTTGACGTGATTTATGTGAGAAGTGTAAAAGTTTTGGGGAGGGGGGTGTCGTTATTTTTGGTTTATTTTTGTTGCTGTTATTTGTTTGCTTCTTTTTGTTGTTGTTGTTTGTTTATTGTTATTGTTGTTTTCATTTCTGAAAGAGCTCTTGAGGAACTCCGTCTTCCGGCCACCTACGTGTGGTTATAAGAGCTCTTTCAATCGTTGCTGTCCGGCTAGTGAATGACTGTCGCATGCGTAGGGTTATGCACTGTTTACGGGCGGATCAATCAGACGTTATTTTTCGCATAATGAAATTTAAGTCATTAGTAACGGCGAGGCATTCACTAGCTAGGCAGTATCCACCTGATTTCCAGTTGCAACCAGAAGTCGAGGCTGTCGGTGTTTTTGCGAAAATTGGGCGGGTTTGGAGAGGTGTTTGTGCTAATCAAATGACAGCCATCGCTCTGGTGCTTTGGGTAATAAACGGCTTGTTGGCTCGGGCTGTTCAGGGTTGACAAGGCGTTTTCTACCCGAAGATTCGTTCAACTGGAAGTCAGGCTTTCCTTTTCTGGGCCCCTGGTCGCGAAACGGCACTTCGGCACCCGTCCAGCGGTCAGTGGGCCCCTAAAAATCATCAGGGCGGGTCGTCTGCGACGGTTATTTCTAGAAATTTTCAAATTCCCGCTTTTGAAAGGTAAGTCAATGTGCTGATCGGTGACAGGTTGCCACACTTGGCACAAAGGCAAATTTGCATTGTTTGTTCTTTTTATTTATTTATTTTAAGATTTTTATCCTTTTCCTGCGCTTCATAAGATGTAGGGGAGAATGATACTGAAGAAAGTGCATTAAGAAAATGGTTCTCAGAACTATTCGCGTATTCCTTCCCTCAGAAATACTCAATTATTCATTCAAGAGAATCAAAAAAACCCAGTTTGAACCCATTATAGCGAATAAAATAATCACTTGAAATAGAATCCACAGTCTTTGAATTGCAAAATAGGATCTAGTTTGTGTATGTCTGAGTGTAAACACTTCTGAATGTTTCCAACGCAAATATAATATCACTACAATTTTGTTCTTTGTCTTGAGCTTGTTTTCAACTGAGAGAATTTGATGTGTTTACTTGAATGAGGAAGGATTTGTTCTGGGAATTTTTCATTTTATAAAATACGAATGAATTGCAGTGATTGAACTTTTAACTCATTTCGATAGACAGCACCGAGCAAGTAAACAGAAAACCATTGTTCGAACAATTCCTGATTGGAAAATAGCCTCAGCGTAATCCTAAGCGTTCGCACTGCTCAAAAAGCGAAGCTTTCATTAATCATATTTCAGCAAAATCTTACTTACGGTTAGTTGAAAGGATGTTTCGTCAAGATCAAGCCATTTTAAACGATGGTGATTTGTGTTCACGTTCATTTATGCTAGGCAAGCAGTTTCACTCGTTAATTAGAAACGGATTCACGACGGGTGATGCTTACTAATGACCTGTTTAAGTGAATTGAATGTTACGGGGGCCGTTTGCGTTATTTCGTTCACGCTTAAGTGCACTTATAACATGGATTTGAGCCTTAGTTTGAGCAGAAAATTGAGTTGAATCCGAACAGCAATCTGGTATTATGGCAATCTTAGTTACGCGAATGCCTGATTAATATGTTTTCATAATCGAAATGTTTTATTGATTTGTAGTTGTGAAAAGCTGGTTGGAATCAAAATGAGTATCGTAAATGTTGAACGACCACTGTCTTGGGTGTGGCGTGATGATGAAACGGTACGTAAAATAGCAATAACGAGTTCAATCCGTCTCGATTAATGACGAATTCTGAAGATCTTTTCTGTTGGAATAAGAAAGTGTCCACTTTCGGTCCCGTTAAATTAAAAGGTTTTTCCTTTAGCCTGGATGAACCACACGTTCTCGTTCAGTCTTCCCATTCATTCACGCTTCCCGTTCAAGGAATCTGAATTTTCCGCCTTGTTTAAGGTCAATTGTCGTTGCCTATGGAATGGTTGCAGTACTATATTTTGTTCGTTAGAAGAGTTGATCCCTCATTTCGATCAGCATATCATTGTGTTATCAGCAAGTTTGTTTCATTCTTTCACTTTTTGTTGGCCTGAGCTTCGCATTCTCATGAGAACTCAAAGCAGTAAGGTATTTAAATGTCTCTAGATGATAGTACAGAATTTGTGCCTCTTGCTTTCTCATCTTAAGAATAACGGGTCATACCCATAGCGTTTTGAAACGGGGTATTCGATTGTTTCTGTCGAGTTGCAACTGTTTGACTTGGGTGACAGAAGTTGCGAAATGATTTCAGGTCTTTATTCCCTGTCATCATCGCCATCGTTTATTTGCCCGATTCTTGAATGTGAACTGATCCTGCAATCTATGGTTGATCTGAAACGTCACCTCAATATGCATAAATTTCATGCACATCGACAGTTTGTCGGTTTGAAAACTATTATGCAGCGACCCGATTGGTCACATTTAACGTCGTTCGTTTCTGTTTGATTTATTCTTTCATTGTCTTCATAACACTCAATTATTTGACTGAAAATTTCCTTCGCATTGCTGGAACAACAATTCGATATTCATTCACAGCAAATGCTATGGTTATCGGCGCTTCTGCAAAGTTTTGTACCCATTCATATTTGGTGAATCAGGTTTGGTGCTCTATGAATAACAAGTTTCAGTTGCGGATTCGCGCCATCCACTCCAACACGTATTGTTTATGAGGGTGTTCCGATGCGATGTGAATGGGGTAATTGTGGTGTAAGCCTTTATTTCAGTTGGATTTGTTTCACTTATTTCATGTGATAGTGAAATTTTGAACCAGAATTATCATCGGACGACCTGATAATGTTGCTGAAGAAAGCAAATTTGCGATCTTGCAGTCAGATGCAAATTTGTAGTCGTATTTTTGAATCATCGACAGCTAATCAGTTTTTTGGTGCCAACCTTAGTTTGACGGGGTACGGATGTACCTCGTCAATTGAAAATTCTGATATATTATCAATCTAATTGATGTTCTGTGGACGTCGGGTGCTTTCTCGAGCAAGCATGAATAGTAATCATGCACTCAAACGATTTGATTTTTTATACCAACTAACGCATCGGTTGATGATCAGTGGAGCCGTGAAATTTTTAATTACATGTTTTTGAGTGAAGTTTAATGGCAATGTGCAGGATGGTTGTTGATGTCATGTTTTATGAGATTGCAGATGTTATTTGAAGACATATTGCAATATGCCGAGCATGTGAAGCTTCATGTAGATTTGCTTGGCACCGAAGATCGTGACCAACGTAATTTATTGAGATGCCATTGGAGAGGTGAGGTGCCATAGCCATGACTTTGTTTGTTTGTTTTTGGTGTTGTTGAATCGTTTTTGATTGGCCTGGAACCAGTACTGAAGAATCGTTGCTTAAATTTCGGAAGTAGTACATCGTGGAGAAGGAGAAAATTTGCAGTCGGCGTTCCCGAAAATGCGGTTGTTTAGAGAAATGTCGGGGACGGGGTGCACGAAATTTCCCGTTATCTGCAACACACTACTCGAAAGACAAGGAAAACTGTTGATCATCTGTCACAGTGTTGATTGTTGTTTGTGTATGCAGTCATTTCAGAATGCACGGTTGGCTTTAAAAATAAAGCGAATCTGCGTGTTCACGTTCGTCATCATTCGGGCGACAAGGCGACCGCATGTCCGTTTTGTGGCGCATTTTTTGCGAGCAATTCGAAACTTTTTCATCATCTTTTGCGAAAATCATATCCCAATGGATGTATGTTTTAACTTCTGATATGTTTTTACCTCATTTCTAATTCTTAATGACTGTCAGGTAACTGAATTTTCTTGTGGAAATTTTCGTCTCATTTTTAGTCCGTAGTGATTGGCATGGAACGGAAGATATCTTGGAAATGTAAGATCAAGTTATCTAAATCGTGATATACTAATATATTTCTATCAAAAGTGATGCAACGAGATGATTTACTGGTTCAAAATCTTAAACATTAATTGGGTTTTAATATATTGATGGCGGTCGATTTTATAATTGGCGCACTGCTGGATTGAATTGAATGTTGGAGTGGTTTATGTTGGTTGTGAACAACAAGGAACGTGAAAAGTAATAGGGTGTAGGAAATGTTAATCATTGATTATTCAGCATCAGAGTCGATCATTGTTTCAAGTGCATTGTCGTGCTCCGAAACACAAGTGATGCCGTCGACTGCTGAAGAACATGGTGCCGGGCGAATAGCGTCGACAAATGGCTTGGTGTGTATATTGTGTCAGAAGCGATACGAGTGCGATCGTTTGCTACGAGAGCACTGTCGTCGACACATAATGAAGCATAAGTGCGATTTCTGTTCGGTGGTCGTCGACAGTCCGTCTGCGCTCCATCGACACATCTTTTCGGTTCATGCCAAGCAGCGCAATTATCAGTGTTTGCACTGTCCCAAAAGGTCAGTCAGTATTTCAGACAAACTTGATGCATTTTCGGTTCGTTTACTTGATTGCTGAATTAGCAGTTGAAAATTTAATTGAAAATGATTCTTTCAGATTTGCACAAAAAGGTGATCTACAACGTCATCAAGCGATTCACAGTGACCGATTGGAATTCGCTTGTGAAATATGTGACGAAAAATTTCGCTGGCGTAAGCAACTCGTAATACATGCACGTAAGCATGATAAGGTTTGTGAGTTGTGATATTAATTTGTTGCAATTATTTCGAAAGTTTTAGTTATTAATGTTTTTATGACTGTTTTGAGAAATTATTTCTTTTTGAATTAATTGCTTTGATTCAATGAAATGTAAGATAATTAACTAGCGTTTTAGTTCAACTTTTGACATTATTGATCATTTTTGTTTATTTCTGTCATTTTGGGATAAGATTGATTCACAGGTATTGACTTTCTATGAGTGTTCCTAATTTTTATGTTCAAACTTCTTTTTTCATTGTGTTTTGAACGAATACATTTTAGATAAAGAATAACTGGAAATAATTCTTAAGGATTACAAGCAACATACACATTTATGTCATTTATGTAATGCAAAGTATGCGAACGGTTATGGTTTGAGCCGACATCTAGTGAAGAAACACAATTGTCCGATACCGGATGGCTTTACACGGTTTCAGTATAAAAAGTGTGCTGATGGATTTGCACGCTTGCAAACGAAGCGTTGTCTGAGTAAGGCTCTAGCAACCAAACTCGGCCTTCCGCATGAAGATACCGCCTATGTGACCGTTGTTTAATACTGGCATCTAGTGATTACGAGATGGCATAATTGCAGCAGAATGTTATTTTCTTCTGACGTCGAAACCATATTCCATTCCCGAGTGCTTCGGTTTGATGATGTTGGACGGTGTATTAATCAATTGAACAATGCATTCATCAGTGTGTTTGATTGAAAATCATATTGATTCGACTTCGGGACAGTGCACCTCGCCTCTTTTTTCGAGGTGCAGGATACATGACGCTTTGTGATGAATCATCCCCCTGCGGGGGTGGATTGGACCAAATTGCAAATACAGATACTGATACTCTGGATAGAATATTTCGGAGAGGGAGCGGACTGTTTGTGCATTCATCATGGTTTGCTATTTAGATTGAATTATGATAGTTCCTTAGTTCGACTCAATCCGAAGTTGATTACCGTTGAAGCGGTTTGACTTCAGCTAATCTTATGAGTTTATTTGTCACATTTCCAATTGTATATTTTGTGGACTTCTTCTGAAGTTGTCTTTTTGGAGTGGTCAAATCTCGATCGGGATCATACGACTATTTATTTTCATCGTGATTCATATGCACATGTATATTATTACAGCTACTGTTCATATCCTATTGTCGTTATCTTTCATACTTTCTTGGTGCAATAAATAAATTTCACTTGATCGTTGAAACATGTCATTATGCAGTGCACGTCCACATGAAATAAGCAAAATGTATAGAGACTGCTGGACGACAAATGTCTCAAATACTGCTATCGAAGTTTCCGAATGGAAACAACACGCTTATATGCAACGAATCCAATATATTGATTCTTATTACTGATGAGCAGCGATGATTTAGTGATAAATTTCCGATCGTACGTTCAATCAAGTGACAATGCCTACGATAAAGCCAGTCTCGGGTTTATTGTTATCTGATGCAAGACAGCTTGATCACCTGCTCTTATGTATACGTTAGACTGCACAAACACAAACACACACACACGCCAACTAAACGTTCGATATATCCATGCAAAATCAGATCCTTTATTCTATTAGTCATGAAGAAGCAGTTATTGTGTAGAACTAAAAACAAATCCATCCAAGCAGAGTACGTCTATTGAATACCAATCGTCAAATGCATCGATTTTCGTTCATCATCAGAACTGCTTATGGTAGCACATATTTTATTACTTATTCATCGTTCAGTTAATATTTATCATCATTTTCAAACCGATATTTTATTCTACACACCAGCTGAGCGGTATTCGACACACCTGTAATATAATCTGTACGACTGCTGCCTAAACTGACTAATCTGTCTTCTCGATGTCATTTGGCCGGGCTGGAAAGTTTCAGAGACGTCGAGATTCTGAGTATGTTTCACCAGATCAAGGTTGGTTGGTTCTGAACAGCTCTTAAGTGGGAATTTGAATTGAACAATAGATTCATTAATAAATTCATTCAACTGAACTGAATTCTCAAGGGGACAACTTCAGACCCTATGACATGGGTATGCCGTTTTACCAGAGATTCATTTCGTTCAGCCAATGCGGATTGAGGCAACAAGTTTCCGCTATTCAATCAGATATTATATTTCGGACGAAAGGTCAACAGAAATGAATTTTGACCCTCCTGAAGAATTGTTTATCATTTCTTGTTTATAATTTACCTACAGAAGTACACTGATTCACTGAAGCACTAAAAAACTCACACTCACTATTTATCATTTCCGTTCCAAAAATCGTCTCTTTTATGTGTTGAATAGGAACAATTTGATGTATTCAATACTCGATCGGACTTAACAGTTTCTGAATAGGATTGAACTTCAAGGTGATGCCTGACCTATTTCAATTATGCAATCACAAAGTCAGAGCTGAATCATCCAAAAATGAATCAGCAGAATGAATATCTTCGTTCATGCTGTCACGCTCGAATGTGGCTAGCGTTCACTGGTTTATGCGAGGGATAATTATACATGGGATGTGCATCTGATCTATGAATGATCACTATACGCATTGATCTAGTTATCCGTAATGAAGAATAGCATTTTGTAAATTCAGTATCGCTTACTCTAATCGCAAGTTGTTTGCTCAGATGAGATGTGCAACATTCGTTAGCAAAATGCAGAGCAGCCTCCTTTTGCGGTGTACTCCGCTAATTCAGTCATCCCTCATATTGACAGTTATGTTCATTAAAAGAATGCCGCAAAGATGTATCCGACAGTGCTTTCTTATTTGGAGTTTGCACTGGATTAGTTGCAACCTACCGCGGTCACAATCATGCATTGAAATAACTCTTAGGACGCATTAGCTTTCAGCTTTCTTCGTCGTTTTAGTCATAAGTAAAATATAAACGAATTTTGTGGGGAAGTAATCGGATGACTTGATACAGATGGAATATGCGAATATATTTCTGCAATAAATACAAAGGGATATTGTATGCGAAGTAAGATGAGAGAATAGTTGCTTAAAGTTGAGTGTTTCAGTTTATACAACAGACACATCAGCCAGTACATTTGAACCGGGCACTGGTGCGGAGTATATGGCCCGTACGAGGGGCACAGTGAATCATGGTGGTAATGCACCGGGTAATATTTTGACGAGTAATGCGTTCAGTACTGATCCACATCCGGTCACTTTTCGCAAACAGAGAAGGTATGTTTAACAAGATGAGTGGTTGCTAGAATCAGACTCATTTGATCACAGCAGCCTCTGTCGACAAGTCACACTCTCACCGATAATATTGGTGTCAAAATTTCCACCGATTCTGTAGCTGTTTCGCTTACAGTTAAACAATGTCTCAATTTTGTTGTTCACAATGTACATTTAGAAATATTAGCCACAATCATGTTTCATTCAATTCGTTCAACAATTGTGGATTCTCGTCCATAACCAATAGATATATTGTGCTTTACAGTACCAAAACTGCTCTGATTGTGGCTCTAATCCTTTGTTGTGTCCTAATCACATTGTTAATTGTTGCGATTATCGTGCTTCTCGCGCTCAAAGGTACGTGCTAGCGGATCGATTCTTTTTCTTCTTCTGGATATTTTACGATTATTGCATTAATTTCACTCATGGTTTACAGAGCTCTCTTGATTTTCTCTTATTTCACAATACATTTACGCCGGAAATTTATCTGGGTCTATATTGTTAATGAATAAATATTGGAGCAAGTGAGAGATTTTACTGCTGCATTAACTCTTAGCTTTCAGCCGATTTTGTCACCTTTTTTCTGTTACAGTATATTTTTATGGTTTGTTTGGATAGTCAATTGTTTGGTAACGTTTTTTTCCGGGAAAATGCGCTACGCTCTAAATCAAATAGCACTCCTTTTTAGAATATTCCTTCAAAACTGATAAGTCCCATCGAACGAATCAAATATGATATTTGTTCGTCAAAACGTCTTCACGAAGGAAAAATAACGTTACAACTATAAAAGTTTTTGCTGAGAGACTTTCTGTGGATGTGAAAGAGTGATATGGAGCGCAGTTAGCATGTTGTAACAATTTATGGGAAGCAGTCAAGCTGTTGCCGCATGCTGACTCCTCTGCTTGTTTCATAATGATGCTGTCACTCTTCTGAAATCCAGACAGTAACAAAGCTGATAAATAGTTCGATAATAGTAAACAATTTACAGTGTTTGTGTTCAATTCGAATGACGCAAACAATGAAACGAGCGTATCACCTACTCGGCCAATAATCCCCACACTATATCCTTTAACCCGCATATCATCGTCGACCAGGTCACATCCTCAGATCACTACCTCTCCGACCTCGTATCCGAATAAATCAACAACATCCACAACACCGCTGATAACGCTTTCACCGATTGTTGGCGAATTCAACCAACGAAACTTCTTCTGCATGATGCAACTTCTTGAACAGGCAAATGCGGCATACAATGATCGCAATCACTATCAGTACATACAAGCCATGCAAATGATTGTTCGTGCTGTAAGCTGCATTTTATCATTTTCAATAATTTGATTTCATTCAGAACTTTGTACACGAATCGCGAATTCGGTTTACATGCGAACAGAGAAGTTTTTTGCACAGAAACGTTCCGTTCGGAACTGTTTATTCAATTATATTTATGCTTGATTTTACAGATGGTACACCCATCATACATTTTTTAGTGTACAAAACACTTTAAAAGTTTTCTGAAATTGTGATAGTGGATCAGAGAGATTGGTCACTAGATCAGAAAATGATATTAGTTAACAAGGTGGAGTGGTTGAATTCGATTCATTGAATGAAAAGTAGAAATTCTTAGTGAAGGCTTGAGAGAAGTATTTGTAGAGAACTGCACTCGTGCTTGACAATGATATTGATGCTGAGCCAACAAAATCTTTTTGTTATTTTCTGAAATCATGATTTCTCGAAAAGAAGTAATGCTGATAAACACTAAGTTTGGAGATTGCATTTAATATAGATTTGCAAAACGTTTTGTTGTGAGAATGAAGAAATAAGAACAGATTTGTTGATTTGATTTAATCAAATGAACTTAATTTACAGCTTAAAACTACCTTAAGTCAGTCAACACTTGGTCAATACTTAACTGGTGTTTCGGTGAATACTCTCGAGAACAGGTGAACGAACTCATTCGATATTTCACAAGATCACCATCTGACATTTTTATGCATTCGTGCTTACATTTACGACTATTGCTGTGGATATTTCATGATCCGTTGGCATCGTCAGCTTAGCGTCAGATAATATATTTAAAGAATACTGAGATGTTCATTTGTCCATCTCATAGATAATTGAAGCATCACAGTTCAGTTTCGAAAGTTCTTTCATTATCTGATAATGTAAGCACTGAAAATCTTTCTCGTTCTCTATATTTGAGATATTTTTTGGGAGACTGAAACAATCGGTCGTGGAGCGATGATAAAATGAAATCAGAATTTGCGAACAATTGAACTTGTTTAATCACTATTACAAAACAAAGCGTTATACTCACTCTTCTTTCAAAATGAATGCGAAAATCATAAACTTCACTTCTTTCAAGATAAATCGTTACAAGATAATAAAAATTTCCCTTTCAAGCTCTCAACTGCGGATCAGTTCCTGTGAGGAAACCTTGACGGCTTAAGTTATTTCAAAAAGCATAAAATATCAACAAAAGCTAATCTGTTTTAAAATTTACAGTGGCCAAAATTTGCTGGTACAATTCAGCGTGGATCTGAACGTACCGTCGCAAAGTGGAATCGATGCAGACATCGTACATAATGTGTTACTCAGTGATCTAGCTGAACTCGAGCAGCACCTCAATGCGGTGCACATCGATCGGAATAGCGTCTATGTGAAACAGTCATGAAATTATTATTCGATCGCTTTATATGTTTGTCGAATTCATTGTTCGGCAATTGATTAGTCGACTATTAAGTGAAGCTTTTTTTTTTTCTCCAACCGAACACTTTAGATCTCATTGCATCGCTCTGAAAATTACTACGTATTATGTGGAAATAACTCCTGACTCCTAATGATATTTAGTTGAAACTCAGCTGCGATCAGTGAGCTTAACTGACGACAGTCATCCGACGATACTTATAGAGCGTCTTCTCGATTGACAACCACGAATTATGATATGTAATGTGTTTCAAACGAATCACTTGTAGATGTTTGATGCGTATTCGCTATGAAAAATGCATAAGTTTTATTTGCGTTTTATCGTTAGAATAAAAGTTTGATTTTAGATCCTGTTTTCGAGTGCTTCTTGAAAGAGTCTGAATTAAACTGGTCATTCAGAATAGCACAAAACAAGGCACATTGAGATGCTTGCTTTTAATTTTGATCGATCATCAAACAATAAATTGAACGAATAAACTTGTTTGAGGACACACTCGTAGCCAGATAATCCTTTCTTTTTGAAGAATCGAGCTATTCGCCCTTCAAAAAATGTTGACCGCCGAATTAACAAAAGTCGGTAAACAATAAGAAAGTATTGTGTACTTTGACAGTGTGCCCCGTGCATCCACCCCGACAAGTAGTTCTGGTTGCAGATCAATTCAGAGAAGTGTGAAAGGCGTTTGGTTACGAATTTGAATAATGCGATGGTACAATGATTCAATGACTTGCTCCTCGTTCAACACGATTAAATTTCGCTTTAGTGGCGCGTTGACATGCAACTGAACAGCAAATAACATGGGATTGCTTAGTAATCTCAGCTTTTTTAGCTCTTCCTCTTACATAACTGATAAGCAAATTTACAAAACGCTCAAATTCATTGCGATGCTTAGAAATGAAGATGTAATCAAATGAGTTGAGAGGAAAAACAGGATTTATGATAGTCATTCGTGAATCTAAAAATTCAGTTCATTTGAATGAGACGTATCATTGTTCGTTCTCTAAAACCGATGGTGAATATAAACATAGGAAAAGTTTGTAGAAAAATTAATTGGTGAATTTATTTGGATCAGAGGTTTCGATTGAATACACTCATTCAACTGAACGAATCGAGAATTTTTGAAGAAGAACTGAACCAGCAGTTCATGAAATGTGACACTTTCAGTACAAAAAAGCAAACTTTTGATAGATAACGATGATGGGTAGTTTCGGCGTGAGATTTAAAAGAATTGTGAGGTTTCTCGAAGAATTTTTCCTCTCAGAAAGTACATTCCAGAAGTCTCATGATCACATATAAAGAGTGACATAATTTACGAGCATACACGGTACAGAAACACGTATTTGAAACGAATATGTATAAATAGATAAGCACATAAGGCGATTATCAACTAAACATTTTTCAGCGGTTCAGAGACGTCAATTGTACGTAGAATGATCACTTGTTTTCCACTGAAAATGTTGTCTTCTTTATGCTTCGATGACCATTGCTTTCGTATTGCTTTGCCAAAATGTGACAGCAATGGTGCACAACAACACGCACAACACCTAAAATTCCAGTGGGATTGTGGGAGTTCTTATTGTGTTGCATGGGAGGAATTTCCATGAAAATCTTCCCGAGGAGCAAAAGAAATTTTCTCATTCATCTTACTCAACAATTAGAGTCAAGTTCTCATTCTATCAAATGCACTCTATTATTGATCATTTGACTGTCGAACGTTATTGAGCAGTAATATTCGATTGCTGTATTGTTGATATCGTCTGTCAACACTTGTCAACGTATCTAGTAAATAGTACATGCTACTGAATAAGAAACTGATTCGAAGTGTGAAGTGAAATGAGACGAAGTGAATGAGAAAAAGTCATCAATAGAACGACTTTCGCATGTGATAGCTATGAGAGTGAATACAACACGTCTGAAAAGAATGAGAATCCATCTAAATCAGTTTGAAGTGAGCGTGTCATAGACAATAGCTTTTCATGCAATCAGAAAACTAATTTCTTTCACGCCGCTGTGAAATTTCCGGACCAGTTTTCTATTTTTTCCTGACGTTACACGTAGAAATAATAAGTTCTTGTATCAGGAGGGGGAGGGAGGGGGGGTGGGGGAACGGCGGCCTGCCAGATCATTAAAAAGGGTAATGGAGCACCCGAATGTAAGAACCACTGATGTAGAACAAACGCAGAGGAATAGATATTTATTTGAATATCTATTCTTGAAAGTAAGATTTGAAAGTCGCTGTCATTATGACATACCCGGAAACAACGGCTAAATAGATGATAGCACCAGTGATCAAGAAAATAGCGACTGGAACGACAATATTCCATAAGAACCAAGTGAAGCCTTGATCAGCCTTCTCTAGCAGATCTTGAAAGCCCGTATTCACTTTACCAGCCACAGAATTAGGAACTTCTGCGAAAAAATCTTCGACCTGAAATGTTACAAATAATCACCGTTTGTTGCACGACGAAGAATAAGATAAGATTTCGAAGACAGAAGGGGCATTCAGACTATAAAAAGAGTCCAGAAAGCACCTCATCGCCGGCTCCCTTCAACGTTATCTCAGCTGTATTAAGTGCTTTATCAGTCAGTTTTTTACCGCCATACTCAAGTGCTGCTTTCACATCGTCCAGCACATGCCTCGACTTCTCCACCAATTGATTCGCATCAACCAGTTTCGATTTGAACTCTTCAATGAAACTGTTTATTCAATAGAGCGCAATCGTGTAAAATTTGAATTCTTCAATCGTGTAAATTTGCTACAATTACTGTAAACGGTAGTTATCATACTACCGTTTACAGTAATTGTAGCAAATAGCTTGAAGTTAACCATATTCACTACATTGACGTGGTTACATAGGATGAGTATCAAAATTGAAATTAACTGACTTGATCCAACATCTAATCGTGAACAAGTAAACAGGTTAACATCTGATTTAATATCTGTGAAGATTTAATAGAGACATATATTGATCTAAAAGCAAACGTAAACGACGCCACCTTTTTGAAATGTACTTGTTGCATTAGTTAAGAATGTTTTAACGTTGAATAGCCAATCGTTTTCAGCTTTTCTGAATTGCAACAAGGAAAAGACTAAGATGAGCGATAAGGATACGTGCATCTGAAAGTTTTAGTCAACACACGATCGACTGAAATTTCGAACGAAACAAAATCATAAAAAGATCAAATAATCACGTTTTAAATAATAACAATCAGCTATCCTAGCAAACAAAACGGCGCTTTCAAATACTCAATACATTGAAATAGTCGACTGTACAACGAGATCCCTTAAAGAGTAGGAACGCTTGAGTTGCGATTAGGTCGGATATTGCAGAATAGTCGGCTAACTCTTATCCGATTGGGTCGAATAAGAGTCCGAAGCTTGAATCCATGAGCAAGTGGAAGGTTAATGACAAGCGTAAGGCTAAACCTGAGCCAGTTCAAGCTGATGTGTAGAAAATGGTGAATGGAATTAAAAGAAATGTCAATTGATTATGTGTTGATTACATAATCCACAAGTGTTTGTCTTTTCAATCATTTGAAGTAGTATTCAGTGATAATTGAATGCCGTTAAGATACTCTACAGTAAGTCATATGAATTGGCATCACGTTCTATGGAACATGAAATTTTAAGAGTGTTTGAGTCAATGGTCAACGAAAAGCACTGGTGGGTACTATTGACTATTTCACTATTGACAGAACCGATGAAGGTGGTAATGGTGACAGTGTTGTGATAGATGATTCATTTATTCACTTCATTTGACAAAGTTATTATAAGTTGGCTGTTGCATGTAGAGAAGACATCACTATACGTTGAAGACGATTTCTATCATCATTTGGTGCTCTCAAAAAGATAAATCAAACAGTAAACTAGACCAGTTCTTAGCAAAACTAATCATTCAACAGAATTGATCCTTCAACTTAAACAAAATTATTGTTTTAGTTACAACACCAGTCCCAATACTGTGCACTGCATCTATTCTTAGCAAAAAGTTTTTCTACAGTGTTATTGTACAAAATCATCATTGTTGGGATGATATAATAATAGAAGCATTTTACTCTGTTTCTATCATCATGTTGCGATTAAATACTTAAAAACAGAACATGTTCGTTTGCTTCATTGGTTTAAAGACACAGATTTCATCCATAGACATGTCATGTCATTTCTGAACCTGAATCAATCATGAATCAGTGTGAAAAATTCAACAAGAAGTGTGAAGGTATGATCGCAGATGTGGTGATATTAGGTAAAGATATGCAATGGTTGGCAAAAAAGAAATTCACTTTCAGAGCTTTAGCTGCGTAAATGGGAGGCAGTTCAGGTGGTTTCTGCCACCTGAATTGCACCAAATTCTACGAAACCCCTATGCTAGCAGTTTTACTATAATACGTCTCCACGTGTAAGTGTGAACGCGTAACAATCAGCATCAATCTGGCATAACGCAAGAAAATGTAACGTCAACTTCAAATGCGTTCTTCTATCGTCTTATGAGCACATTTCCTACGCGGAGTTCTTTCGACTTGGTGCACTTCGATGCTGTATTCGATCTATTGCAAGGTTGATCACTACAGTTTTGTCATGCTGCCAGTTTTCAAACCTCTCATGACCTTATTAGATTGCTTGTTGAGACTTACCTTCTTTTTCTCTATTTTTTTGCGAACCGCTTGTCGACGCACTACTGCAAGGCATCAGGAAAAGATTCGGTCCAATGTTGGATAATGTTGACTGTTTGCTTGCGGCGGGCTTTCATCCCAGGTGAGGAATTGAGCAGATAAACCTATATTGTCTTAAAAACCTATATTGTCTCCTATTGTCTTAAAATAAAATTTATTTTCTCGTGAAAATCTACTTTCGTAATGTTTCTCACATCTAATTCAAAAATGCGTGTTGATTAATGAAAATTTTGAATCATTTAGTGGTGTAATGAGGTTTTTAAAGTAGGCGATAGCGATAGCGATAGCGATATCGGTAGCGATAGCGCTCCGCTATCGATTCAGTGGGTAATAGCGATAGCGGTAGCGGACTAGCGGAAGTCTTTTCGCTAGCGGAATAGCAATAGCGCGCTATCGTTCTTCGATAGCGCGCCCAACACTGGATCATTGCTTTGTAACAGTAGAATAGAATTGCTGCTAAAAAATAGTAGAATTTATAAATCTGTATAAGTAATTACAGTCGTAGTGACAATAAGTATAGAATTTATTCAACAGATAAACACAATACAGTCATTCAAACGCTAAAATTAAAATTTCTTGTGAAAGTTTGCAGTCTCTGTTTTAAACGACAGCTGATCGTAAGTAGGATGAGAAATTGATGAAACAGGATGAGAAATTCGTCAAAGATCTGTTGGCATAATAAGTAGTTTTCTTGTTCGCTTCTCAATGAAGAACACAATTGTTTCGGCCACTGTCAACAATGTCGCACCAACGTAGAGCCCGATTGTTCCACCGATTTCAGCTGCAAACAATGATTCCGGTGAGACTATCCCAAAGAAAGTATGGCCGACAGCAAGAATAACGAATGCTGATCAAGCCGATAGCTCACAATTGATGATATGGAGAAATATTTCACGTATTCTACGCTTGCTAAAAATATAGAAATGATGATTTGCAGCATCTCAAAACTTACCCAATAGAAGGAACAAACTATAGGATCGTTCTTGTGTGATCACTTCTTGCTTGAAGTGAGCAAAATATATCTTTACGAAGAGTAGATTTATTCTGAAACAACGAAGATCTGTCCGCGATTACAGACTGGTTGCTTCAATCAAGCACAGGTACATGCATTCAGCTAGAGACAGTTATTTGAAGCGCTAAATTTGTTTGCATAAAAAGTACACGTCAAATGAAATGCATCCAGATTGAGCAATCAACTCACTCATCGTACTGAGGGCTTGGTGAATACGACTTCGCGATTGTCACCTGTCGCTGTAATCTCGACAACCATTCAGCACGCAAAAAATTCGACTTCTGTAACAGTATTGATGCCTACGGATCAGAAAGAAAATTTTTTGTGGCTCATCCATCAGAAAAAACTAGCCAGTAAGTTATGACCCAAAGGTATTCGTTACCTTGAGTGTTTGAGTGCATGTCAATAAGGTATGTAAACACTGGATGGAACGTTGAATTTGATATTCAGACGAATTTGCTAACGGTTGCAGTTGCGTGAAGTTAAGGAAGTTTTGGCGAGCCATTAACGCCGAATTGAAACTAATTAAGAGTTCGTTTATCTGAACGAGATATTAATTTGAAGTTCGATTGAACACAGTAATATCGCGATTGTGCGCGCATCAGCAAAGAAAGTGTGATATGGAACGGATAGTGCAAGAAACCGAAAATCTCGGATTTCAATTCAGAACATTTCAAATTTGGGAAATATCGGACTTCAATCCGGATAGCAATTCAAAAGTGTTCATGAAAGGTAGTTCACAAACTTTTTTAACACTTGTACCAGAGGCGAGCATAAAAATGATTTGTAAAAACATAACTTCCCAATTGGCTGATTACTATACCATTGTTAGGCGTCCCTCTTGAAAAGGATCGTAGGTAAAAAAATGCTTCGAAAATCTGACCTCACGAATTAAATCGGATTGAAGTATTTTTCGCATCTTTAACAGATCATGGATTTCATGACTGTCCTTACCTCCTTCGCTGAAACAATGATAGAATACAACTCCTTGAAATCACGAAACATGAACATTTTTATTGTTACTGAAGCTACGATATACTTACAGCCCTACACCTTGATGATAAAACTAGACAAACCGGTGGCTTCCAGGTTATGACCTCTTCAGAACATGATAGCATTTAACGTGTGAAATGCACCCATATGAGACGATTCACCGACTGTATTCCTTGACTGAAATGAATCAGCTGCTGACCTGTACAATGTTTCGAATTGTCGAAGTGATATGTCAAAATTTTTCCATTCGAACATTTTCGGTTGCGTTTGATATTTGACATGTTTGAGTGTTTCAATTAATTTTTTCATTGGCGATTCATATGAGGTGAAAAGATTCGTCGAAAGAAGTTGTGAAACAAGACGTGCATCGCGTAGAGCATTGTAATGATCTTTAAATATCTGCAACCGAAAATAGGATTTTAACGAAATAGAATGACATCCTGAAGCTTATCACAGAACTACCTAATCTATCTTGGACGCAAATACTAGATATTGTTCCAATTGAGAAAAGAGGAGAGGACGAGGCGATTGAGCCACCGAAGTAAAAGCGAATTGTTTCAGACAGCCAAAACAAATGTATTTTTGGAGAAAGTTATCAAAAAAACAACTTCATCTGTGAATGAACGATGCTTGTTGCAATGACTGTTCCGAAACGAGCTGTGCACATGCGTGATGGTCACCAATAGCTTGATTTGTATTGATCGCAGGTGGGACAAATATAGTTTCGCAACAAAATGAATTGTTTACCTGAACACATTGACGTCGATATTCGCTGATATTCGCCAAATCATTGCGCATCTCAATCAAACACTCTTGTAACTCCTTTACCGAGGTTATTATTTTCGAAATAACCGCCTGAAATGCAGCCATTCATTGCTTATACAAGCAAATGCAATAATGACGAACACATCAATGACACTAACTGACCTTTCGTTCATCGAAATTCAATGACTTCAAGCCAAAAACACTTTTCGGCTGATTTATTGACGACTCGATCAATTGTAAATCGAATATTGCAGATTCTATCTAAAGATGAAACGATAAAATTCAGTGGTGTTTCACATGGATTTAGCAAGTAACAACCTCTTTAATTTTTGAATCAGTCTTATTGTCCTCGTCGTCGCGGTATTTATTATCAAAATAAAGAGAAAAGTCAGCAGTGATGTCGATATGGAGTAATTTAAACAGCGAACCAAGATGAAATTGAAATATCAGTTCAATATAGCTGCAATCTGATGGAAATTATAAAATCATAATTATTTAAGTCGTCGTTAATCAAACGTTCCATTACTGAACAAAATTAGGCGAGAGCAAGACCCGCAAGTAGGAGAGTATCGAATTTCGATTGACATCAGCAAAGTATTCAAATGATATACATTCGCTGTCTTACAATACGTTTCAGTTCAAATGATTTGATAGGGTCAAACCCCGTTCTTTTCTTGAGCTCTGCTGTTCACGTTCACGATAAGCAGTAGTCAAGTTATCTGTTGAGTTGGTCAAATAAGTAAGCTTATATGTGGGCTGCGAATTGATTATAGCATGAATTCACACTGAAACCGAGTCATAAAGATGCATGCAACTTTGGGTGCATCTGCTTCACTGCTGATTGAGAGAATGAATGAAAACCTGGCGACATGTTCCCAGATATGCTCAATATCATGAAAGTGAACGATGGTTGTTGCTAGGTCATGTTGCTGATCCATAATGCACGGTAAATGTGTCTCGGTGATATTTTCTGTGATTCCAAAGGTTTTCAAAGCCTAAAGATTCTTTTTCTGACCAAAATGAATAATTATTGACTCAAGTTCAACTTCGCATGAATTCAAAATAGCTTTTTGTTCAACAAAAATACTCAAAAACCATGGAGGGAAAGATTTAGATTTATTTGGATTAGGTACTGTCTTCTGCTAATCACGTTGGATGCATGCTGCCTAATTGTTCAGCATGGAGCACTTTCAGCTCTTCTTCTCATAACAAGAGATAATGCAAATAAATACCTAGGGATGTACCACTGATCGGAATTTAATTCATCAAAGTTCAACTATGAATGAAATAACCTGCTCCAAAAAACTCTGTGCTTCAGTTGCAAGTTTTTGTATGTTCCTAACCAAGGGAATCCGGTGGTTCGGAAGGTTGTCGAATGCGTTCTGAAGTTCCTTCATAAGCTACAATAAATATCAAGCAAAAACCAAATCAATTTCTGCATTAAAATGGTCCTCATATGCAATGGCGATAGAGAGTCGCGTTTAAGGTACACCAACTTATAACGACCTGGAAATTAGTTAGACGTTTCTCTTTTTCTTCTTCCCAGTCACCCGGCAGAAAACTTGCAATTTCGTTCACATCCAAACGATTCCCGAAGACGATCGTCGTAAACGATACTTCAGTGCAGTCCTCTGGGCACTGTTCACGCTCTGCAGATGTCTTCTCATCGAATGGTTTCGCCTGTGTAAATCAGACTTATTTGAAGTGAACTTTCAGCCGACTTTTATTCTACGATGTTCCTTGTCTTGAACGCCTGACTCTGAAGTTCACTTCTGAGGTCTCAGCATAGACGATTGCATTCGAAGATAATTACCAATGATTGCATTACCATAAGTGCCGAATGTCGTTAACTTCTTTAAGCTATCATATGAATGGACTGATTTGATCAGATTGATGTAAATTATTTCGAGGAAACCTACGAGAATATTGTTAACGCAACTGAATTCTTGTTTGAGATTGCATGCCGGGAATGATGCTACACCGTCCTTCTGTGCTTTCTGCTCGATACCGCTGTTCAACTTCTGCTCCTGAATCTAACGGTGAGCGTATAGAGACAACTCCGAGAAGATGATTAATCTATGCTGATGAAATTTCATGTATCGATATTCAATCTGTTTGATGTTACCATATCGCAATCATGGCTCACGTTCCAAGAGGACAATATCGTGATGCAGTTGATCTAATTGATTACATCATGAGAATTGTGAAACTAATAATTGATTTTGCACAAGGTAATACTGTCAACAAGACGGAACGAATCAAAACCTCCACTTGTGATGTCTCACTGAAGAGTGTTTGACGATGACGTGGACTTCGCATCGATACACAACGACAAGCTTGCTCGATGTTGTTGTTTGCGGCATACCATTGGCACCCAACGTGCGAATATTCACTGCGATTGAAATTTCCCACCTGCTGACGACCACATTCACTGGAGTGTCTTCGTAACTGAAAGCTGCATGCAACATCAATTAAGCTTTCAGAATAAAATACTGGATGCAACTATCATACATCTGAATATCAATATCACTGCAATATTGTGTCTGTCACCGAGAAACTAATTAAGATCAGTGACGTTTGATGAGTTCATTTTTCGATTATTTATTTCGATACATGTAAAATTCAAGGCATAAAAGTCATCGTTGAAGACTTGTCCTTATAGAGATGTTGCGTAGCTGAATGATAACATTCGTTGTGTAAAAACAATGAAGTGCTTTGAAATAGTTTCATCATTTGGAAGAGTGCTTGAAGAAATAATAACCTTCCTCATATCATTTATCGGTATTGTAACCACTTTACCGGGCTCCAAGTGCATTCCTTCACCGAGATAACCGCTCGGAGGTACCGATGGATCATACATCGATACCATTACACCGGGTTCGGAAACCCAACCAGGTATGATCTCATACACTTCTAAGTTCAACAGCAATGATAGCGTCGTTTCGGGTCCTACAAATATTCAGCTATTTTAGAAGCATAAGAATCTTAGACTACTGAAATCGGTCGTTTTCTCCAAACGGAAATTGGATGCTGACTTTCAAAACTCTACATTAGTGGGCAATTTTTGTGGCCGTTAGTAGGACTGACAGAAACCTTTTATTTATGCATGAGCAACCAAAACTCACCTGGTCTCTCGACTGTGAGGTTGTTCTTTACAGCGAAGCATACTCCATTCGGTGTGAGAACCGTTTGAATATTATCTGAGCACATTAATCCTTTACCATATTGGCAACTGAAAATCTCATAAAGTTTACAGTCGAGGTTGAGGATGTCGACAGTAGTATATTGCAATAAGGAATGAATGTCAGGCACACTCCGAAATTCTCTCAACATCCATCAGAATTGGGCAAGAATATGAACTGCCTATCTAACAGCAAGAATCACATTCTCAGCATGGAATTTTCCCTCTTCTAACATCTGATGGAATGCTTTGAACGCGTATGAGCCAGCACGATTAAATACTGACAAGATTGATAAATAAGTCAGTCACCTCATGAAGAAGTCATCAACTGTTTGAAACGCATTACTATAAGCATTCGAAAGAACAATTCTGTCAAACGACTCGATCATTCTCCAAACGGATTCGTTTCGGGTGAGTGTACCATCATCCTCGTACATCAGTGACATCGTTCGAAGCAGATTTGGATGTAATTTTGCAATTTTCGACGATCTGTAGTATCGAATAAGTGAAATGAATTTTTCTCTCATCACCAAGTTCATTGCATTTATGTGAGTATCTGCACCTGTCGAACAGAAGTCACCCTTTGAGGCAGAAAAGTTTCAAAGTCGCTTGATACTTTCACTTAGATAAGCCAAGGAAAGTTTATCGGCGAATCGTGGATTTATAACAGTCAACTACATTACATTAATGACAATGCACGGTCATTATCATGAAAATGAATCGGAAAGCTAGTGCTACAAAAACTTAGATGTGCAGCATATGACAGATGTGAACGACGAGAAAACTTGGGCATTAGTCTGGTGAAGGCATCTGAATGTGTCATTTATTCTCCTCAATTTTGTCCAATTCATATCGCTTTCTTCAATATCATTGCAATATTGTACCGCACGGGAGTGTATACTCCTCTCGTTTAAAACAATTGCTCAATGCCACTGCAGTGAAAAATGTTTGAAAAATGAAAAATAAAAGTGAGAAGAGAATGACTTCAGTTGCATTTTGTTGCAAACGAGAACTGTAGGAAAAGCGATTCTTGATGGCGTGTAATAAGCACGCGTAGTGATAATCGGATTGCGAATGAAATAATAACCAATCCGCTCGATCACTTGATAGATTGTCAAACCGATAAAAAATATCAGAACCAATGCCCAAACACACCTTAAAACACACGTCAAGATCACCAAATTGATCAATCTTTATCAGTGAAAGGCATGCGCCCTCTTTTCCAAAGTTGTAAAAAGATCACATTTGATGAGTCTCATCCAAAGTTAGCCCTGACAATGAGTACAAGCTCAAATCTGAACCATTTCGAATATTCATGATCGAAATCGAATATTAATGATCGAACAGGCAATGATAAAAGGAACAATTGTACTACAACGCAAATGCAACTAAGTTGAGTGACTGTCGGATCATACCTAAACCATGTTTTATATCTAGTGTGCAGATAACGAAATCCCAACATTGATGTATCTTCGGCAAATCTATTTAGCGTTGGTTCTAAAGATTCAATCGATGTAGACGAAGCGGTTATAACATCGTCAGTATGTTTACGACGACGAGGCATTGAGCAGTTGTCGAATAATGCAGTGCTCTTCTTCGTGTTAATGAACGCTTTGATATCAGTAATTATTCGCATTAATGCAGTAAAAGGTAGTGGATAACGGCAGCTTTAACGGTTGCGAATCTGTTGCTCACATTGATGAATTTGTTGGGAATACGATAACGAAGAAACATGCAACGTATTTAAATGCTACCTTTGTGTAGATAAACAATTCTTATGCTATGGAAAGCAACGGAAACGGAATCCGTAGATATTCTTTTCAGGGAGAGCGTTGGCATGTAGGCAAACAAACATCTGATTTGCTTTTTAATCTTTCATTCCTATCAATCGTTGTAGTTCATTTTGAGAAGCTGGAATAAGAATATCGAAACTTCTCGATTTGGAAATGAAAATTGCTTCACTCATGTTATTCTGAGTCATCAATTTCCAGAAGTCAAGAAAGTGTAGATATGATGAAGTGGGTTTACTAGTTCTACGTCTTTGAATATAAATTTGAGTGAAAGAATATTTTTATGACAGGAAGTATTTCTAGTAAATGATTCAAAATTAATAGCAGTAGCGTAAAAATGTACTCTTTGCCAGTCTTCAAAAGTAGTAAGAGGACAGTTCGGAACGGCAATGTTAGATGTCGTTTTCAGTAGACAGATATTTATGCACTAAAAAGGGCAAAGAAGGATGCCCGAGAAGAAATGAACAGAATCACATACAAATCAAGATGTACATTCGGTTCTCTGGTTGCAGCAGCGAAGGGAAATGAAATTCGAGAGCATAATTGATATTGCATCGCGTTCGTATCGTTGACGAACGAATTGCTGCCAATCTTTGAGATATCCAAGAACTCAGCATAATGCGGTGCTTACATACTATGTTTGTCTACTGAAAATATTATTTTCGTATGTAGTTGGGGCTTGTCTGAAGTGGAAATCAATTGAATAGATGAAAGGTAGTTAACCACGAGGCTCACTACTAACGTCTATAAAGAAATGGAAAACGAATCATTTGAATATAATTGTCGAAAACACTGCAAAAATTTCGACATATTTTCATTTCGTCGGTTATTCCAAGAATGAGCATAGTATCTAGTAGATACTATCTACAACAAATCAACAATGCCGATTTTGCGCAATCGGAAAGAACCGCACCGAAGCCTTCAGGTAAGGCAGGCACGCAGTTTGTTCAATCGAACGCTTATTTTCGTTGTCAGACAATTACGTCACTTTCGTTTACCAAGAAAAGCTGCCCATAATTTTTGACAATTGTTACCATCATTTCACGATTCAGTGTACTGATAATGCCTCCTTGCATGCACATTCCTTGCACTTTGTGACATAGATTGCAGGAACAACAACAATGCCTTTCGAAAGCAACAAGTGTTTAACGAGATCAATACAACAATCAACAGCAACAAATATCAAAACGCATGGCAAATTCAAATAATAAACTCTTGAAACCGAAATAAGGCATCTGATAAATCAAAACTGTAGTAATTCCACTAATTCAAGCACCAAAGAATCCCGAGAACTCACCCCAAGTACAATGCGTACTTGCCATTTATTCAATATTTTCGATAGACAAATTCGCTCGCACTTCGAACGGTAATCTTGCAGTGAAAATTTCTACAGTCCATACGTGACAGGAACCAAAATTGTGGAATTTTTGATTGGAATGATATGAAAGACGAATAAAACTGATTTTAACTAATTTGAAACAAGCTAATTAATCAAAGAAACACAATAAAAAACTGCATATAGACACTTCATATATTTCAAACAATAAAAAAATATGAGACTCATTCATGAGAATATGGTATGCGTGTGACTGTGTGAGTAAATAATATAAATATCAATAAATTTTTAAAATCAGCATCTCATTTTGAAACTTCATTCTTTACATTAATATTACCACTACTGTGATTACTAGTGCTGGTGTTAGCACTGCAAACCGGTGTTAGTGCATAAATTATTTTTTGAGTGATCGATGAGAGGAGGTGATACAGCAACTGATCACTACACGTTATCGCCATAGTTTCAATATCAATCGATGCCTGTTTCCCGTCCACTTCAATCTGGATTGAACCATTAACGATATGAACCACTGCTTCATCACCACATACTTCAAACAAAGTCTTACGAATTGATCCCATCAGATCGATTTCACTGTTCCATTTGTTCAGTTCTTCAACAAATATCAAATATAATTACCGGATGCCTTCTCACTCAGCCTCGATAACTTTGAAGATTACTCACGTTTATCAGGAATCGGATTCGTATGCGCATGTAAAATCGCTGCTAAAGTAGCATCAGCAAACATGTCGTTCACTGGATTACAAGTCCATTCGATAACGGCTACTTGCTGTGCATAATACATATTCACCCGGACATGACCCTTAAAATTACGATTGTTTCATGCATATCATCGCATCTTTATTAATGAAATGACTATTAAAAGAAAAAACTGGAACAGCATTAGAAGTGATTGTTCCGTGATGATGCGACAAATGCAACGACTCGTATCACAACATTGTAACCACGAGTGTAATTGTCAATACTTTCGAAGGAATGAATCTAATCAACGAACACTGAACATCTGGATGAGATGAGATGGTTGCGTACCATCTTTCATATCCAATTCGATAAACTCTACATCACCACAAATTTGCTGTAGATTATGTAGCAACAGTGACATAGTTCCACTATAATGAACACTTTCCTTTTGGGTCAGAACGCTATTTGAAAGATCCGTATAAGCTGAAAATTGTCACCGTCAATAACAACTGAACACTATAAACAAGAATGACAGCTGCATGGAAACAAATCAAAAACAAACCACTCAGATCATCCGCTTTCATCAAATGATAATTGAAATTTCGTCTCACCAAAACACCGCTCAACAATTCACCATCCTTCGGTGCATTTATCGCCATTTTTCCAACCACCTATAAATATTGAAATTATCCAATTAATTCATTCCTGTTTTATCTGCACATACTCATACAAACACTCATAGAACAATCCTGCTAATAATCGTAATAAATTATACTGCTAATGCTAACACTAATACTAATACTAATGATAATAATAATAATAATAATAAAATAATAACAATGACATTTTAAAAAATTAAAGCAACTCAACTAGGTTCAGTTGAAAAAACAAGTCACCAGTCAAATTCAACTTCAAAACAAGCAACAATGATTTTATGTCAACTCATCACACATTTTAAATAAAATAACAAAAGCAACACCAAAATAACCTTGGCAGTTTTTTCACCACGGAAATGCAACTCAATCGATTCGGTATTTCGTGGGTTATGAACCTAAAATTCCATCGTTCAGTGAATCTTTACCCACATTCCATACAAGAAGAAAATGTGTACATAAATAGAAAAGTGTTTTGATGGAAAGCAGCGAATCTCGAAATGAATCAAGAATCACCTCAATATGGTGATCAGCATCATCTTCGTACTGTCGTACGATTGCCGCTTTTAACCGATTCATTTCGTTAATTTCACCGTGAACCAATATCAGATGTGGCGAATGTAAACTTCGAACAAAATTCGATGTTTGTGCGTAATCCGTATGCGCCGAAAAGCTTATGTACGCCACCTAAATGCGAAAAGCAAACAATATGCCTGGATGAAAGCCATAATCAAAGCGGGATGAAATAATCGCAGGTACGAAATAAGCGTACCAAGAACATGTACACTTACTTAATCGAGGACAACATGATACTTAGTTATTCATGGAATGTGGAAAGAGCTTCCCAATAAAGTAAGGCAGTCGTTGACTGGAACAGGAATATTTTGAAAGATGTTTTGTATATGAAAGAATCAAAGAACAATTATACAACAAGGCAATCGTAGTGAACAAATGTGCTGTGATAAGAATAATAACCTGCAATCGCATTGCCAATTTTTGACCATTCATTGTAATAATTTCTTCTGGTTCTGATAAAATGTGCTAAAACAAAAGTGCTCTTTTATCTACTGATCAAATGAGAATTGTACACGAAATATATACCTCTTATGATGAGATTCCATCAAATAAATTTTTCCCTCTTTCACAACAAAACTCACAGAAACTCTTCAAAATGATTGTACTAAAACTATGAATGCTAGCGAAAAAAATAGTAAAAATGATAACTGGTAGCAAACCTTGGCAAGAGTACCCTCAACACAATAACCAGCAATAATACAACCGTTCTTTGAATCAGTGCACCAATTCTCGAACAGTTCGCGACTAAGACCATTTTGTAACATTCCCGGTGATGCCAGCACCACACATGGACCCACATCTTCGAAATGCTCGATACTCTACGAAAGTTCGATAATATTACTAACGCGCCGCCACCTTCATCCATTCCTCACTGTTGAGATAGGGAGTACTGGACATAGTAACTGATGTTACATACCATTGCAAATCAAGTTCTGTTCAAAACTGTGTTCAAAGCTTAATGATGGACCAATCAATACAATGAGAATTGTTTTACAATTGTTGCGTGAAAGGAAGTATAAGGACCAACTTTCAGATTTGAGACATGCTTGAAGACGAATGGATTATTGAGGGCAATTTGCTTCTGGATACGACTGTTCATGCCACTTACGAACGTCTGATATACAGCCATACATTTCTTAGCCAACGAACTTGCGTCTGCAATCAAATCTCCATCAAAAATCCACTACAAAAATTTAACAACCCGCTAGGAAAAAACTTAGTTGAGAACGAACAGATCATATTAGCCAATATTCCCTAATTAGCATTTTCAAGCCTACAAACAACAAAGAGGTCTAACAATAGACTGGGATATCTTGCAGTTCAGGATGTGCTTCCCAGTATTCATCCAGAATCAGTAACAACTCTTGTGCACGTCCAAGTGCGAACGCTGGTATCAAGCACCGACCACCACGAGCAACAATTTCGTGCACTGTACTCGTAAACCTGAATTTATTCCATACCACTTCCATCACAACATTTATAACCTTGCAAGTGTGAAGTTGATTTCTTCATTCTCCCACGGTACTCAATACTAAACATACAAGTCAAATCAGTAAGCAGTACCGCTTTTCACGTTCCTCACGACCTTCATGCACTTGTGTTCCATATGTCGATTCCTGAAGGATGAAACAACATTTTGGAAGACCTTCAATGAAAGTCTAATCCCCGTATTATCCGATATAAAATATCCCAACAACGCAAACTGTTCGCTCTAGCCATTATTCATATGAGATGTTGATGAATGAAGGCCGATGAAAGACAATGAACAAACACAGAAACTAACAGAAATCAGAACATCTGGTGAGACCGTCGGCAATTCTGCAGCACATAAATGTCGATCTTCGAGACGTGAAAAATCTCCTGTGTACAGAACACGAATTCCAGCAATTTCAATCATGAACATACATGCGCCAAGCACATGGCCTGCCACGTAACACCAAAACTTGATCCCATTCACTTCCTTTTGCTCATGAAAATCGATCACCTGCAAAACTGACATCTCGAGTCCACAATGAATATGACCGCGTGGTTGTTAATCTACTATTTGTAACTCATTCCCAAAACCACCACCTATCATCAATAACGCCACTAACCTCAATTTTTTCCATTGTTTTCTCCAGATCCTCTTCTGAGTACAACAGTCGATTATCACTTCCACCACCATATTTTGATACCTATAATTCAAGCGAATGAATCAATTTATTTCCTAATTTCTGATCACTTGATTGACTAATCACAATCAGTTAAACCGTGTGGATGAGTTTGAAGTATGAATTTTCAATACTCAACATTTACAAAACTTTGGAGAAGAGTTCGAATGGGTGAGAACCAATGAGCAAGAACTAAAATGCGTAGCAGTTGCATTTCATTGTCCTGATAGATGGTTCATGAAAGAAAAACGAGTCCAACGCTATCTTCCAGAAATCTCTAAGATAAAAAATAACCTTGAGGTAATCGCCAATAAGCATACGATATATAGCCTTCGTGGCATGAGTCATGAAACAACGACCACGGAATGCTGTCTTCTCCAGAAGCCATGGTACTGCACCGCAATGATCCAAATGAAAATGCGTTACCTAAATTATATTTTGGATTCCGTTTGAATGAATCTAAATGAAGAGAAATATTCATAATTAATTTCTGCAATAGTTCCTTCTAAAACATCATTCTTAAAAATAAATGAAACAAAGGTTGTAAAAATAAACAAACCAATGCATACCAATAAAAGATCAAGCTCTTCACAATCTACGAAGTCAACAAAAGGAAGTGCATCAACTCCACTCATGCCCGGATGAATCCCGCAATCCAACTAAATTTCATCCTGTCATTACTTACATGTAATAAACAGTGAAAGATTCAAAATCATTTCCTTTTTAGAAAACAGGTAACTGATGATTATCGTTCATGCAATGTCTGATTATGATTCATGCAATCATAATCATCAGTTACCTGTTTTTTAGTATGTGCATGCTAATATGGTGATGAGGCAAGAGGATTTCAAAATGAAAAAATTCTGAAAATATTTGGCGAAACCAAAAATATCATCCATCGAAAATTTGAAGAATGCAGAAAGGTGTATAAAACTGTTTGGTGATACCAGGATTTTTTTGCCTTTGAATGTTAAATAATGACAAGAACGTCCCACTTCTTGACCAGATCCCCTAAAATTGCAAAAAACAAATAAAATTGACGAATTCAAATGTAACAGTCAGTGAGATTTCATCAGAATGAGGGTAACTGAATCAATTTTAACAGAACGGTAACAATAATTAATGAAAGCAGTACGAATTAAAACCTGACTGTGTCAGCGTAAAAGCTTACAGAGGAGTGAACGTTAACCGATCTGAATCGTCCTCGGGCACTTCCATATCACCTTTTTGATTGTCTTCGAATAATGAAGCCATCTACAAATCAGTATTCATCACAATTGATTTCATACGGATCATTAGTGCTTTTTAATCAAAGTGCAAAATTCTGACAACATTACTTGACGTCTTGGACAGTTAGTCTAGGAAGTGACGGATAACTGCCTTCAAGATAAGTGCTACTGTGCGATTCAATGGTAGGCTGACAGTTCGCCAAGTAAGAACGGAATGACAATTCGCCAAGCAACGGAACTCACGTTTTTATTTGAGGGTGACTTTCTTAACTATTTAACGGGAACGAATCCGTGCTTTTCATGCATCCTTTTGTTTGTAGCGCAGATCCAGGAGAATTGTTGTGGTGGTAACCACTGATTATTGATCTTGCGTCGATCATTATGTGCTAGATCGTTTTCGCGCCTATCATTCTCGTGTCGAATTCTGATTGGTTGATTGTAACTATATAAGGTCTTCTCAATCATACCATGAGTGTTCATTGTTCTGTTTCGTCTTGCGTGCATCGGCCGTGTATTGTCTACAGTGTTTACCCTGTGTTGTGTGTGTACTTCACCCCCATTGTTATTGTTGTGTTTTAAGCCCAATAAATAATAACTGTTTTTCCATTGTCACCACTCGGCAACACAACAAGAATGAAACATAATGTACAGAGTGAGCAGCAATGAAGACATGTTCGAAATTTCGATTTAATGCAAAAGTAAAAAAGTAATTGGAACTGTTACCCATCCGACAGCAAAAATTCATAACCATAATGTATACCATCTCGTAGTCGAGACTGAGTACCGTATAAATCTGCATTAAACTTTGACGCTGACTGTTAAGATACGAGAGAATATCGCTTGGTGTGATCAATAATGATGTTCAACAGTCACAATTGCTATTTATTAGACTAACTGAAATTCTCTCGCATCTGAGAGAAAAATTAGGAAGAAAGTTGTATATCATTTTATAGCAGAGGTTCGGTATTTTCGAAAATGCAATAATTGCAGAACAGACTTATTTTTCATATATTCGAGCAGAATGCAACGTCTTTACATTACATACATGATGAGTTGGATTTGAATGTTGCTGAATGATGAAACTGACACTTACGAAACAATTTAGTCATGATTATTAAAAAAATTCAGTAGATTCGAATGGAATGGTGAAACTCAGCAGGGGAAAGACGCTATTTGAGGCTGGTGAATAAGCCGATCCTCTTACTGAGCATCTTAACTGCAAAATCGCCACCTCATGATATCTCCAACCCTAAGAAAATGATTGTATGATGCCGAAATATATTATTTTGAATGACATTAAGTCGAGGATTTATTTCGAAGCGTCAATGTATGTCGCAATTGAGTAACTAGATAAAAAGTAAAGTATAGTAAAATAAGTGACGTAAACATATGTAAACATACGTGAATAGCAGCGAAGATTTGCATTTTTTATGAAGCATCTTTACGACTCACTAAAATGTGCTGAGGTGTATTGCCATGCTCATGTCAACTTACAGCAATTTCTACATTTTTATGGTGACCTTTAATGCAAAGATTCTACGTGAATTTACGACGATGTCTACTAATGAATCTTCCGTTTCTTGATCATTTATGGTCCAGATTCATCCATCGAGTCGAATTTCAAATAATTTCTCTCGACTTTTTTGAATCCCCAGTACCATATTCCACAGTTACTTCCGATTAACCCAAGCTTAACAAATAAGAAGCTCCCAATAATCGTGCGGAAAATTCCGAATGAATGATCTTTTTGAAAATATAACGGAGAAAATCGCAATCTAAAGTGAAGAAATAATAAATGCTGTGTGGAGTGCACTCTTCAGAAATCGCACGTATTAAAACATAAGATGAACAAATATCCTTTGTTGTTGGTTCAGTATTGATGGACCGTGTCATTGTAACTTGATTGTTCAGTTGGAAGAATGAAGACAAGTAAGCTGAACAAGAAACATTAATCGAATGTGTTTGGCAAGAAATACTTTTGAGACAGAGCAGATGATCCATGAAACGACAATAACAGAATTTGCAATCTGGCAACATCATTATAACATAATATATCGACTCGATAGTGCAGATCCTTTGCGATACGCAGACTCCTACTGCTGACTGTACCACTTCTGCGATGTTATTGAGTTTGCTTGAACTCGTGATGGAGTTGTTGTATCTCAATGAACAAGTTATTTGTCAAGCAAACAATCATTATCGGTTTTGTTGATCACTCATAGACCTTTTATTTATTGACTGTCATTTAATTGGGTTGTTCAACTCAGTAACACAACTATCGATCGGCTTTATAAAACATGTTGCTTCATTCATCTGGGATGCGTCCGTTATCATTCTCGTTTGGTTGAGTCCTTATTTCGGGAGATTTAGATAAACAGTTGATTGTAATGCTGCATAGCCTTATTTGAAAGAGTTTACATGAAACTTATAAATGCTTTAATTGGTATCGATAATGACGAGAACAGTCATAACAATAATTAATGACTAGCAATCAAAATGATGGTATTTTGAAGTGTATCAAAAAGGATATTCACCGAGAGATCCATCCATCCAGCCTTGTCACTCAGCACATCTACATATCATCAATACATCTATCCAATCCTATATTCATCCCATCGCATATCGGCAGTTCACATTACAGTGCAGTAGTACAATAACGGTAGACAATGCCACTGAGGTTGTAATTTGATAGATACAGCATTCTGTAAATGCTCAAAGAATTTATTTGCTTATTTACTTCGTTATACGCTTCTAACTGATTTGTTGACATCACTATTTATTCATGCCAAATTCATCCGAATATCTTAAATACACACCTTCTGTATCATGTTTCTTCATAAAATGAAGGCTGCTTCGATAAATTGTACTTAGTCAGATCATAATTAGTCAGCAATAACTGCTATTTTGTGAGCATTTTGGCTTCAAACCTTGTGTGACCGTACAAAAATGCAGTTTTCTTTTTGATTAGGTTTATGCATCACGATTCCGGATTTCGAGCTGATTAGCGGATAGGAACTTGATGAATTCAATCAACCAGAATCTCTCATCAAATTTTAAGAGGACATATTCTAAGAATTCGGTCAATTTGACAAATCAACTTTGAATTGGTCACTCTTTGTTCAGTTATTATTGATGACGAAATGCTGTTTATCTAGGATTAATGAAGCATCATAAACCTGCATCTTTGTGTTTCCGTACTGCACTTATTACGTTTTGTTCGTACCACTGCACCCTTTCTTAATTATTTCTATAAGTTTTGTTTACGTTATTCATAGCAAGTGTTCAAGAAGGTCTCTCGCAAAGACCCATATGTTCAAACAGGATTTCACTAATCATCTTCATTATTATAATTAGTAAGGAATACAACGAACGCACTATCCATCTCAATTTATTTATAAATATTGAATTACTCCTCATTCTATGCCTTACGAAATATCCTTCTGTTGCCATCGACGTGCAAAACGTTTATACGGCTCATTGTCGTTCAACAAGCGAGAAAACGAGTGATGCTTTCTCAACTTAATCCCCTAGGACTTTGCTAACGATAAGTATGCTTGGCAGAGATGAGAAATCGCCGAAGATGTTCATTAAAATGAAAGCGGCAAGGATCTTGGTCAAGTTGACCAAAAATGAAATCGAGGGCCCCTGGTACTCTCCCATCAACCCCAAGCAACCCGCCCTCGGGACTATTTCGCCTCAACTTTAGCCATCGTTCAATCAATAACCGACCACAACGGACAGAGATTGTGTGAGATCAAAATTTCAGTTACTAGTTGGAAAATATCAGTGAATAGGAAAGTTGAGTCAGAAACAGATGCATTTGATCTGAGGGCGATGGACGTTTTGGTGATTCAAAATGAGTATACGATAGGTGATCAGTTTGGTCGTTCGATGAAGTTTAGAACGGTGTATCTTTATGTAATTTGACAAAGCGACAACTTTGAAGACAGAACGCTTGAAGTTGCTTTTGTCCGCATTCCTAAAGATGGATAGCATATCTCGACGAAGAGTTCTAATGAAGATTTCCCAGACAACTAGATAATATCAGATCAGAATAGAGTAAGAAGGAATAAGTTATTGGAATGCAAGATAAGAAGAATAGTGAAACCAGCTAAGATATTCATTTATTAGCTGATCTGGCCTGATGGTTGACAATGCTAATAGTTGTGTGCTTAGTGCTTACCGTTAAGTGTTTTGGCTCTGACATCTTCAACAGAAGAGAATTCTTTAATGATTTATCCCTCACTCATCGAACCATTTATACAATAAACTACTAACCAGCAATCGTTTACTGCTTTGTAGAGCAAGCAGCTCGGTGACTTAATGAAGTGCCTAATCGATTGACAAGTACGTTACAATTGGCAATTCTGATAAATAAGAAATGCTTCGATAAATGAATAAATAATTATGAATTTAGTCATTCGGTCATTTGTGAATTTATGGAACAGTTTCATTGAATGATGAGGATTACGTGGCTGACAATAGCACGTACAGAATGCTGTTGAGAGTGAGAGCATGAACGAAAAGCGAATTGAACTGGTGACGAGACTGTAACCGGTCGATAATTCTTTTAAAGATCACTGAGGTTGCTGACGCTTTGTTGAGGTGATGAATACCCAGCGTTTTTTTGAGAAGAAGGATTCAGAAGTACGATAAAGGGATGGATTTCGTAAAGGATGCAACGGTAAGAGTTCTGTTCAAATGTGCCTATTGTAACAGTGCTGAGCGATATCTAGAGCTGTTGGACGAGAGGTCTTTTAGGAGGGTTCGTATCTGTGCGATGTTCGTTTGAGATAACTGAGATCTTTTTGCCTTTAGGCTTTTGTGTTTGTTCGTTTGTTTGCTTCACTGAAACTGCTTTGTTTATCATCTTTTAAACGTGAGTTGTTGAGGTCGGGATGATTCGCACTGAAGACGAACAACGTAACTCGATTAGTGCTGTCTGTGTGATCTTTCCTTTCCTTTCACTCGCTTTCATCACACATCAATCAATCGTCATCAATTACCCATTTAAACGTTGATCCGTCCACTATCCAAATGATAAATTTGTTTGCAAATAATTTTCAACTCTCAACTCAACGCAATTCAACACAAAACTCTTGTTTTAAATCCGCAAAGTGTCAAATCTCATCTGATTTTTTCCATAAATGCTCTTTACGTTTCACTCGCATCACTATCAAACAATGTAGAATTGCAATTGAACAACAGCCGATCGACATTCTCCCATCCGGCAATGCAATAAATAAATTTTCTCGTCCCACAACAACATCAACACCAATAATTACGCTGTTCGTTCTCTGCCGTTCAAGCTGAACGCGATAAGAAACTGCTCAAAAGTTGCTTTTATTCGTCTTCCTCAATATCTGATGAAGATGCGATGCGATTCCCACCGTACATCTTACAAATATTTGTACGATTCCTTTGAGCAGAGCAAAAAATTGTTAGCTTTTTGACAATTGTTTGCGACTTCAGCATTAACGTTCTTTTATTTCATTTCATTTTGATAAGAAACTTCTCCTTGCTTTCGTTTGGAACGATTGCTTTTTCATTGTCGTTTCTTTGACGAGTAATCTGATTTGAAAACAAAAATTCATTTCGAATTTCACTTCTTAGCCAGTTTAATCCATCCGCTCAATCGACCTTTTTTGTCGGTTTTAAAGAGGAATTCTTAACTCCCTGATTAACGATATCTCATCTAGCACCAGTGAAAATCTTTGTAAACTCCGTGCAATTCAGTGCTCGTGGACAATTTCGTTGGTAGGGGATACAAAACAAAATAGTTTTCAGGAAGCGTAATGCGCAATATCCGTTAGCGCGTGCGAGATGATTGAGTATATGAAAGGTGAATATTACTCATCTATCAATATTACTTATCGCGATTCGTGAATCAGCGTCTTATATGCTATTTCAACCCTCGATCTTGTGTACATTCCTGTCATATAAATGACCAGTCACTAAACTCCTCGTAATCCATCCAGCCATACATACGTCCAGATGTACTGAAACGTCAAAAGCGATCATCGTTAATGACCAGTCATCGATGAAATTCTCGAATTACATTTCAATCGCATAATTTATTATAGTCATTCGATAAATTAATTATCTTTCACATTTAATCGTCACACACCACTCGCTTGCTTCAACATGTCATTACGTACTCCCTCAGTTCAATTCGTCACTACCTCAAACCTTCTGTTACGCGTCCCTTTGTGCTTTTCATTTCAATCATTCCATTTGTGTTCGCTTTTTTGCTGAAGTATTATTGTTATTATCATTATCATGTCATTAGCACTGACACTATTATTATCTCTATTGCTATCAAAGTTCTTATAATAAACATTATTCTTACTCGTTTATTACAGCCGTTCATTCAAGTTCTGCGGATGCACTCATCAACAAGCATCTCATGCCGTTTCCATCCACCATTTGTTTGCTCTTTGATGCGCTATAGTATATTCATTCTGGTAATCTTTTCCAGGAATGTTTCTTCTCAGAAAATTCCTATAATCCGTTTTTCAGGAATGTATTCTCTAATCCATAAGTATCTCGAATATGCGAACTTGAACGTGTGCGATCAGTGATCATTTATCGTTTTTGCTTCATGTTTCGTTTTAGGTGATGAATTTCGTGAAAGTTTAGTGAACATTGTGATGAGATGTAATAGAAAGCTGGTTGCAAGTTGATTAATGTAAGTAATTTCAACGAAATCTGCATGATAATGATGCTATCAAAATATCACCCTTCAATTTCCACTTTTCATTACATTGTTTCACTATTCATCAAAAATTTGATAAATGCATACTTTCAGTATTACATTTTATTCTTCAGAATGAAAGTATTGCTGAATTATCATCAGTGTTCAGGCAAATCTTTGTTTATCGTCTCCAAGCAGATAGCGATAGAGCAATGAAAACGAGTCACTATTCAGAGCCATCCGATTACGACTGCTATGCTGTGCCACGTCAGCGCAATGGTAATCTTCAGGTGAATTTTATTCCCAATGATTATTCAGTCTGATCGATGTCAACGTACTTTCAAACGCACGGCTATTTTACAAAATGTCGCATGAATGTGGGACTAAAATTTTCGAATAGACAGAAAATATTGTTTTGGAGGATGCCGAGAAGACGGGTACCGTCAAGTGTTCAGTTCTACTCGGCGAGGTTAAGAATAGACTGGAAACACACAACAGGATGAACTCGGGAATAGAGAAGGATGTTCTTAATCACTGTATATTCCTCGGAATTCGATCAAAAAACAATCTATCAGTACAAATTAACAGTATTTTTCCTAGCTGGTTCCCTCTTTTTTGCTATTCACTTTTGATCAGGCAATATCATTCTACTAAGCCTAATCAGCCAGTGCATTTTCAACTTTTTCAGTCCACATAATTGAAATTTCATTTAATATGCATTGGCCATTACCCTCACATATTTCATTCTATTGCTCCTTCGATTTTCTTTTCACTATTAATTCTCATATACATCATATCTAATTGCTCCTCGCATCTAACGAACAGCTTTATTCACATTATTGCCTATCGTTAGGATCGTGCAAAATGAATGTCTCCACGTAAAAATTTTCGGTTTTCGATGAATCATATGGAAAATTTTGGTTGATTAATAAAAGTACGAATGAAATGAAAATTGAGCAGAGAAAAGGGACGATAGAAAAGTATTCTAAGGATCATTATAAAAATGCATTAAAAGGAGTTGAATAAGAGCTGATTAGGGTAAACAGATCGCTAACACAAATCGCTGACACACTCACATCTTAATCATGAAAAACGAATGCACATGAATGATGCAGATTGATATACGCAAGTGGGACATAGCGATTCGTCGGAAAGATGAGGATTTTAAAATGAATCTTCACTCTTTCATTCCTGTTCGAGTAAATCTCTATGATTCTATTGATACTTATTACCAGAGAAGTTTTTGAACGTTAAGCTATTCGACATGAATATGACGTAGTGAAGAGCCATTCAATATCATAGTATAATATTAGTCGTTTGGTCATTATGGTGATTTCGAGTGCTTTTTGAGTTTCAGATGAGCAAGGTAGGAGAGAAATTTGATGAAATGCGCATTTGAACTTGCACATTGTCTGTGAAGCTATGCATGTTTGTGCAAGTTGTATTTGTATGAAGTTCATATGGAAAGAATTTCGTTCAAATGATGAAAGAAGACATATATCTATCGCAAAGCTTACATGCATTCATATGTAAGGATTACCTAATAGGGCTTCCTCTGATCCTATCTCGTCATGACGTACAGTTAAAATCGCATACTTCATTACTTATTGTAGAGATATGATACTTTTTGATGCTATTCGTTATACAACAACGAAGAAGGAGACCAGCCAGTGGATGTGTTCGTCAGCTAATCTGTCTGATGCGAAAATTGATTCAAACTTACAGGACTCATACCTCTCAGCAAGTAGAGTGATTATAAACGCGAACAACAACAAAACGAGCACTAGCGGAAGACCGAGTAGCGATTTGTATTTACCTCATAAAAGGAAGAAACCAAGAACGCGGTAGGTGCATCATCATCCGATCATTTCTTTGTTATCGTTTCAGTGCTTTCATGGTGTTGCCTAAGTGATCATGCCTCATGTTCCTATCAGCAAAAAATAATCCCTTCATGAATCGCTTGTAATTCAAACTTTGCTCCACTCTTCATTGTTCATTCCTGGGAGAATGGTGAGTAGTTACCCATTTCTACTCATAATTAGTCACTATCGCAAATCTTATTAGCGCTCATCCGCATTCATCTCACCAAAATATCAGTCTGCAACCAACTATCAAGAGACTCAGTGAATCAGTTAGTGGTTGAACATTTGCTGTTTGTAATTAGAATGATAAGACGTTGCTCGCATTAACCATGACCCATGCTTATTGTCTGTTTCGTTTGATGTTTGCTTCCATGCATTTTGCGATTCAATTAATCGACTGCATCTGATCAAAATTTTCGTTGCTATTTGATTAGTTCGAGTTGATTTGTTCGAATATCAGTCTTTGATTTTGCCGTGAATAATTTTTAGGATTATGAGACTCACGAAGATGAGAACTGTGTGCCAAAGGAAGACATGCACGAATTTTAAACTTAAATGAAAACAGATAAAGTGAATTTTTCATTAGAGAGCATCAGATGTGTAAAACTGTTGGAATAGTTGCGTTCTGTTCAGATTCTGTCGAAAAGAGAGAAGGAATGTAAATGGTGTTTTTTACGAGTGTTCTTCGTTCACATATATTCATGCTAGTCTGATCGAATCATATCCATATTCATCGTTATTACTTATTGCTATGCATTTGCAGTCGAATAATAGCCTTTATATTGATATTTGAATGTTTTTCTCGGCGTGATTCAAATGTGCTGTTGTCATTCACAGCAATATGGGATGCTGTCGTCGACTTCGATTGACCACTTCTTTTTTATTAGTAGCGATATGACGAGATGCTGTTCCCTAGTTCGTATTCACCGTTAATCTGTAGTCTAGAATCAGGGCATATCAAATCGATTTAGGATTTATCATTCATCAGCAGCAATATGATGCCAAAAATAATGAATGCTGCTGGCTGGTTCAGCATTCTCATTCATAATTGACAAAAATTAACTGTCTGTTGATCAACCATGTGGTTTAATATGATCTCCTTTTTTTCATGCTACTTTTACAAATCATATCTATCACATTTCCATTCAAAGACACGTCCAGGGGGATTTTTGTCGACGCGAATATTTTTCAAAGAATCTCGAAAACTCGCTTGTAGTTGTTTTCCTGAGAGTTTTCATATCTACTTCTTTCGCAGTCGATCGAAGGAATTCGCTCAAAGTTGTTGCAAGGTTTCTTAACCAATTGTGTTGGATTGATCATTCGGATTGATGCGATTGTTATCTATTCTCTTGAATAATCATGATGCGACAATTAATTTACCCTATATGCAAGCTTTCCAGAAACGATTGTATCCAGTTATTCACCAACTGATTCCAGTTAACAAATCAAACTCTCAAATATTATAACACTCTCGTTTATTGGGATTGGTTACTTACCGATATGTATCATTTGGCATATATTTTTTCATTCATTCTTCAGAACATATCAAAAAGCATTCACAAAAGATTATTTAGATGTTTCATCAGAATTCTTTTTTTTTGTTGAGTCGTTTTTCATTAATTTTATTTTGGTCGACCACACTTATTGTCGTTCTGGAATGGAAATATCCCTCAGATAGCTTTCATATCGGGTATAATTTGAAGCTACTTCTTCCCTCTGCCATCTTTTATCTATCTCGTATATTATCAATTTTTAACCAACGCCTTCTCCTTTGAAGGCTTCATACGTAACCATTTCCAAAATCATATAAAATATAATTTTGCCGATAGATTGCATTAAGACCATAATTTAGTGTTGTTTTATCTTGCCATAACTGATGAATATTTCTGCGTTATCAATCAATAACCATTGTTTAAGACACCAATATTCGCAAACTGATCACAAAAGAATGACTTCTAATTGGATGAAGCAAAAATTTGTGCAGTTAATTCATGTGGATTGTTGATTTCTAGTTCATTGTTCATAGTTTCGAAGCACTGCTTGATCCGTAACACATATTGTCATTTGTAGAGAACTTTTTGAGAAGGAATTGAATAAGTTCGTTGTGAATGTTTCAACTCAAAATAAAAGAAATTTCTCAACAAGATACGTTTGCTACACCGAAAGCATCCATCCGTCAAGGAAGTTTGGTGTTAGTAAAGCGCTGTGCAACGATGAAACGGAATGAGGGTTTAATTTTATTCATTTGATCGATATCAGTGAAGAACGAATGAGTGAACTAAATAAGTTTCGTTCACAATCCATTCAAATGATGAAGATGCAAGCGTGAGATATATAGCGCGAGAATATAATCTATTTCTTATATAGATATGTCAGTCCTCCTCCCGTCTTCATCAGACGTGATGATACCTCAGGGGATTTGGGATGGATTCAATTCGATTCAGTTTTGATGAATATCAAATTTCGTTATTTTCTGTTTTGGAGTTTTAAGTTGTTCATCCTCTGCTTATGCTCAACGACGACTTGACTGTGCTTGCAGTGCTCATTCTGTTGCTAAAATGAACAACTTGATACGATTGTTGCTATGAATTATCGTATATATCACTGCTGAGAAGGTACGGAATGATAACAATGATCAGTCTGTTTATTCAAAACGTTTCTCAGTCAACACTAGCGATGTTCATAATTGATGTTATTAAGAGACATGCATTCGTTAGTTGCATACATCATATTTTAAGTTGTTCGTTACAGTTTTGGAACTATAATCAAACACTTGATTATACTTCAGAAACTGCTTTTATTCTAGTTGTGCTGAACATCAAAGTGCTATTCTGTAATCATCTAGTGTCATTCTTTTTTGTTGCCGTATCTATCCGATCTTGCACAAACGAAGTAAAGTAACCATTTAGTGGAACGAGTGCAAACAACAAATTAGTTTCATTGTTTCTTCAGCCAGTCAGTTCGTTTATCTCTTGTTTGAAATTTTGCTTATTTACTTCATCACCTACACAATAAGTCCCGCTTGACTAAATAATAATTTATTCAAGAGCACATCAGTGACTAAATGGAATTTTGATGACCCCGACTATTTCAATTTACTCGACCACAGTTTATTCAGCCAGCAGTCGCTCATCTATAGCATTGAGCACCAGTCCATCATTGATGTTATTAAGACATTGCGGTGTTTAGTTCCATGCCAGATTCATTTATTTATTTTATTTAATCAGCAAATCCAACTCATTACGAGTTTATGCCTCTCTGTTATTACCAATATCACTAATATCACATTCTTCCTTCCTTGGCATTCTTCTTTCCGCGCAGCTAACAATAATAGCGTTTGGAATCATCTGTCTTCATGAAATCCGAACTTGAATTATTGATTTGGCTGTTTTACATATTTACCAGATTCATTTACATATTTACTGTTCAGTGTCGCGCTCACTTTCCATTCAATCAGTTCCTTTCCTACATCCATTGAGCTTAATTGCGTTGGAAAATTATTTCTTGGTTGGTTTTCATCTCTTATCCATCCATTTTTACGCATCGAATTGTGTGCGTTATGTCGAGTGAATATCTTCCTAATTACGCCGTGTGCGGTAAGTATTTTGAGGAATTACCTCAAACGTCGCATCATCGTCGCACTTCGTCAAACGTACTCTACACTAGGAGTCGTGCATGCCAGCCATCCGCTGAAGCCACAACATCATTTACGGGAGCTAAGTTTAAGCATGACTCACGTGAATGATACTGAGACTATAGCAGGTCTTCAGTTCACTCGAAAGATTGCCACACTGCGCTTTCATTATCGATAACAATGAAGTATAAGCAGCCGATTAAATGTATTGTTCGAACGGGTTGGCGGACTGCAACTTTAGTAAAATATGGAAAAAAACCAAATTTAAGAGGAAAATAATTTTTTGAGCTTGAACATACGCAGACATGTGACAGTAAACTGATAAAATATAATTTGTTTCTGTATGAGCGAATCGATCTCGTTGATTGTGACCAAATCAAACAACAAACGGAACATATTCAATCCCAAAAGGGTGATTTTTCTCAAAAAACAGAGGCAGCATTTTTCCTTTTAAGTCACAGTTGAAAAAGATGACTCTCGAGGATTACTGCATAGCGAAACAATAATGAATGAATTCTATTCATGGATATTCTTTCGGAGATTGTTGACCCGTAAACTTTCACGAAATACTCTCGGATACTGCCTCAATTTGTATGCATCAAACCTTCGAGGACAGAAGAATGTTACTTCGTTGATTCAAAAGGAGATATATTGCGATCAGTCGTCAAGCAAGCAAACCATATTTTATTCATTTTCTTAAGTCAGCCCTCCAATTCCATCCTATCAACAAGTATTGTTTCTTCACTGAATATTTCGAAAATTTATCGGTGTCTCATCTTGTTCCTGCAGGAACATTATTTCATAAAGTTTCTCCTCTAGGTTCAGTCGAAAAACTTCTTCGTCATTGGGCATTTGAAAAGTTATGTTCATATCTCGCTAACGATAGCACCAACAGCAGAATCAAGAAATGACCATGATTGAAAGTTATATTCGAATTGATATACCAGCTTGACTTGACTTAATTTTAAAAGCCTGAAAAGTGAACATAGAGTGAACGATTGCGACGACGTGGAGGTGGGATTAGATTTCTGAAGAATGTTTATAAGAGAAGCCGAAAGCATGCATATGTTCTTAAAGAAAGATTTAGAAGCCTTATGCTAACTTTAGAATTTTGTCGTCGTTGAAATGTGGACGATTTGATATTATAAACACAATTTATTATGTTGCTCTTGATATTCCTCATTGTATCATCATTATGTCTCGTCGAAGAACCAATTTCAGCTGAGCACTTTCTGTCTATTTTTAATTTCCTTGAAGAATTAAGTTACGTTCACCAAACCGGATATCATCTTCTTGCAACAAGTTCAAACATTTATCTATGAAAGATTTCTTTTTGTGGAGCACTTCATCACATCCTTTCATCGCACCACTTTATATTGTTGCGTTCTTTCATCACCTGACCTCCAACTCTCGCTCGAAATTGAACTCAAACTCTGTGAAGTGGTTAACTGAACTCAAACCCTGGTGATAATAAAATTAGATCAGGCGAAGAGAACGATGAGAAAAGATTCTGTTGTCAGTAATAAAATTAGATTGAATTGATACAAGTGATAATGATTTGTATTGTGAAATATAATATTGGTGTAAATATCAACTTGAACAGTTTGAGTAAAACATAATTCATTTTGATGAATGTACTGGATATATCTATCTGTGCATGAAATATTTTCTCGCTAACAATAAGCACTAACATATTGTTTCGTTCATTTCTCCTACTTACAACCAGTAACAGTTGTTTGGGTATTGCTGAAATCTGATGAGGATCAGCGATCATCGGATTCGTAATTAGTTGCTGTGTGTTATATCGTTCATTTAATGCTTATTAGTTGATCGTTTAAAGCCATTATTAATGAGCAGTCTTTACATGCGACCGTTTACAAACTCTTCACTTCGGGTGGTGTCTGCTTCGTTCTCGATCAAATATTTTCGGTTGAACCAACCTTTCATTCTCTTGCCACTTTCACCAACTTTGATTCTGTCTTTTCCTAATGCCGTGAATATTTCAACTCTTCCCACTATCAACATCACCCAGTCGGCTATACTGTTGTCTTTTCACTTGTAATTTGTTGCTGAATAATTGGTGTGTAATTATCAAGCTCCAAGCGATGTTCGTGTGCTATTTTTGTCATCAATAGTGATCCATTGACGACAAGAATGGCGCGATGTGAAGGAAGTGTTAGTGTAATCTAATCTAATTCAACATGCGCTTGTAAAGTTTTTGATCGTGATATAGGATTGCGCATTTCTATCTTCATTCTTCAAATTTCGAGTGCTCATTGAGAGTTTCTCATTTTGCACGAAACTGTAATCGTTTATCAGACTTCCGTATTGATTTTTGACTCATTTTATAAAATGAGCATCATGCTGATATGCAACGTAAGCGAACTTCTGACGTAAAGTTCAAGCATTCCATTTGATGGTTTCTGGAGTATTGTTTGTGGATCTCAGCAAAAAAAAATAAACCGCAGAGTAAGCGATCGATCGATCATCACAAAGTTCTCAAGATTTATCAACGAACAATTTTTTGTTTTTGTTTTTGAAGAGCAGCTTATTCCGCTGCTGCTGTACAACCACACATTTGTGGAGCACATACGTCATCAGTGAAATGCGCTAATAGTTAATTGTTATAATCTATTATACGTTTTGACATTGTTTTCCAAATGACCGTCACAGATCGAGAAAGAATTTAACGAAACTTCAGAAGATCTGCATCATTTTCAATGTTAAAGTCATCATGGACTAGTAGTGCAAGCTCACACAGATACCACAATTCATATTGCGACACGCAATATTGTTCTTCCTTCTTATACTCATATTTTACTCGTTTTCGCAATATTTTTGATAAGAATAGTAACCGTCTAAGAAGCAAATCACCGAACCGAACTACGAAATGAAAAATTCTGAATATTTGAATGGGAGCACTTGGCAGCACTTCAACAATAACGATTCACGAAAGTAAGTATAACAGAAGTAATAATCGAGTAACACTTATAAATTTGTCAACAGTGCGAATGCATCAAGCAAAGCTTTTGAGAGAGTAACGCATGAACTGCAAAACTTTTCAGGGATTGATTATTCGCACTGTTCCAATGCTCACTTGAATTTCTTTTATGAATTTCCCTTCGGTTAACTTCTCAAAATAGCAACTTTCAAGATATCATCACTTGATGATCACCATTTTGATAGTGAGCAAATGCTTCAGTCCTTCTTTGTCAGAGAGGAGACGCCATTATATAGCTTGAGATCTTTTGGTGATAAGTAAACCCTCCTTCCTGGTTGAGTTCCAGAAATGCTGAAGCTTAAAAAGGTGGGTGAACAAGTTGAAAAGTGAAGGCATGCTTCTATTTTCGTGAGAGATTTTTATAAATTACGAATTTTTCGGGCAGCATTCAATTCAGGCGATTTACCCAACTTCATTCATTAGTCTCTAATGAATGCCCGAATCAGTACAACGTAAGAAAGATTTGCATTGTTCTGATGTCGAAGGCAACTGTTAATAACTGTTAATTTTAACCTTCAACAACAGAACAACGAAAATTGTCTCTTACCAAACAAAAAGGCTCTTGGATCCAACTCCAGCAAAGATCTTCGCAAATTTCAGACGATTTCTGTTCGGCTTCAGTCGTCTGGAAGTGTGCCTCATCTTTTTCTCATCAGTTTTGTTATGCTCTCTGATTGGCGTTTGTGTTTTATGGCTAGTTATTCTTCAGGGATATCGACAAATTTTTGACGGTTTGTTCGCATTTTGATTATTTTCGCTCGTTCACTTTGACACACACCACTCACTCTTAAGACACATTTATAAATAGGTTCACTTTAAAGTTCTATCAAAAATTCTAAATCATTTTCATAAGTACACTCATAAATATGATTCATAACCAAATAATCATAAATATGATTTGATCAAACCATAGAATACCAACACACATTTCATTCAATTTCAGGTACATTCTTCTCGCCGATATTCCTGACCAGTGTCAGTAGTGAGGATAATGTTAAATTAGCTTACGATAAAAGCGCCACTCATCACAATAATGTGGTGTGCACATCGAAGGAATGTGTTCTTATCGCGGGTTTCTTGGCAGGCAATCTCAATGATAAGGTTACTTCTTCATTGACGACTATGTGCCTTGCGATCAGTTGCATTCGTCCTATTCAATTGCTTTCCCCAGATAATTACAGTGTGCGAGTGCGACTCTTCTTTCGTCTATTATTTTTAATAATTGATTGTTGATTGCTTTCTATGACACTAATGCGATGCATTCAAATGGATAGTGAACTTCGTTAGTATCTCCTCTGTCTCCAAGCCTCAATCATGGATTTGTCCGTAATTATGAGCAATTACCGCTTGCCTAACCAATACGAATCAAACGAGCCATCTTTCACTTCTCATTCTCATGTCAGTATTCTCTCTACCAATTAACCTCATTCAACTTTGCAGTTCTGAATAGTGGATTTTTGAGGTGAGCAATGTGTTAGGTGTAGTTGTTGAATCAGCACGAAGTGGGGTCAAGAAGCGATCGAAGATGATGTTTACTCATCGATTGATTATAATATCGCTATATGCTCAATTTTGATACGTTCTATTTTTTCGATTCTATTTTCAGTCATTGAATCATAATCTAAACATGGTTCTTGTTTGCCGCTCAGTTTGTTGAAACTGTAGTGGGACTTCAAAAAAAGCTCCATAAAAAATAGGAAGATATTTGAAGTGATTCGTTCGCTGTTTTCTAGATCGCGATGATTTACAGTGGAGGGTGTAGTGTGGATAAGTGATATGAACACATGCCCAGTTCTTGTCTGATTGTTTGTTCAAATGAAACACTTCGTTACTGAAATTCCTTCAGCTCATTTTGTCAGCATAACATTTTTCGGTTGTCTATCATTACATCATCCATTGTTTCCGATAGAGACGGATGCCTCAAATTGATCATATGAATGCACAAATCCAAGATACTTGATAGTAGATACGTGGATATTCGTTCAAGATCCATTCAAGCCACACAAAAATCGCGATGTTGTGTTGCAGTTTCTCAATGAGCAAAATAGTTGGAAGTGCATTTGGAGAGTTCGCTGATTTGTTAAAGACAGTCTTAGCAATGTGTCAAATTTGAGATTGATCCCTGTGATGACTTCTACGAATTTGCATGCGGCAATTATGGACTTAATCGACATCTACCGGCCAGCAAACCGCTTAGGCATACGCTTAGCGATATGCAAACGCGACTCAACAAACAAGTTAAAAAATTGCTTGATGTGAGTTATTGTTTTTGTTTTTATGCCTTGATTCTTTACATTCTATATGAACATTTTTAAAAGCAATTTATCCTCTTGGAAAGTTTCGTTGGGCAGCATTCTGTTTGTGAGGATGTGATGATGCATTCACTTATAAACAACTACACATTTTCAGTCGCCAATAACGGAAACGGATCGTAAATGGGATCGATTAGCGAAACGATACTATAAAAAATGTCTTCAAGAGGGTATTACATGTTCTATTTATTGGAAACGTCTTATTATGTCGTTCTCTTCGATTACAACGACCAATCAGGATCTGCTTCTTGCAATGAAAATCTCTGAAGGACACATTCAAAAAAGATCAGAAAAAAACGGGTATCATCGTCAGAAGTTTTCTATAGTCGCAGTATTCAGGACGTGATGATCATTCAATTTTCCCTCAAAATTATTCCACATTGCATTCTCATAACAGATAATGTCCTCAATCTTATCGAATGCCATTCTAGTGGGTAGTTGATACCTAACTTGCAGAGGTATTAGAACGGAATGGAGTATCAGCGATTCGTAAATTGCTTCGTGACTTGGATGGATGGCCAGTCCTAGATGGGGATGATTGGCGGGAATGGTCACACAGTTGGGAAAAGCAGTTAGCAATTGTTCTGAATAGAACTGGTGTTAATGCAGTCATCGTTGAACTGGCGGTATCGCATGATCCAGACAATAGCTCGAGGAGTATCATTGAGGTACGATCTCAAATGATAATCATATTCTGACAAGCACAGTCGTCTGATTTATGTCACTTATTTATTTATAGCTTGATCAACCCAAATGGGGTGTTGGTTCAAGATGGCCGTATTTGACAGGTCCCGATGATCGGATGATCCAGAATTATACATCGTTAATGATTCAAACGGCAGTCAATTTGGGTATCTATTTGATTAAGAGGAATCTATCGAACTTTATATTTGCATTACACTTATTTGATACATTCAGTTAGGGCAAATAATGTGCTCCAGATGAGATGAATGATTGCTGCTAGTTGATTCGAAGTTTTTTTTTGCAAAGAATCGAGCTTTTGATTGGGAATGGTGCGTTTTGAGGTGCTGATCGAAAGATAGCCGAAAGGGACATGAGGGAGGCCATGGAATTCGAGTTGAAATTGGTGAATTTTTCGGCAGATGAAATGGTTCGCAGAGATCCCGACCGAAGTAATAATCCCTTTCAGCTTTGGCAATTAAAAGATATGTTCCCATATGTAAGTGACACTTCAAATTGTTCATTTCTCAAGGTTATGCTCAGAAAATGAATTTTCTCAGAGATACATTCCATTCAATGGGATGTGATGGCCAATGCGGCTGTTGAATCCTTTCGTTCTGCAGTGTTGGATATCATACTTGACCTGAATCATAATTATTCCCTAATGTGAGTGCTACAATTGGTATGAAAACTCTTTCAGTGTGATCTCTAAAGTTGGTCATAAAAAGTTGGTTAGAATCTTCGCTTGAAACTTGATGCTTAAATTTAATTTTTGTTCCAAAAATTTTCATTTCGAGTGAGAATTTTTCAAGAGAAGAATGCTTGAGTTGGTGGTAAACGAATGTTGCAGATTAATTTCGATGAATACATTCGGACCGTTTTCAAGGATCTTGTTGAAATAACTCCAAATGATACCGTGATTATGCGAGAGATTGAATATTTCCGTGGAATACAGGTGATGAGTTTGAGAATATCCGAGTTGATAGATAGTGACATATATTAGAGATGTGTTGCTGTTGTTGAACGATAGCATAACTCTAAAATTACAGTATGGTCGATAATCATATTGTTTATGATTTGGAAACATTCAATCATGAATGGATCCTCTACAACAACAGCATTTCAGCGATCGTTTGCGAATGATTATTTTTTGCTTTTCGTCGTTAGCTGTAAGCTACGGATTTGTTCACGCGAAATGCTGTATTTGAGTTAGGACATACAGCTTACAGCTTAATCATATCGCGGAAAGACTTCATTGACAAGAACAAAAATAAGTGTTAGATTGCTAGTTCCATGATGGATTAATGGAATGTGTTATGATTTAGCACGTGATGCGAACGACCAACAAACGAACATTATCAAATTATGTGGAGTGGAGGATAGTTCAAGTATATTCACTGTTTTTGCCACCTACAATGCGTGAACCATTCTATGAGTTTAAAGCTAATCAAACTGGAATGTTCAACTCACCGATTCCAGAAAGGTATCAACTATCCATCAAAATTATCTAGCAATCTGAGAGAATCATACTCACAACAATGATCGATCACTACGAATAGCAGTCTGCGAAGAAGAATGGCCTTTGCAAAATAAAATCCATTAGCACAAGGTTTCTCAACCGAGGGTGCATGACGGCATGTCAGGGGGTGCGAGAGAGGATGGAGTGAGAGGGAGTGAGTAAGTGGTGTAAGAGGGGGTACAAGGACATCTTAAAGGGGATGCACGGAGCAGGAAAGGTTGAGAATTACTGCATTAGCACATCTCCTCAGCAAGATCATCATTCGATTTGACACATCTACTCACCAAAATGAAGCGCTACCATTCACTGAATCAAGTCTACGTTAGAATCCGAAATAACAAATTTCAGATGGGAAGATTGTGTGTTTCTTTCGCTAGCGATGTTGGATATGCCCGTTGGTAAACTGTATGTTGAGCATTATTTCGATAAAGAGCGTGCAATGCGAAAGGTTTTTCTTGTTCATATTATCGAATGCATTTTGATGGTATTCGCGGTATCTTTGTAGATTGTTTTTGAATTGGGAACAGCCCGGCAGCATCACTGCTACTTTTTTCGTGATTCTTACTATGCTTTGATCTATATTATACTAGTAGTAGGAAGTGTCAGTAAATAAGAACTGGTTGATTTTCATCTTAAATACTCATTTTGAATCTGCCTATGAAAGCAAATGATCACTTTTTTACTGTTATTTGAATGTAAACGCATGTTGGCATATGAATATTTGTTGTAAATTTCATTTTCAGATGACCGAGCTGACAACGTACTTCAAAAATGAACTTATTTCACAGTTGCACAGTGTCGATTGGATGGATGACATGACAAAAAAGAGAGCGATTGAAAAAGCAAAGTGTATCGAATATAAAAGTGGATTTCCGTCATACATATTCAACGAAACATGGATGAACCAGAATTGGGGCGGTGTACGTTTTAATGATAGTATTGTTTCCGTCACAATAAATAACCGTATTTTACGATTTGGGACGACGATACGCGTAGTGTCATTTGAGGGGTAATCTGGATGAGATTTTGCATTGAGAAATAAGAAAAATTGCTATGCATTCGTCGCAAATAATTCGATGGTTTCTTTTTGAGACATAACTTTGCCGTCCGAAACCATTCTCGATCCAGAATCTAACCGAAATTTTTTTTTTGAGGAAGAACCAACCGATTCAGAGCCATTGCTGCAGCTGACCGTACGAATCAAGCTAGCACGTGTCGCAGATGAACTGGTCAGATTGAAAAAGCCGGTCGATCGTTCAATTTGGTTTCAGAGTCCAGCCCAAGTGGACGCATATTATGCACCAAATTTGAACGAAATGAGTTAGTGTGCTTGGCGTTTGTAATTTGATTCGGTGAAGAAATGTTGCATAACATCAGCAAGTTTTGTTCGTTCAATTGCAAGTCTGAGGATAACAGTAGTGTTTGTGGATGTGCTTTAAGACTTTAGGATCGCTATCGGATAGCATTTATGTTATCTTCAACACAGATGATTGAAAACATGGTGATGACAATGAGGTGAACTAGCGTGAGAGTATGTAGTTGATGGAGCGAGCAAAGACTGATTAAGAGATGCATTGAATGAACATAGCTTCGGGAATCACAAAAGATAACTGTGTGCAGAAATCAGCGACTGTTAATGGTATTTTCATTATAGTCTTTCCTGCTGGAATCATGCAGTTCCCGTTCATGTCCGTTGGTGTACCAAACTACATAACCTATGCAATGGTTGGGGCTGTTGTTGGTCATGAAGTGTCGCATGCATTTGATGATCAAGGTTCTGCACAAAGTTGATAATAATGCATATGTGTCATCCGCTTTCTCCAAATATGCTCGGCATTTTAGGCGGGCGATACGATAAAGTGGGCAATTTAAACGATTGGTGGGATGGGCAGACGGCGAATAAATTTTATGAAAAAACGGAATGTTTTATCAAGCAGTACGAAGCGGTGAAAGTTGAGGAAGTTGGTGTGCATCTCAATGGACGACTATCCGTTGGTGAAAATATCGCCGATAACGGTGGTGTTAAAACGGCTCTCATGGTCAGCGCAGGAAAATGCAGCACTTCGCTTGATTGCCAACTGAGATTGACAAAATTGTTTTCCATTTCATTCATCAAGCATGATTTGGCCTACATTATTATAACCAGCTGACGGTCGTTCAAATGGGTTGAACAACTTTTTTTTTCAGGCCTACAAATCATGGATCAAAAATACCACCTCAACTGAGGCATCACTTCCTGGTTTCCAAAATTTCACCAGCGAACAAATGTTCTTCCTTGCTTATGCCAATGTAAGTTTTGTTTTGCTTTCATTACGGCAAATAAAAATAGGTCAATTACGTTTGCTAAAGCATTTCAGATGCCCCTTTCAACTTTTTGTGTTCATTGCAAGAAGGCAAATCAGTCTAAAGTTGTTTGTCGCTTCTAAGTTGTGTTCGTGTTGCTGGTTGGTACTGCTTGTGTTGTTAGCTGTCGCTTCACAATTGGTGATTTTGATTGGGACTGTTTGTGATGTTGACTGTGTTGCTAGTGCGAAAGCGACGATTAATAATTTAGTTTATCCACACAATAAATGAAGACGATAATAACGGTTCAATACAGTGAAGATGGTTGAGTGACGAGAGATGCCGATGATGGCTCATAAACAACAACCACACTGGATACACGAACAACACACTAACTGACTAATACGGAGGAACTGATATAACTACACTGAGCTACTTATATAGTCATTGAGATTGGCTGATTACGAAACAATGGTTACGAATTGCCAATGATGGTGAGAGAACACATGATATGCAAAGCACTATAGACAGACATACAAGAAACTGTAAACAATAAACAAAAGATCACCGGTTTATCACAACATGATCCTTCAAGTTGTAGCCGACAGTATCGAATAAAAAGTTGTGAATATTTCAGAACTGGTGCTCATTGGTGAGACCGAAGCATTATGTGCAGTTGATAATGACTGATGTGCATGCACCGAGTAAATATCGTGCAATAGTGCCGTTGAGAAATCGCATTGAATTCGCGGATGCATACCATTGCGCACCAGGAACGCCGATGAATCCCGTTCAAAAATGTGCCGTTTGGTAGTTCGGCATTTTGAAAATTTGTTTATTGATGTTGTATGTCTGCCGTTTCGATGAATGAATACAAAGATTAACTGAGTGAATTGGTGATTGATTACACGTTTAATTCACGTATTGATAGTTGTATCAACTTTCTTGACACTTCAACTGCATCTCATTCAACATGTTGCATTTATCGCTGGTCATGATCATTCCGATTTTGTGATAATCAAAATTGTATTTTTCACTCGTTGGTGATCCTCATAAATGGGATATAACTTTCAAATCCAATCAATCCAATTGACGTTTGCTGAATTAATTTTTGAGTGGTTAAAGACGGAGTGAACGTGTTCAGCGCTGTTAATAATCAATGAGAATTCGTTCCATTTGATCGTAAAGTTTGTTTCGATTGTCATCGATGACTGATCTGATGAAAGCATGTTCACTATGGTGACTGTATCGCGCTTCAGTTCAACTTCAGTGCTCCATCCGATAATCATAATATGAGTGCAGGTGAAAAGTGCGAATGGTTCTATCAAGCTGTTAATAAATGAATCGAACTGGTATTTGTCGTAAAGAGCATTCTCATGACGCATTCATTGTCAGCGAAGAGAGGAGAGATCAGAGCCGAATGCAAGCGACTATTGTGATTATTATACATTATCGGATATTTCAGAACGAGGAATTGTGCAAAATGGTCTCATTTCGTTTTTGTTAATACCGTCTTGATATTCATTTACTACTACTGATGTTTTGATATTCGTATTACTTATCGAGAGTCATGAATATGCACGTGAATATTTCTATCTCGTGACATTTTCATTATTGTTTCTTGCTGAAACATTGTTTGCGAACATTTACTCTTTTTTGCTGGAAAAAATTAGTGCTGAAAATTTTTTATTTGACGTTTTCTTCAACGAATATTCTCCTGAATTGTTGCGTGTTATTAAAAGTTCAAAAACTGTATTCCAATGAATATATACACCAATATTATTACAAACATTTCAACAGATAGTATTCCGATCGTACTCTTGATCTTACTGGTTTTATTACCAATATTTGGTCGTTATGATTTCATTATCAATAGCTGGTTAGTCCGACGTGTTTATTCCTTTGGTGCGTTCTCATTTCTATGTGATCGGTTTTAGAAGCACTATCCAAACTCCTTATGATTCAGGAGGTTCGCTTATTGCTCATCTAATAAGAGACACGTAAATGATCTTTGAGGGCAAAAGCGAACTTGAAAATTATCTGAGCTGAACAGGTGTGATGTCAAAACTGAGAAGCTTCTGAGTTCTGAATGTAACTCTTAGTCGCGTGAAACGTTCGAAATGTAAATCCTCGCGTTTCTTTTATTGTAATTGGTGTAAAATGTCTTTGTTGTTGTGCTTTTCACCATCTAACTGCAACGTAGTTTGTGCAGAAAATATGGTGTCGTAGTTGCACGTAATATATTACTACCAACTCATTTTATTGTATGCGTGATAATTAAAATACTATGAAATTAATACTCCCTGATATAAATAATTTCCCAGTTGCACGTATTGAGCTCCAGTGTGTGTGTGTGTGTGTGTGTGTGTGTGCGCGCCCGGCTAGATCGCTCTTCACTTTCATAGTCGCATTGATATATTCCAGATTCATTGTGATTCAATCATAGAATATACCATATGTATGAATGAAATACATGGACGGAAGATTTTATGATACATTAGGAACATTTGTGCTACAGATAGCATTTTTAATCGACGAGCACTGATCAGTTTTAGTAAAAAACGACAAACAGTCATGATAAAGATTTAGCAACATCCAAAGTGGAAGGCAAAAAAAGCGATCATACTGTGGTGTTTAGTATCTTAGCAACTGGTATAACAGTACCATTTGCAGATCAGAATGCAGTGATTTTAAATTTTGGTTGAAGTAGTGAGATCGCACCAAAATGTACACTTATCGGACGTCGAGTACTGTTGTTGGTGTAGTTCTTTTTGCTTATATCGAAAGCGTTGCTGCTAGAATAATTGTTATTATTGGGAGTGTGAGTTGAGCTATTGTTGGCTCGGAGATGAGTACCAAATTTGTTGTTTGATGAACGCGAGAATGGCGACCGAAGAACGGATAGATGGAGCTTATCTGATAATCGCCATGTACTCTCACGTGAGAATGATCGAATGGCGGCACTTGTCGGCGATGATGGTAACCCGCGAGGAGGATGACAAGGAGAAGGGTGCAGTGTAGATGGAGATCTGAAAATCACTTGCATTCCATGATTGTACGAGGCGTGAGCGTGAAATTATTATTCGTTTATAATGTCCACAGGGAATGACCAAGAAAACAACATTCACTGAAGTCACTGGATCGCGAATTGTTACGTGCATTGTGCAGAGCTTATTAAACATTTCGAAAGAGCATCATTCAAAGGAACCAAAACTGTTAAAAAATCAGTATGAGGCTTCCTCACGATAGTCACGTGTCCGCTCGCCAAATCTAAATTGCTATTTTGAAATCACGCTGTCCAAAATCAATGTTTGGTAACAATTTTAAGAGTTTGTTGAATAAGCACACTAATTATGTTTCATCCAAATGATTAACAGCCTCAAATAGAGATCAGAATGGATCAGAATAGAAAGGTGCTTGTCAAAACAAGTCCTAACGACGTAATGTTCACGCTTCTAACTGCATCATTAGTTGGCGTTTTGAGCTCGAAATAATCAACATAATGATCGTGAAGACTGAACGTTGTGCTGTGATTAAGAGGAATGTGTTACTTAAGATAAGACGTAAACGATAAAACAAGACTGATACCTAAGCGGTTGATTTGGGGATCGATAAACTTTCATAATTTGGTGGCGACAATAAAGGCGGTTGTTGACTGAACCGCAATGTGTGCTGTTCGATAGCTGGCTTAACTGTTAACACTAAGTTGTAGGCGTTAACAATCATCATATCCGTAACCTGATCCAATGTTTTGCCAGCAACCTACAATTTTGATTATTAGGTTTTATGAAGAGAACGGGTGATTTGTTTAACCATACGTTGTGTGTTCAGATGCACAATATATGAAACATAGCATCCAAATATCTCGATTTAGACGAACAGGTCAAATCAAAACAATTATTGGAACATTATAATAGGATAATGGGTCAATTTTTCTTGATACAAGCTATAACATGCCTTATGCATGAACAGAAATGAGCTGTGATTAGATATGAAGTGTTCGGGGCTGTGTGAATGGCTCATAAATCGCGACAGAAATAGGAATCGACATAAAAAACTATAAGAGATTTCTTCAACCGACCTCAATCCCATTCACTTCAATAATCTCGTCATTCACAGCCAGTAAATTCGTTGATGCGGCAAGTCCAGTTGGTAGTAATCGACTTATAAATATTCCATTCACCGTTACAACGCCCCACGGAGCTAACCTCTGTGTCGTACCTGCATACACACAATGTACCTTTGCAGTGTGCTAATGATTTACAAGGATGTTAACGTGAAAATCATCGAAGTTTACATCGCAAACATGACAAAATCATTTTGGCATCCCTGCACAGAAACTACTTATTGCCTAAAGGAAGAATTATCAATTCAACTCATTTAAATTACCCAGCATATCACAATAATCACACTGTCTAACAAACAATTTTCATTATGAAACGGATTTCGGTTTCTATTACAGTCCTTTGCGCAGATAACGAAAGTGACATTCGTTTTCCATTTTACGATCATTTTTTTGGAAAAAACGATCTAAAATTCTTGTTCCAACGCAAACACATAAGGATGCTTTTTGCTCAGCACTAGTTTCCGAATCTAGGAAAATGATGGACTTCAGCCTCATTGATGAAAATTACTGGACGTGCTACTTAATATTTGATATATCATTTGAGTGCAATATTGCCTGGATTTAAGTCGAAGCACCACTATTCTAGTGTATAAAACTCATAGCTCTTTTAATTGGATAACAAATCTGAATGACCATTGCGAATGTAAAATCCAAGTGGTTTGTTGGTATAATATTTGCAAAGCTTCACTCGCCGATACCCTTGCGGTAGTATGTCAACATCAACTATTGATGATACCTACAAAATACGTTATTGCTGACTGACTTGAGATCAACAAATTGCATTCACATTACACGACAAGTGATCTATTGAGCGAGTGGATAATTTATGCAACAAACCATCTAAAATTCTTGTTCCAACGCAAACACAAATTTATCGATGCTTTTTGCTCCGAATCTAGGAACTAAATAATTTTGAAGGTTTCTATGTAACTTCTGAGGAACCAACACCGTAAAAATACAACAAAAACATACAGTTTCAAAAATTTGGACATCAAATATTCATCAAAAATTGATCATTTTCGAAAATTTAGAAACTCCTCCATTTTCCGAAAAAAATTCACTGAAAGTATGTTTTGTTGTGGAATATGTGAAAAGTGCAGAAGATTAAATTATTTATCTTTACGTGAGTTCTTTTCACTTACCCGTCTGAAATCTTGCGGATTCGATATGGAAATGCGTTTTTTCTTCCTCATATAATTTATAATTGGTACACCGTAACCGTATTGCTCCTCCAGTGATTCACCTTTCTTTTGCAGAGTCAATCGTAATATTTTCGGTTTTTCTTCAAGAGCTTTCCTTAGGTTCTGCAATTGCAACAAAGATTTATTAACCTTTATAACAAGTTGTCTCAGAACCATTCTTGTTAATATTCTTAGTTCAGTTATGAATCGAAGATGGAGAGTCACAGCAATGTTGCACTGAAAACGGAAGACTGCAGTACTGATGATAGGAAATGGAAACTAGAATGACGGAAAAGTATTATTATCACTCGTAACAAATCTCTCTCAGGAGTGTTTTATTAAGAGCACGAAATAGGTAGTTCATGAAGAAGTTGTGACGCTTATTCGAAATGGGAAAATTCAAGGAGATATAAAGAGCAAATAAATGCGAACGAAACAGCTGATACGGATTAGTTGCTGATCACTTGATAGAGTGAGTTATGGTACCTGATCATTTGATATCGGCAAGCGATCACCTTCAGATGAAGCATAGCTGATCGATAGACCGCAACCGATAACATCACTTAGGTGATGCAAGTTACACAGTAACGAATAAAAATCATTAAACGATGGTAGAGGACGACCAGCGCCCAAATGCAAACCAATTCGACGTATATCGACACCGAATTTCGATTTCACTGGAATTACAAATTCCTGAAATTGGTGAAAGTAGAGGTTTATTGTAAGATAATGCTCTGAGAAGGACCATTGAAACGATCATATTTGATCACCTCCACTCGCAGTATTATCTTAACTGTCATGTGCGTAACACTCAGCATGAGCAAATCAAAGAAGTAACTAAGAGCTGTTCATGCACCAATATACTACTCATGACTGCTGGTCAGCAACAGCAGCAGCACTAGTATTTAATGGTAACGTACAGTTCAGACTTAAGCTAAAACATACTTCAAGCAGACATGGCTCAACGGCAAAAATTCGATTCAGTGAAGAAGTACTTAACAAGCGGTACGATTTCAGTGAACATGACGGCGGATAGTACAAGCCATGAACATATTCTTCATTTCCAGGTCCCATCACATCTGCAGATAGCTAAACTCAAGTTGAATTTTATAGCGAACAAAAATAAATACACATAAAACATTCCGCAACAATGTGACAATCGTTATTTCTCCCTTGCAGATCACTCAGTTCTCATGAAAATTGATCGACTGATCAACTCCTCATTGATTTTTGATGGATCCTTATCAGATTCATCCGAAATTGCGATTGGGTTTTGAATATTTCCTCACCATGAATGAAACATTGACGTAATCTTGCAAGCGATATCATCAATTCATCCAAATTTAAGAATCAACAACAACAATGCAGTGTATTGTATCAGACAGAGCTGGATCGATTCTATTGAATACACCATTCAAATAACACAAATAATCCACCGACTAATTGAACGACATTAAAATAACAAAGGGAAGTAACACCGTTCAATGACAATATCTAATAAAGCGACCTAGACTACGGAATGAAGAAAAAGAATTGATGATGAGGAAGAGAAAAGAATTTGAGTAGTTTGCATGTGCGATGGGGTCAGATCATCTTCGTTCTGGCTTTATTATTAATGGTCATTCGAGAGTAACAAGTATGTAAATGTTGATTGTTTGCGTGCTCAAGGGTCATCATCCTCTCTTAGCGATACCTGCTGTTTGTTTGATAGATACCATCATCCCTCCCTGTCCTCACAACGCATTATCAAACTTTTTCTATCTAATATAGGTAAGATCTGTCAATAGATACAAGATTTTCTCGAGTCAAAAGGTAAGATTGGAAAATTAATAAGGACTGGAAGAGCATTATGAACAACAATGTGGGTAACATCAAACAGCTCTCGACAGTATGTAAACTAAAATAAAGCAGAAGTTTAGTCAATATATCTGTCATGATTTACATCAGTTTGTAAATTCTATAAAACCAAGTGTATTACTGAATCGTCCAGACGAAGAACATGAGAGAAACAACGAACACTATTGCAAAATCCACGTTTAACTGGTGAGGAGAACGTGATTGCTGTAATGTAGGATGAAAGCACTAAAAGGACGCTAAGAGTGAGGTGTTTATTGGTATAAGCAGTTTAATCCGAGAGTACTGATGCAGTCAGTTTACTGAGTTTAAAGCTTGCATTTTCAACATGACAAAATGCAGCAACGCACCACTTAGAATAATTGAAGCTGATTCGAACTGAATTGAAACGAGATGTTAAGAGTTCACTTCTTACGATCCTTGACTGATTAATTTACGAGCGAATATTTAGACTTTTCAACTTATGTCATCAAACTCGAGCATTAAATCACACTCTATCCAGTCAACTGTTCTCCTCTGATCTATTATCATTAATATTCGAGCAATTGATATAAAGATCACCAGTCCACTGATGGCAAAACCACAATACAAAAACAATAAAATTTCACGAAAAAAATTCTCCTAAATTGTTCGTAATAAATAAAGAACAACCCATCACTAGGACTTTGTCGTTTTCACTTGTTTATTTCAATAACACATTGTAAGTTTTGCGACATTATACGTGATATGATAAGACAACAAGCCAGCTGAAGATTCATCCAATAATCCGAAATCGCGTTCAAATCGTTAAAGGAATAATTTATTCACTATCAGAGATGAACTGGACTTTGTATTAAACGAAATTGCAGGTGAATGTGTCAAGCGGAATTGAACACCTGGGATAAGCATCATTCAGAGAATTTTAGATCCTCATATGGATTAACTAACACATTATACACGATAACTTTGACTTTCGTCATTCACAAACATAAGAATAATGAGTTCACTCAATTTCACTCAATAATGAGTTCAAGTTAATTTCATTGTTCTTCAGATTTTTTCGAAGAGTTTTACCACTTCGTGTTTTCGGTAGAATCTCACAAATATGAACACCGCCTCGCAATTGTTTATGTGATGAAACCTGATCTGAAATTGGGAAGAAGTTAATATCATGATGCAAATCAGTATTGAAGAAAAAACCGGTGTAAGATTGATACGGGAAACGATGGAGGTGAAGGTGAATGGAATGTGAACGAAATTAGAGTATCTCAGCAAAGGGATTCTCAGCAAAAAAGTCTTCTAAACATCCACTGAAGATAGCCGGCAATATTATTCGAACATTTTATGCAGTCTCACCATTTCCTATTCGGTCAGCTAATTTTTAGATAAAAAATGAGCTCTCGTGTTTTTCCACATACGATGTTACCTTCACAAGTTAATTCAACAATGATATTGGACCCGCGTGGGATCGAACATTCGACCTTCGTCCTACTAAATTAGTTAGTACGATGTTCACACCAATACACCACAGAACCATTACTTTCATCTCTCATATCTGATCAGATATCCTCTTTTATCCTCCTATCACATCTTCCAGTTATGTCGGTATTTCTTAATAGCCGGGATAGAATATAAGCAGATTCGAAACTCATCAGATCACCCGACTCTAGTTTATGCTTCGATCGCTATGTATGAAAAGTGATGGAAACGTATACTTACTTTTTACAAAGTTATCGATGTCTGCTGGTGTAGAGTTAACACCTGATCGATCTTTGAGCACAACAAACGCCATTGGTACCTTAAGAAATAACGATAACATCACCCATAAACATTTCTTCTGGTAGATCAGTGGCACTGGGAAAGGTCGACACTTCATACGAATAGAATGTCGTGGTTGGAAAGACATTGAAATGGTGTTTTAGCATGATGATGCTAAGATATTCACCTCTCCGAAATGTTCATCAGCGATACCAGTCACTGCTGCATCTTTGATATTTGGATGTGACATCAATACATCTTCCTGAATGTCACATCTGTGAAACAATTTCATCCTTAATAATCAATCATAACAGAATTTTTGGCTAACACTAAAATTTGTGATAATTTTATTTGCGTAAAGTAGTTGATGATATGCATTTGTATCACAATGAGTAAAGGCTCAATCGATGTAGTAAAATGCACCATCTCGGAAGGTGAAACTTGAAGACCGTTTACTTTGATCAAGTCCTTGATTCGATCCACAATATAGTAAAATCCTTCATCGTCGTAATACACATAATCACCTGAATCATATCATATTAACTCCATCATATTCTGATTGGACGTCACAACATTAAAACTAGATCAATCTTCAAGTTTTGTTAGATTATGATAGGCAGGTCTGATTTAGTACGTGCGATCAAAAAGACCGAAATCAGACAGATCACTTTGAGCATGCTAATGATCAATTTGAGCATGCTTGGAATGTTTCACTGTCGAACCTGTATGCAGCCAATTGTCTGCATCGATGGCATTTTTTGTGGCATCATCATCACGCAGATATCCCTTCATAATAGCATCGGATCTCACGAGAAGCTCACCACATTTGCCTGATTCTTTTATCTCGTCACCGTTTTCGTCACTGATCAACTGAAACACGTTCAATGTGGGTTGGAAGACCAATTGGAAGAGTAAACTTTCTATCGATAAGCATCTCAATAAATGATGATATCTTAACTACCAAAAATATTACATAGGTAAATTCTTCTTGTCATCTAAACTGAATTGAGTAGATCTGGGCGAGATAATGTTGATAAAAAACTGAAGAAAAATTCTACTTTAGCCTCAAATCCAGGTAGTAGCTTGCCGCAACTACCCAAATACTTATCATCAAATGGAGTGCCAAGTGGTGTGAGATGACTAAGAACGACCAATTCAGTCATACCATAGCCTGCAATTGTTATCGTTCATTCTGAACTTGTGTTTTGCGATGATCTTCAAAATTTGTTTCATTTCCTGATGGTTTCAGTGCCCAAAAGCTCATATCGTTACACGAGAATATGTTCGCTGTACAGTCCAAATAATACAATATGTTTAAATCAATTACCACATCGGAACATTCAATGATAAACTTCTCGCTGATTTATTCAGCAATCAATTCGTCAATTCAATGAGTCCAACACAACTTATAAATGCGAAGTGTTCTAAAACTGAACGAAGACCTTGAACTAGATTTTCTACGTTCGGATATTTATTCAGGAATCGTCTACTAATTTGTTTGCCAAGTGCAGCACTTCCACAAAGAACTGTTCGCATTGATGAAACATCCCATTTGGAGAATTGCTCATCGCATTCACATAGATAACGGATTATTGTTGGCACCACGTTAAACGTATCCACCTGAACGATTCACTTAATTTCATATCGCATTCAACGGAGAGTTTCTACTCTTTCACTAATGCCATCCATTATACGCACTTCGGAGGCTCATTATACAGGCTCGTTTGTTTCAAAATCGCTAAGCAACCTGATATCATTCCGATTGATATTTCCTCTCTAATATCCTCAACGTGAAGATTCGCTTAAGTGACAAAAATTTTGATTCTTTCGCCGAACAGAATTCCGACCATGAACTTTTGCCGAATCTGAAACTTAACAAATAAAACATCACCTTGTATTGGTCAATAATTTGAAGCATCATCATCGGATGGAAGTGTTTTAAGGTTACAACTCGGTGTCCTTCCAGAAGGCAGAAGCACAGCGCCCAAAAGCCAGATCCATGAAAAAATGGTAGTACGGCAGCAGTTACACGGCGCAGTCCACCAGAGAGTTCGTTGAAAAGAGCTCTACAAAGCAAAGATGAGAGAAATTCAGTAATAGTTATGCTTTTATTTAGCATGCTTTCTTTAAAGAATAGCATTGTATGCCGTCAGTCTTCCAGCACAAACATTTCCGACATTGTTGCGATAAATATCATGAAGATTAGCGCAAGATAGAGTGTAATGAAAACATGCAAACATTAAGCTTATCAAGCAAGAAACGGCTTCAAATTGGTGAAGAGAAAAAAATTTTTGCAACTTTCGAAGAATTGCAGTTGAGGCGTTGTAGTTACGGTGAGTGAGCTGAACACATTTCGGTGGTCCTGTCGTACCGCTACTAAATGGTGTTATCAATGTATCATCGACTGAAAGTTTATGCTGAACCTCGATCGAATAGTCCAATTTTGATTGCCGTATTTCAGTCGCAAAGTCGTGCCCATCTTGATCAATTTCTTTGCCGACAATGATCACCTATAGTTTAATTTGCATAAACACTTATGCTCGAAGCGTTTCTAAAAAAAAACGTGACATATAAGCTCTTTCAATGTCAATTTCAAGAAAAAACTACCCAGACCGGTATGATTTCCTTAAAAATATGTGAAAGGAGGTTTTCTTACAGTGAGTCGATCCTCGAAGAGTGTAGCAACATCGTAGCGTTCAGCTGCCGAAACGAGGAATTTTGCGTTTGTGACTGATAAAAAATGCTTAACTTCAGCTGAAAATTCATCTTAAAGGCATCCATCTTGCACGCCTGATCCATAGTTGCAGTTGGAATGACTGACTGCACGCTCATATTCTCTCATTTCTTCGTTCAAAATTCTAAGCGGTAGGATGGAGTTCAGTTCGGTTGCACTCCGTTCTTAAAGATAACAGAGATATACAAAACGATTGTCTTGAAAGGCAACTGGACCTTGCGTTGATTCAGGACTGATGCCTGATATTGCACTGCCAACAAGAGCTGCACCAAGAAAAGCAATCACGTATTCTGAGCAGTTCGCAAGCATCACGCATATTATGTCACCTTTCCGAGCACCGTGATTTTGCAGCCAATTAGCGAATCTAAACGAGTCATCACGCAGTTTCGCATAGGTGATGCTCACATCCGTTTCATGATCCGTCTGAAATGTTAAAAATGTCATCGGCACATCAAATTGATCACTGAATTATTCGTAAAAACTGTGCTTCCAACATCTTTCATCGAACTTCACTTTCCTGAGCGTTTTGATTCATGTGAAACCCTCAAACTCTGATCACATTTTAGCGGGTGAATAATTTAAGCGCAACTGGTGAATAAATGCATGAATCAAAGTTAATGTTGGTGTGGCTCAAACTCCTTCGATTTGCCTAGGAAACGGATCTACTTATTCAGGATCCATGCCTGGTATCAAACATCAGAGAAATTTCTCGTCCAAATGTTTCTGGAAGCAAATTTTCTCGTCCAAATGTTCCTGTGTCGAATCGAGTTAGGGGAAGGTATCACTCCGAGCAATCATCGCAAACAAACACAGTTAGAAACGAACCATTGCAATATCATCACCATATTCTTTGGCAGCATCCAAAATCTGCGAATGGAAAAGACGTTGACTATATTCGAGCATTGTAGAGTGGTTAAATGATTGTCGATTCTGCTCAAATGCGATCCTTCATTCGCCGTCTCAGAGATTTCCTGTTAACTGACGATAGCTAATTTAGACTCACCATTCATGCTGCTTCAATTGGTATCCTTGGTATGATCATCATTTTCGTTTTTCGATAGACATCGTTGCAGAATAATTACGTTCATTTGGAGGCCACCAAGCATTAGTCATCAAATTCATGTTATTGTGCGAGTTTGTCGTCTCTCAAGATGATCTCCGTACGGTATGCTTGAAGATGGTGACCCCAATGGTTTTGAGATAGCATCAAAGAAATAGCAATATCTCCTCAAGTAGGCAGTTTTGCTCAGCAATGATAATGTTTTTCTGAATTTAGAGGTTCCACTGCATCGAATGGTGTAAAGAAATTGATATTTTACTGGGCAAATCTGAGAGTACGGCTAACTCGAAGATGACAACCTCTACAGTGCTATAGCAACGTACAGATTGATCTATACCGATCAATGTATATGAATCGCGCCACCATGCCAGTTGAGATAGCTTTAAGAAAACAGCTGTATCTCCTCAAGTAGGCAGAACTGCTCAGCAAAATATATAATATTCTGAATCTAGAGGTTCCATGGAATCGGATAGTGTAGAGAAATTGATATTTTACTGGGCAAAACTGGTAGTACCGGTAGCTTGAAGATGGTAACCTTTATAGAGCTATAATAATGTATTTATTAATTTATAGTGATATAATGTATATAAATGAGCGCGACTGCGGTAATTAAGGTAGATTCGAGAAAATAGCTATATCTCCTCAAGAAAGCAAAATCGCCCGGCAAAATTTGTTTTTTTTTTGAAATCTAGAGATTCCGCTGGAGCGATTGGTGTACAAATATTCCTATGGTATCGGTCAAACTTGAGGATACGATAGGCTCGATGATGGAAAATCGTATTTCATTTAGAAAATAGCTATATCTCCTCACTTAATGATAATTGCTCGACAAAACGTATGATATTCTGAAAGTAGAGATTCTGAGCAATCGAATGGTGCAAAGATATTCAATTTTTACGGGGCAAACTTGAGGGCATAGGTACCTTGAAGATGGTTACCCCCTCAAACCTAGTTTGACATATATATTTATCTACAATGATCAGTAGTATATGAACAGAGATTATGGTAGGCCCAATGATGGGAAACCGTATAGCATTGGGAAAATAGCCATACCTTCTCAAGAAAGAATAAGTGCTCAGCAATGTATATGTTTTTCTGAATCTAGAGATTGCGTTGGATCGAGTGGTGGACAAATATTTATATGTTGTTCGGCAAACCTGAGGATACGGTAGGCTCGAAGATATCAAACCGCATATAATTGAGAAAATATCTATATCTCCTCATCTAATGATGATTGCTCGGCAAAATATATGATATTCTGAAAGTAGAGATTCTGAGCAATTGAATGGTGCAGAGAAATTCACATGTTACTGGGCAAACCTGAGGGCACCGGCAGTTTGAAGGTTGCAACCACTGTAACGCTATAGTAATGTATACACTGATCAATAGTGATACAATGTATCTGAATGGGTGGCTCTACGCTAATTGAGATGGCTTTGGAAAAATAGCTATATCTCCTCAAGAAAGCAAAATTACTTGGCAAAATAAATATTTTTCTGATTGCAGTGATTCCGCTTTATCGAATGGTGTACAAATATTCATATACTACTGGGCAAACTTGAGATTACGGTATATTGATACATATGAGTGAGCGTTACTGCACTAGTTGAGGTAGCTATAAGAAAATAGCCATATCCCCTGAAGTAAATCTCCCAAAGTAAGGCTTGACCGTTGGCAACATATATGCCCTTCTCATTTTCCCAATCTGCTGAATCCGACGATGGACAGAAATCATTGGATTTGATGGAGACTTTTGCATACAGTTCATTTGAGAATGATACTCCTTTAGCAATGTATTGTTGATCAACAGCTGTACGGAGTGATCGTCGAAAATTTAGTTGAGTCCCAGAAAGTAAGCAATAACATTTGACAATCATTCAACAATTCTTTTTCTTCTGATATTGGATAATCTGCTGAATCCGTTGAGGTGTAAGTTTCACGTGATGAGCAGCGAAGCTGAACATACAGGTCAATTGAATGTAATCTCACGATATTCTTCTGAGATTTCATTTTTGGTGCAAGCAGCAATCATATGTGTATTCATGGGTAGCGTCAGATAATTTTTCATTTTACTTAGGTTTCATTTTCATTGAAGGAATTTTCACGCTAGCGATAAATAATTTTCTTGCTGTATAAATACTGAGGAAATTCACAGCTTTGAGAGTAGTATTCCAGGTTGACGGAGTAGAGTTCGCGGTTCCGCGCCCTCGACAACCGGTTTTATCAATTTCCCACTTCAAATAGCATGCTGTCTTTGCTTCGTTTCTTCTAATTAGCCATTTCGTTGTCTCTTTGCTCATGAATTCAGTGTACCAAACGATATTGATGAAATTAACACTAAAATTCTCATCGTTTTCATTGTGACAATTGATGTGTCCTTCAAATACTTTCTTTATAACACACAAATGATCTCCTACATTCTCTACAAGATTTAATGGTGACAGAGTTGAAGTAATGTAACTAGAAAGATGCAGTGAACAAAGAATGTGAGTATAAAAGGGACTCAGAACGGAACCTGATGGCAGTCTTCATCAAAATGACTGAATCACTTGCGCATATTTCGAGTTGTGTTTCAGTGATCGCGATTGCAACATGCTTCTTTTTCGTACCGTACCTCATGAATCGTATGGATCAGATTCGTGATGGTCTTTCGGTGAAAATGGATCAATTCAAGGTAGATATGCTCATTTTTATTTATCATTTTCACATCACCATAATTGAATTTTAGTTCCATTAATTTTATCTATATTTACAATTTTTTAAGATTGTCATAAACCTCCGCCTCTTGATACATACAACTGTGAACGTTCTCGAATTTAGCAATAATTGACCTCATCCCTAACTGTGTACGAACGGAATTCAGTTCCTAATTTCGTTCGAATAGGGACAAAAAATTAGCAGTCAGGATTTGATTTTCCAGTGAAATCGATTAGAAGAATTTTTTTCACGACTATGTTGATCATCTGACTGAAATTGAAAATCGAGCATGTCAACAAAAATGCAATGACATGGGAACATCAGTTCTTTTTTCAACGGATGGACCTAGAAGTGTAATTTTTTTGCGAAGTCAACAGCAATTCACCTTCAGTTTTAATGAGAATACGAGCAGGATTGGGTAGGTACAAATGGAAAAGTAATGACAGGTGTGATCAATGGTAACGAAAAATTGAAGGTGTTGGAACAAGAAGTATGGGGTGAGATGATGCACACTCGTCAGAATGTACCACGAGCACGTAAAGAACGCGGTGTTGAGCCAGTGTGCAACTGCGACTCAGTTGACCGATGCCCACCTGGGCCACCAGGAAAACCTGGAAAACCTGGCCATCCAGGCGCACCTGGAAAGCCGGGAGCTCGAGGTAAGTATTGATTGATCATCTGCGAATAACAGGCAACCTGATCTGTGGATCAATAACATCAGCCGAGTGATTTTCATTGAGTGAATAGTATTATTCATATATCGAAATGCAACTGCACTTCCAGACGAAGTCAGACTGTTTCAGGACCACCGGGCGTGCCAGGAATCGTTCCACCACTCGATTTCACACCTGCAACTGGATGCAAGCAATGCCCACCGGGACCAGCTGGACCACCTGGACCACCTGGACAAATTGGTCCACAAGGCGAGAAAGGACCTCCTGGAATTCCAGGAATGGATGGTCGCCCAGGTCAAAACGGACCTCCAGGACCAATGGGACCAATCGGTTAGAACTTCTTCGTTGTGTCACTCTCAATTTGGCTAAATCTTTCTGGAACTTTTGTTAAAGAATATCGGGAAGAACAAAAAGCGTTCATTTCAACACATAGTATGTCTGTCAATTTCAGGACCTGCCGGACCAGATGGAAAGCAAGGTGAACCTGGTCCACCAGGAATGGATGGTACTGTCGGTAGCAAGGGACCACGAGGACCACCCGGACCACCTGGCAATCCCGGACAAAAGGGACAACAAGGACCACCAGGCAATCCCGGTCGCCCAGGCTCGCCTGGAACAACTGGACCCCAAGGAGAGGTAAAAGAACTCAGATGTTTTGAATGCAACGCTCTCCGGTAATAGAACAATTGAATGTCCGATGTGCGCTGTCGAATAGTCTGAAGAGGAGAATACAAGTGACCAATTAAATTTCAGCCTGGAATACCCGGAACACCTGGACAGCACGGACAACCAGGACCAGCTGGGCCTCCAGGAACGCCCGGCAAGGATGCGCACTACTGCCCATGCCCGAAGAGAGTCATGTCGAAATTGGTCAGAAAATCGAGAAAGAGATTCCATTAAATTCGTCAATACTGTAAACACAATTTTCGTTTCATCATAAATCAACTGATATTCTTATATTGATAACCACTGAAACTCAACAAACACGACAGAATAAACATTTCCAAGCTGTTTGTTGCCACTGTGCTCGACGATGTTTCCTTGAATTTATATTTTTGAAGTGAGTAACTCCATACGGAGACAACACCAAGCTTGCTCTCTCAAGAAAGAACGTTTACTGTCGCTCTCAAGCAAAATCTCATGTTCTCGAATTTGCAGTGCCGATTTTAGTTGAAAATATTATGATTCGGTTCACTGAACACTACACAGCGCATAACAGTGGAATTACATAATCGTTGACCGTTTGAATGCTTCGTCTATTTTGTTTCACATATTCACAGCGATGAGCACGATTACTTCGATAAGTCAAACTATTCATATGGTGCGTAATAACTATTCATAGGTAATAACTATTCATATGGTGCGTTTACAGTATCTTTCTATTACAGTTTCTATTACAGTATCTTTCGCTCACAGTTGAATTCAAAGGTAATAGCACCTGTAATAAAACCATCGGAAACGCGAAATTTGCGTTTTCGATGGTTTTATTACAGGTGCTATTACCTTTGAATTAAACTGTGAGCGAAAGATACTTTAATAGAAAATAGTACAGATTTACATGATTTTGATTGCACCCATGACTTCGTTAATTCGATGAAATTCACGAAATGATGCATGGTAACATGATAAGGTTTCCCTTGTCGCTACTCTCTGACTGCTGGACAATGGGTCGTATTACAATTTTATGGAATGCCATGACTGTCAGAATCGTTGGTTATGTGTATGGGTGTAGATAGTAGCCCGATGTGATTAAAATAATCTGTATAACTGTGATTATCGGCTCATTGAATATAATCAGAAGACAGCAGGATTCCCGCAATGAGCATGACCATACTTGGCCGCATTCGTTCACGAGAACGTTTCGAAATTAGATGCGTGGAAACTGGTTATTTTGAAAGTTGCTTTTTTCAGAATTCACAGGAATAAATTATCATTGAACAATGATTAAATCATCATTTAAACCATCATTACTAGCATAAAAATCAGTTTTACGACAATTAGTTGATGAATGATTTCAATCGAAAAGAATACAACGCAACACATCCAATTGGTGGACCAATGTGCACATGTAGACTAAATTTAAATTATAATAATTAAAAAATATGGTAGGCACAAAGGTAATCATAATGAGCATTGAAGGATGTTGTTTTCATCTTGAGTGAAACAACGAAATGAAGTGATAATAGAAAGAATAATTTTATGAAAGAGCCGACAAATTAGGCCAAATAGAGATAGTCGAAGAAAGAAGATATACTCGTAGTAGAAATGTACACAACAGTGGTTTTTCATCCAATTCGGATCACTGAATTTCGCTTGAAACTGTCAGTAAACCACCCCTCCTCGAGAAGTAGCAATATTTTGTTATCACCTCGATGACAGCCAAGAGAACCTAGAGATACATATGGAATGCTTTTATTTCCTCTCATCATATTCGTTCGTTAGACGTCACTTCGCCCCTTATATTGTCGTACTACAGCAGAAGGTTCAATTTACCGTTGTGGCTCATTTCCAGCTGACAAAATGCTGATCTGAAGATGTTTACTTCTTAGTAGTTATTGTTGAATAGGAAAGCCAGCTTGAAATTTTCATCCATGCGATATGCAGCCGTGTTCGTGGTTGCTGCTTGATGTGATGAGACACCAACACCTGTGTTCTTGATAAGTATCTCTCCGCTAGCACATGATCCCGGCAGCTTTCTTTCCTGCAATCCAGATTGACATATTTCAGCACTATTGGAATTTCATCAAAGGAAATTCAATCGTTATTCTCACAAGGTCAACTAAAATGGATGACATTTACCAGCACACAGTAACTATAACAATTTTTTGGCTGCCTTTTCAAAACGAAAACAGTTCTTGAAAGATTTGAAGTTTTCAGTAGGATTCTGTTAAATTCTTCGAGACCATTCCAAAATTCTAATTTCGAATTCATGCTTGTGCATCATAGCTGCTGTGAAATGGTGATGCATTCGGTTTGTAGTAAAGCATACAAAACATGCAGTTGTTAAGATAAAAATATATATTTGTGAGTTCAGTTCAATGATTTCTCTTGAGCGATTTACTTGGAATTTGAATGAAAACTGCAATGTAAACAAGTGCTGTAGATATGAAAATTGCACTTGGTCGATCGTAGAGCACGTCGAGTTCTGAATATTTCTGTCTGTTTTTGAAAAAAAATGAATTTTCGTCCACAACTTTGAAGGATCATGTTGTGATAAACCGGTGATCTTTTGTTTATTGTTTACGGTTTCTTGTATGTCTGTCTATAGTGCTTTGCATATCATGTGTTCTCTCACCATCATTGGCAATTCGTAACCATTGTTTCGTAATCAGCCAATCTCAATGACTATATAAGTAGCTCAGTGTAGTTATATCAGTTCCTCCGTATTAGTCAGTTAGTGTGTTGTTCGTGTATGCAGTGTTGTTGTTGTTTATGAGCCATCATCGGCATCTCTCGTCACTCAACCATCTTCACTGTATTGAACCGTTATTATCGTCTTCATTTATTGTGTGGATAAACTAAGTTATTAATCGTCGCTTTCGCACCAGCAACACAGTCAACATCACAAACAGTCCCAACCAAAACCACAAACAGTGGCATCAGCAAAACAAACAAACTTGAGCACAAAACACTCAGAAATCAGACACCGAATCCATTCACGAAGCGTAACAAACAAACAAAATGCGAAATTCAATCACCTTGCGCTTTTTTTGCAAAATTCTCTCTAACTGCTTCTCAATGGCAGAGAGCAAAATAGCAGTAGGAATTAGTTAAAATATTCAAAGAACCGAAGTAAAATAACTTCAAAAGCAGTTTAAGTTGAAGTTCAGTGAAAGCTTCAGCCGGCAAAACATTCCGGCAAAATCAGTACAACACAATCCCTAAAGTGCATATGTGAGCGATCCAGAACAAATCCCAGAGATTTTTTAAAGTATAATTCAAATGAACAACAGATTGGTTACTTGTGAAACTTCGACTGAGAGGAATCATTCGAAAGAATAAAATGAAAAACTGAAATTACCGAAAAATTCGGCCATGTGATCATGTTCGAGAGACGATTCGTGAATGAAGAGAGTTCGGACAGATGAACTGATCTATTTTTGTGAACATCGCCAAACTGAAGTGCGGTGGCACTGTTGTTAATCATTCCAACTTGTGAATACAGCATTTGTATTACTTGATACAGTCACTGTTTTCCTTTCAAACACCACGTCTATCGAGCAGATGTGGACGATACAAATAAGTTGTTTCCCTTCTTGACACAAAGCTTCTTCGTTTCTATTTTTCCGGTATCCTAAATAAATCGCCAGTTAAAAAACACATAACTTCATTGCTTTTGCGGCTGAATGAGCACATTTAAATAATCTCATCACATAACTCTGACCACTTTTCGGAGAGTTATTCGCGACTGCAAAACACTTATAAGAATACACATACTACATCATGAAAAAGAAAAGCAAAAGGCCTTATGGAACCAACCAAAAGCCAATATATTGTGCTTGCTTCCTGCTGCTCGAATGGTGAACCACCGTTTGCGGCAGTTCAGGTTCTAATGAGGTGACATCTGGAGTTGGTAGTAACGTTTCAACGAGCGCTGCACTCGATCAATAGATTACTGAAATTCCAACAAAATATCTCTTAATAACGCATTTCCGAGAACATGTCCAGCATACATGACCACGCTAACAACGGAACAATATCATAGCAACAGTTAAAAGCCTACTTGATCATTAAACGCGATTACTAATCACAAGCATTTCGATTCCGCTATCATCTTGTCCTACGCTACGTGACATCTTAAACGCAACCATTAATCTAACGGCTGATAAAGAGAAGTATTCCCGCTTATAAGAAACCATAACAGCAATCTATTATATCATAATCCTTTCAGACAATGCCCGTTTTTCTCATGATCCATCATATATTCATGAGATGAAATAATTATGAGTTAGAACAGCTTATAACGGGCGCAATATTTGTTTGTGATCAATACGATGGAAATTGTTGCTATCAACATATAGACAAGGCGATCTGTAAACAGTAGCAGCAAAGAACAGGATTATTCAGCTGTGTAAAAGGTGAACATTCATATGTGAAAGTGTTCATTTGCTTTATGCATGCAACGTTCGTCAACAACAAAATGCGGAATTGTTGCTGAACGCGGAACAAATCAGCGATTTGAACCAACCGAGTGGAGTCAAAACCTTAGAAATGTGCATGGAACACAACGAAACAGCTATGATCTCATTGTGTTTATAAGCACAACAGAGTCAGTTATCTATTCATCATTATCAGTTAGAAATTGCATCACCCATTCGAACCAAACGACAAATAATAAAATCTAAATGTATTTGCTCTCATAAAAAAGGAAGCATTCGAAAGCAAAACAGAAGTAATGATAATGATAATAATCTAAATAACAAAGTAATAATAATAATTATTGAACGCAAGAGCAGCATTGCAAGCATGCACATGAACAGGAATGAAAACGAGAACACAATCAATTGTGAAGGATGTTTGGAAAAGAAACGATTGACGACAAAAATGTTTACGATTATTTGACGATATAGATTGTGATTGCAATAAAACAAATGAATCGAACGAATGAAAGAAAAGTGGGAAGGATGTTGAGATTATTGCGTATTTAAGATTGTTGAACTTTTGAATAGGTGAATGAATATGATAGTGGAATGACTGATAAGGTATTTGATAGATTGATTAGGAAAGAAATCGATCGAAATCGATTTTTAGTTAAATGTATCAACAAATATTGCATCACTATTCATCAGTTCTCAAATTTGTCCCGTAGAAACAGGTCTTCTTCCTCTCAAAATCTGTTTTGTCGGGTGAAATGCAGGAATCGTCGGACGGGCGGCTGGGAGAAGGAAATTAGTTCACTAATTATGTTTAAGACATTCAGTGATGTCTTATTGAACTGCAACAGCAAATAACTTCTCCGGCTAAGCAAAACCTCAATGATTAACTGATATTTTCGAACGCTTTAAACATGTACTTATGATAACGAACTTCTACATTCACTCACGTGGGTATTTCTCCATATGCCTTGCTTTCACGATGGGCTCTCGAACAGGTGGGTATCAGAGAGCACTGAGACTTTTAGCAAACTGCTCTTACGATCAGTTATCAGTTGGTTATATAGTCGATGAAATGTGGCATGACAGTCTATCAAGAAGGTGGGCTTTCACGAAAATTTTTCACATCATCTCTATGTGGGCGGTGTTTTGATACTTATTAGAAGACATTCATCCCGAACAAACAATGTTTATACAAGATAAACAGAGCTCGATGCAAATCCAGTTCCGACGTTCAGTGATCCCTAACGTGACAAAAAAGCTTTTGTTTTCCAGCATCCATAAAGTTGCATTAGTTTACGTCATAATGATCGCCAATATCACCAACGCATCAAATATCTTCATTTCCGCATCAATGCAAACTTGAAATATTAAGTAAGAGAAGAATACCCAATAAAATCAACCAACTGAAAAAATGTCTAGTGCAATTAACCAATTATCTTTCCAATTTGTCGATAAAATGAGCTGAAATAACCGAGAAACGATAATAATTACAAATATTACCTTCATTGTCAGTATTGTTATTATCTGAGTTACTATTACCATCAGCATCATCACTATTTGTTACTGTTACTGTTATAACATTAATCTTACTGTGGTATCATTAGATTACTAGGTGAATAAAAAATTTGGGAATTTATGAGCATGTCTATGTCATATCTGGATACAAACGCGGAATCTCTTGTTTGCCATTTTCACAGCACTACAAAATGTTTGGGTACAAACAAAAACTTTTATTATTGTTATTGTTAACACTATTATTATTATGACATTGAATTGCTTATAGCACAATCAAACTGCGGCGATTAAAAAAAGAATTCCTCCCATAAAGTTACATGTCTATAAAAAACTGACATTCTATAAAAGTTTTACGACCGCGTTCGAAGGTACACAGCACCAGTTCGCTCTTGTGATAATCAGTGATAACGGTGATAAAATAAACAACTCGCAAAAAAATGCGCTGAAATTCATCGTTTAATATTCGATTAGGTGACCGAGACGCGAATCGGTGAGTGATCGTTGTCATGGATACTGCAACGAGTATTTTGATAAAATGATGATGCAAAGCAAAGGATTTTCATGTAATTAACGTTTCAAATAACGCAGAAAAGAACACAGAATCGATCGTAAATACCTCAATAAAACGAAAACTGCTTCATTGTTTCACAAATGTTTCAAAATGAAAACTGTTTCACTGAGCAGCTGCAGAAAGCTACAAAATAGAAAGAGTGCTGAACAACATCGAGATTTTGTAAATTTTATTTGAGCAATTACCTGATTCTACTTACGATTGAAACCGCTATCGGATATTTCTGAAGATATCTTCTTATAAGATTGCGAGATTTACTCTGACTCTCAAGACGGCAAAATGCTCTCCGAAATTGAATGATGAAACAACCAGTTAATTGAGGTTAATAAAACTAGTTAGCGCTTCAGTAATGAAAAGTTGAGAGCTCAATCGATGATTACACGAGTTCTGCACATCAGAACATAGTAAATCTGTAGGGACTGATTTCAGGCATTATTGATATGGAAGTATGGCTAAACGAACTGAATCAAGAGAACACTTGAGGTCTTCCTAAAATTTAAGAAAGAAAGATTCGGTGGAATGGATAAACGAACGTGTATGTCGATGATGAGATCATATTGTTGACGGAGGTCTCAAGTGTGGGTTCTTTCATCTTTCTAAACACATGCATGTGTCACGCGTATCTTGTTTACTGTTGACATCTTTGTTGAGTTCTCGCATGACTCACTTAGTGCAATACACTCACTCAATCAGGTGATATAGAGAATCAATAAATAACCAAAGCATGCCAAATATCCTTATATCTTCTTATAAAAGATAATCGCAAGAAACGAAGACAGGGATAATTGTGTAACGAGAGCAATAACAGTCGAGATTAACATAATTCATATTCTATTGCATTATTCTACTGGACTTATTCAATTCTTGTTTAATTCGATAGAAAGAGGGGCGAGGAGGGGAGGGAGGGGGTCAGTCGATAACGGTCATGGGTAGTGTTTGCACGAGATCTCGGTAATACTGAATACCGGTATTAGAAAACCGATACCGATCTCGAGATTCGTGGTGTCGGTATTTCCGGTATTCATAGCACAAGTCATTTTAAGTGAATTTGGTAGTGATCCATCACGACTGGAGCATTGAGTGAGAGGAAGCGTAGTGAGATCATTTTCTTACGATTAATATTTTTTGTTTTTTGTTGAATTTCTTGAGCTTTGGTGAGTGGTTTGTTAAATGAATTGTTTTATGAATAATTATGAAGACATTGCTCAAAAAGAATGCATTGAACAAATTACATTTCTATATTTCAAAAGTTGCTTTTCAGTACCGGTATCGTCGGTGTTGAAAAACGATACCGGTATTAATACTGATCTCAGTATTAAGAAAATCATCCTTAAACAGACTCATATGTGTGAAATTTAATGTGAGAGAATAACATACGCATAGTGAATCTATCATCGTCATGAAACAAGGTTTACTGACGTTCATTTAATAGTATTTCTTAATTAAAGATGTGTCACGATATGTTAATAAAATTAGTGATCTATGATCATTGAAAGACTTATATTGTAATAAAATATAGAAGTAAATTTAAGTAGGTAAATATGAGACATGTACTTGATGTGGTTGTTTTTGTTATTATCATTAATATGATACTTATTCAAATTCCATGACCCCTCGAATTTAACAAATAACATCCTGAATGATGGATAATGTAATTCAAATTGATTTAAATGCACTTCGCTGAAGTGGCATATGACGGTAAATGACATAATGATGATAGGAGTGATCATCGCCGAGATGAAGATGGGTAAAATATTTCTTACATGTTGAATTCTACTCTTATAGGGCAGGTCCTAGTTTTTTAAACAGTGGTTGAGGTTGAAAACGGATTAAGCTGATCGTGAGTTTAGTGTGATACCAGAACCCAAAATGATACTAGGATTCAAGCTTAAGATTCGTTTTTGCTCAAACTCTAGGCATTTTCCATAGCACTATTCTAATTCAATTTTGACAATCTAATTTTTGACAACATCAGGGCATCTTTCTCAGAGATGTATTTACTCTTGAAATTATAGCATATTTGCGGTCGACAACTCAAAACGATTAATCGGTAAACATGTTGTAAAATACATGCATCAAGGGTGTTTCCTCATGTTTGCTTATCGCTATCTAACGCGTGACCAAACCTGTTTGTTACTCTCATTTCAATGAAACGATTAAATTATTTATACAATCAAACTGTTGACTTCAATCGACTACAGTCAAAACTGACGATATTTTTCGAATGGATACCAACACTTTACACATGGTTTTGATAGTTTCACTACTGCTTAATTCATCAAAAAATAAGTTACTTCCATGGTCACTGGGGAACATTCAAATACTTTTGATGCCATCTGCAAAAGATCATTTTGAAAAGTATGATTATTTCAAAGTGTTATTTGAAAGAAATTCCAGTTTCAAATAATTTAACACCACCTGAAAAATCAATTCAATGATGAGAGTTTCGATTGATGCACACATCCCACCCTATTAATTAATGCTGGTTCCTAGTAGATGAGCACCAGCCGACAATTTGAATTCATTCATAAAAACAACTCGCATTTGAGCATTGTCATTGCTGAAACTCTGCAGAGAACATTTGAATTGTTCTATTCGTCGTACCAGATCACCCACTTTGTTGGTAATTCGGCTGAAAATCAGCGATAAAAACAAAAATTATGAGAAATTACATAAACATAGTGGAAGTTTATGTATCCTGGCCAATTAAAACAGCCGGGCAATGTTAGCAGAAAGGATCAGGCAAAAAGTTGCATCTGAATCAGTTTGAAGTGAACGTGCCATAGACACTAGCTTTCCATGCAATCATAATCAATTGCAGTAATGAGCAACACAACGATCTAGGACACTAATTTCTTTCACGCTGCTGAGAAAATTCCGGACCGGTTTTCCGTTCGTTCTTGAAGTTATACGTGGAAATAGTAAGTTCCTTTACCGGGGGGGAGGGGGGTTAATGGCGGCTTGCCAGATCATCAAAAGAAGTAATGGAGCACCTGAATGTGAGTACCACTGCTCTAGAAGATGGATCTGCAATCAACAGCAACTGCATTTTTGTAATATCTCGGGTTATGCACCATCCAGGTGTTGAAGAAATATTGACCCGGTTGCCGAAGCTTGACATTCCAAGTTATACGAGAACCCCGTCATACGAACTGGAAAGTGCTCAGAAATTAACAACTATTGACGTATTTCAAAAATATATCCGCCATTACAGGTTATAAACGTTTTGATCTACCAAAATAACGCTGCATGTCGACTGAACTCCTTAGACATAATTATTACCATGATTTGGTTTTTTGAACTGTTTGTGGGGATCGATGGTACTGAGTTGTACTTTGTCACTGCTCTTATCCTATCATTCGCTACCCGTCCATTATCTATTGATGTTATCCCAGTTAGTACTGATATCTTATCAGCACTAATTGGGATCTTATCAGTCATTTAACATTTCAATTCTACGATAAGATAGGATTATAATCAATCACCTGTTCTGTTCTAACTCCATTTTCAGTGATTGCACGTATCTGTTTATCCAACTGTTGCAATGTCATTGCTGTTGAAAGCTTAACTGCATGTCCATCCATATTTTTCATGGACGTTTGCACGTTTCAGATGAATTGTTCCTGTTGTGGTGGTAACCACTGATTATTGATCTTCCGTCGGTCATTATGTGCTAGATCGCTTTCGCGCCTATCATTCTCGTGTCGAATTCTGATTATATAAGGTCTTCTCAATCATACCATGAGTGTTCATTGTTCTATTTCGTCTTGCGTGCATCGGCCGTGTATTGTCTACAGTGTTTACCCTGTGTTGTGTGTGTACTTCACCCGCATTGTTATTGTTGTGTTTAAGCCCAATAAATAATAGCTATTTTTCCATTGTCACCACTCGGCAACACAACAGTTCCCAAACAGAATTTGTTGTTACTTCAAAGTAATCACAATTCATCGTGATTCACTGATTAGAACGTTGGAAGAATAAAGAAAAAATAAATGAAAAATTGCCACAGGAGAACGAATGCACAAGTTCCAATGGAATGTTTTTTAACCGCTTCGTGTAAACTTCATTCTTTTTCGTTGAGAACTATCGTTGCGCTCGTAATTATTACAATGAAAACGTTTGCACTGTAGGAAATTAATCGACTGCTCACGTAAATGCACATTTATTGTCGATGAAAAGCCGATTGTGTAGTTTGTACGATAAAAGAAGCAATAAATTCTGTTTGTTTACAAGAGAATTTCCCCAGTTTTCAGCCACATGGCGATTACAAAAAATTTATAAATATGGAACAACCAAAAACAATTTTTTTCCTCAGATCAATTCATCGTTGTTGCACAGATGGATTATTATTGTATGTGATGGAAAAAGTGATTTCGAGGGACGAATAAGATAACTTCTTCGATCTCTATTCTTTGTCAATCATGAGAACCACTTGCAAAGAATTCTTGATGCCAATACAATGCCAGAAGTTTAATGTCTGGTGTTTACAAACACATCTGAATATGATAAATTTTCAGTTACCTCATTTCCGCGTCGTACATAAACGTTAACTCGAAAACTGCTCAACCATCGCAAAAATAACTCAAAAGAAATAACTGCGCGATTAGTTTAAGCGAATGAAGCGTCCGGCGATCATCCAAACAGTCAAGTGAAAATAGACGGGAGGTGAGGATCTCAAAATACGCCACGCAGGTCTCTGTATGAAATCATCGAAAATGAAACGCAGCAATCCCGTGATGAGGTACACTTTCGTTTCATACCGATTTATCCCTATTCGTCATCTGCACCGCCGATAAATCTTAATTTTTTGATACTTGGAATGATAAGTAAATCGCTTTGATCTGATCAAACTATCCGTTTAAAAATTCCCTCAGTGATCTTCCGCGGCACAGATCACACCTTCAGATGAATCACTCCACTGCAAAAGAATCTCCTGTCAGTCAAACTATTGCTACTTCTTTTAATTCATTCTAATAATCGAAGTATCATTTCAAAATATTCAAAAACAACTTCACGACTTACCAGTCATAGCAGATGGTTTCGTAATGAAGCGTTTCCTGAGAGGCGAAACAAGTAAAAGCATCAGAGCAAAATCAATCGTAATTAGCTTTTGAGAAGATTTTGAGTGACATTTTGCTAGGAAAACAATGCTTTACAGCACTCAATGAACAACGTCTTATTGTGTTAATTATTTCTGCACATTTCACTTGTCCATTTGACATGTTCAAGCGCTGAATCCATTTGTTTCTACTCAATTGTTTGTTTATTTGTGCGTTCGCAATCGCTATTATTATTATTATTGTTATTGTTAGTAGTTTATTATCATCATGTTCCTAATTATTTTACCATAAAGGCATACGCTCTACATTCTTAAACGAATGCTTGAATGAATGCTAATTAAGTGTTAATCCGAAGGTGTCTGTTTAACTCGTACCCCTGCATTCGTTTCATCAACAACGCCATCTTCAACTTGAACTCATCAACAGCAGCAACAACAATATCAAGCATATGCACATGCAATACATGTATGAGCATGATGCTCGTCAGTATCAATGCATCATCTCTCCTCATACGGTAAGGTCAAGTGTCACTTCGTCATGTGAAATTGTGGCCAACCAAGCATGGATAGCCAAGAGGTTCTTGCACACTAAACTACTTGAACATTCTTATAAATACGCATTTTGTATTCGTAGCACTGTCTCCGTTCTAGACTCAAGACGTAAGGCTGAACTGATCACTCAGCTTCGTCACATATGGTCAACTATCGCTCACAGTAGAACTCATGCATTGCTCCATGCTTTGCGATCCATGCTCGGTGCAGTGCAACGCTCAAATGAGTTGCTTCATCCATCATTTAGGTAACGCCCGCCCATTTACATTTGAGTTGATTCTTTCCTACTTCAGAGCATATCTTCTGAATATCTCTTCCACATAAGACCAATCCCGATGCGAAATGCTCTGGTCAATTTCCTCGTAGTTCCACAGCTCTTTTCACTGCATTCAGACCGCCTCATGAAACTTATTTTCTCTTTAAATTGCCTCAGTCGCTCCCTAAAAAACAGTTGTAAATTCACCATTTATACTTTAGAGACTTCGTGATTTCATCGTATAATTATTTTTTCATTGTTATTGCTACTTTTGATGTTATCTCCATCAGCAGTTTAATATCAGTCATCTTTTGTCGTTTCATAATAATTGTCATTATTGCGTTAGTTATCTACATATCTACGCAATACGTTCATCAATGTTCTCATTACTGCCGTCAGGGTCATACGGACTTTGAAGGAATGATTTGGGATTGTTGGAAAGTAATTTGTTGCTCTTTGCTGTTATTCAGTCTAACCTTCTGGGAAAAATACCATGTCGAAACGTGACTATGCATGTGAATTTTATCGAGGCCGGAACCTCCGTTGCTGATTCAATTACCTATGGCCAAAAGTGACATGAATTCTTGATTGTTCTATGAGCGTTTTGTTGAATAAATCTTTCATGGTGCTGGATATGATCGGGATGAGTTGAAATTCCGTCTTTTAGTTGCATCTTCATGAAAGTGCATAAATTTCGAATACTAATGCAAAATTTCTCGACGCGTAAGTAAAGAAAAGAGTGCGGAAACAAAAAATTTCCGAGATGAAACAATCCTCTTCTAAGACTCATCCAGCTGGACTACACGGCACCTTTATCTGCACTGTTATATGCAAATGAGATGACCAACAAAGGATTATGTTAATATGCTTTTGTGTGCCGTGTGCTTACATTATGCTTACATTGCGCTGGCGTATTCATCGATTGACCTTATGCACCGAGTCAAAAAACGATTGCGTTTCAATTTATCTGACGAAGTCGTTGATGAAAAATTTTTCAATTTTAATATATTTTTGCCTTAAACGAGCAAGTCAAATTGCACATAACGAACCTAAGTTGACGTACGGTTATTTCGCGAGTCATTTCATTAATAGACCATTCACTGTTCACATAATCTTACGATTAGCATTATTCGCGTTATTTCGGCAAAACAACTTAAATAAGAATCTAATCAATGATAAATAGGGTTTAATATACGCTGTGTTCATTCCAGAACTGAAATTTTATTCTATCATTAAAAGTTGTTGGAAAACCATCATGTGTGTTTAACCATATCCGAACCCATATCGAACATAAATACAAGCAGTTTGTCAGATTACGCCTCAAAAAAAAACGCCAGTTCAATGGGAAGTGAATTGAAATGATTGTCGTGAGAAACGGACCCATTTAGAAGTTGTCATTTGACTCAGTGATCTGGGTATGAATTAGAGATATTGCTAAGCATTCTACCATTTGAACTCTATTTGTACTGCTGCATTTATTCTCCATGAACAGTGTCTCTGCTGCTGCTGGCACATTATGTTAATTATGTGCAAAATATTGTGTCTTGCTTATGCTGTCACGCAGTACATTCGTACACTACAACGAAAAGCACAAACTTTTCATACAATGAAAAATGATGCTCAAACTTCATTATGACTAATCAGAGTGACGCACGCCTTATGATGAAGTTGGCAATTGTTAGACGATCTGAACAATGGATCCTCGAAAGTATCGGTTGAAGAATTCAGCACACAAAAGTCACATTTCTTTCCTTGTTTCTCTCGCTCTCAGAGAGTTATTTTCTGGTCGACTTACTGCCAACACACACGAAATGAATCCCTTGAATTTGTCAGTATTTTGCAGTTTTTGAATACAAAATGGTAGTAAAAATCTGAGATTTTCATTAATTTTCCTCAACTTTTTAGGAGGCAAAACGCATTTTATGGTTGACAAGTAAAGTCGATCGATTTTAGTTGATACTGAGGAGTTGTGAAGTCAGACTTCTTCTGCAGTTCGTTAATTGATGAACTCAATCAGCTATTCACTCGGTGCAGCTTCTAATTAGCGCATTTTGAGACGGTCAGTAGAAGTGAATGCTAGCAGTGATTTCTTTGATGCCCATGAAGTCGCATCACTTCATTAACGCAGAATCTTGCATAGATTTCTTTAGACACCACTTTTTTTCTCACTATTACGATTTCAAGAGGATAGTCGTAGGTTGAATCTCTGTCACACAAAATGAGCAGTCAACTCATTTAAGGCGTACTTTTGAAAATTGATTGCTCTCATAAATAGATGCTGAATTCAGCCAATTAGATCATTCACAGTTCAAGAAAACTGTATCTAGGTGATCACTCTGAGTTTTTATGCGCGATCTGATCAATAAAAAAGTGCATTTCTCAAGAATCTAATTTGTCAGCTAACCCATTCTCATCAGTGTCCTCTGATTTAAGCCTTATGCAGCTCTATTGTTGTGTTTCATTAACGCAATAATTCAATGATCAATTCTTGAACTTTTTTGTTCAGCTCGCAGTAGTTTCGTCTGATTCTGTGGATAAATGAAATCGAAGATGCTCTGTCCTTCGTTTATCATACTCACCTGAATCGACGATAATTTCACTCAAAGCTGATGGGATTATCAATGCACTTGGTATATGTATAACTTATCATCCTAAATCAGCGCTGCAAGTACTAAAGATCATACATCCATTCAAAGCGCAAAAGTGCTGAAGTTTTACTGATGAAATTTACAGTTCGCTTTTAAATAATAAATAACAATGAGAACAACCGCATGAAGCGTCCAAAAAGGACGTGAAACATGAGTTCGATGAATCTGTCTCGCTAATTGTGAGTTAAATTTTATATGCGTCTATAATGTTTGTATATATCACCGTTGAGGAGAAAATTTTTATTGTTTTTTGTGGTGATCTCCGTTTTTTTTTTGAGAAGGCGCACACATTCGCTTTGTGCTTGAAAGTCTCATGAATGAGTAAGTTGAAAACGAAATGAATAAATAAATGCTCTTGCATTTTCTCTCGTTCATATTTCTTCTTGAAATCCTAACGCAGTCACAGACAAATAAATAAATCAGCGAAACGCGTTCATTCACATGCAATTAAGATCAAATCGAAAAGAATTGGCAACAAACAGAGTGTGATGATTCAAATGCTGATGATAATCACCATACTGAACGAGCGAAAATTTCCTTCCTTGTTCAGCTGGTGTTCGGATGAGAGAATACTCGCTGTAACTGAAGGATTCTCTATATTGTTCATAATCAAATCCCCACGATATTTTGAACATTATGATGAGATCCGTGGATAATTCATGTCTTCACGATCCAGCTCTTCAAAAATAGCAATTCTATTAACTTCATAAGAAACACATTTGTTGTCTTGCTTTTGCATTCATTGCTACCAATTGTATCGCCGACCTACTTGTCGCTCCACCATATTCTTTTTACAAATCGAGATTCGGCTGCTGTTTTGCTCGTTCGCCTAACCCACAAAACGACCCATTACCATTCCGTACTGCTCTACCTTCGTTAATTCTCATAGCTGCATCATCTCTGTCCTTTCATTCTAATACCCTTCTTCACAGTCAAAACATTGTCCTCATCGTTCAGCTGTTGTCACCATCGATAGCCCATCATATTCGTTGCCACCGTTCATATAATAAACAGTCTTATGTGCTCTTGATTCCGCAATTATTCTTCGTTCATAGACTTAATATGTCAAAAAGTGAAATGAACACTTTCTGTCAATCAATTCCTAATCGCCGTTTCGAACGTTTATTACCTTTATTCGTGAACTGGTTATTCATAAAGTTTAGTAGTCATTTTTCCAATATCTTGATGCCATTCAAGCATTCACGTCCTATATTATACTCCTCACTGTTCGCAACTGGTTGAGTTAATTTCATATGCTTCCAGAAATTTTGTAAGCAGTCGTCCTTCTCATCAGTATCTTTTCGAAAAATTATTCGTCGATTCTCACTCACCATCGAAATCGGTCATTCCTGATGATTACTTTCACTGGAGATTATCGTAATCTTCTTTAAGATGGTGATGAAATCAACTATAAGGAGAAATTTTAAGCCTTTAGAAATGTAAATTTTCCTGAAATTTGAATTGATTTGTGAATATTCATTGACATCATAACGATACATTCCCTTGAGCATGTGCAAGGAAGTGAAGTGGAGTGTTCTGTTCTTACTAATTTTGTGTTTTTAATATGTCAGTTCTGCATCTGTCGATAAAATTGTTCCACCATCGTTCACATGAATAGAATATAATTTGAAATAAACGAACAGATTCGGCCAATCAACAGCCCAACTCAGTACAACATAATATGCCAACTAACTATGATCAAGTCAGCAGCCAGCTTGCTATATATCGTGTCTCCTTTTCAATAAGGCGTTTATCCTAAGCATAATTATTGTTCATTTCTGCTTCGCACTCAAATAATGTCACGCAATCTTACCGTTTCGTCAAGAACAAATTACCTATATTACTAACTGCGATCAATCTTGACACTTTCATTCATAATACGCATAGCAATCAACCACATATTAATTGTTACGCAACTCGATACTATCCACTCACATTCATTAATCGTCCAGTTAATCAGCCTCATTAAGGGAAATCATATGAAATTCTCTCTTCGATTCTCTGACTGTAATTTGAATTTAACATTTATTCAAGTAGTGCTAAAGTCACCAAATGAACTGAATCAAGAAAAAAACAACAGTGTTTGTGATGAGAATGAAAAGTTGACAAACAAATTGGAAAAGCGCGACGAGAATAGTTTTTAGTGAATGCGTTATCAGTTGACGTATCAGTGTTTGTCGAGGATATTCGGTGTTTATTAGGTGTAAACGAATTTCGATTAAATTCTTTCGTTCATTCATTTATTTGTTCATTTGTGTCATAAACATTTCCGTTGTCTGGTCTCGTCTCGTCTCGTCTCGTTCATTTTCAGTTGTGCTCACCCCTTTCTTTCACGCTCGCACTTGCTACAACCCTTTCTTTATCATCCAGTCTTCACAACAGAATGCATCATGATCATTTGTGTTCATTTCCATCAGACAATTCCGTTTTCTGAACGTCACTCACCTATCCTCTGCCTGTGTTGGAGTCGTGGATTTTATCTGGAACTTGTTTTAATCCGGGAGTGCACGAGCATCACTAAACATTATCATTTTTCACGTTAGCAATCGGAATTAACAGAAGCCTATTCAAATCATCGAGCATTTAGAGGAATAGAAGTGAAGCGTAGCCACAGACATTAATTTGTGATTTAAATAAATCTCCTGGCTTATCACATTCCGTGATATATCAAACAAATTGAGGTATAACTCACATGATGGGATGAAATGTCATCTATATGACGGAATGAAATAATTCTGAAAAAAAGCTCAGCGATTAAATCTATCTTCTATCCTCTCTACCGCATACCCAACCTCCAACGCAGAAATGCCTTGCATGTTTATACTGGCGAATGGATATGCCTTATGATTTTGTGCAACCATATTCGCTTGCACTAACCGATAGGTTTGCTTGGATTCGATAGAGCGCTCAGAAACTCGTACTGAAGCAAATCAGCCATCGCCGTATCTGTGCTGCTATGCACTGTTTCTCATCAAGCAGTCCATCCCTTTCCAAATGGACAAACGCTTCTTTATCTGTTATCATTCATTATCACTGCACTAATCGCTTGCCATCTTTTTTTTTTCACCAAAAAGTCGATGATATTAAACAGCTAAAAAAATCATTCGCCTTCTTGCGTCTTCATCTCTTGATCATTCATTTGATAATTAGGTGATATCATTCACTTGATCATTATGCTGAAATGAATCCCACTCGGGACGGTTGCCGACTCCCACAGAACGTGCTTTAATCAAGAAATTTTCGTGAATTTCACTTTGCTCTTTTCAACAAAATTTCGTTTCAGATTTTGATCGTTTCACTCACTGAAATTGCCCGATTCGAATGCATATCGTAAACAAATCCACACAGTGTTGCGAATGAGACGAAAATGAGGATATGCGAAGATGTTGTTTGCAGCGTTCGTAGTTATGTTATGTATCGCTTTCGCCCAGACAAATGCAGTTGCGAAATTTGAGGTTAACTCGTTTCATCGGACATTTCTCTATCATTCTTCAGAAAATTTTATCAAAATTTTGGATTCTTCTGCGGGATTTTCTAAATGTTCAATGCTTGATATACGCATTTCATCATGTGACAATGGTCAAGAGAACGTTAACAGAACAGTGGGTAGAAATTTTTAAACAGATACCGTGCGTGGTATGCTAATAAGAAGTTCATATGGACAATTGATTATGACAATAACGGCGATGTTGATGAATTCAGTATCGATGGATGTTACGAAAAAGATGCGCAGAATAACTGTAGTGTATTATTGGTGCCACAAAAATAGCAATAATTACAATGATTGTGTAACAATAATTGCTTGAACTGCTGTGTACGTATGTGTTTGTTGGAAAAATGTGAGTTAATTATCATTGAACAAACAATGTCGATCTTCGCATTTTTTCAAACGATTTAATTAAACAGAAACTCATAATCAGATCGTGAAAAGGGAAGTTTATGGTAGATGACACGAATTAATTTGAGTGCGTGAGCGAATGAATGAAAGCGCATTTCTCCGTATTCACATCAACTAAATTTGTTGGAATAATGCAAATTGTGTGCCGAATCAATTGAATTTTCCTGTGTTATCTTTTCGCTTGGTTCATCTAATTATTGATTTCGCAATGAAACAAAGTGAATGACGAAAATATGCTGCACAAACTTGGTTACCACCAAAATTCGAGGGACGGAACTCGCAGTTCGTTCGTTGGAATTGCTTTCATGCTCAAATTAAGTCTTGCCCGAATACGTAGCTCCGAACGTGTGCATGAGTTCAAGAATGTAGCCGACTCTGGCAGAGTGTGGCACCACATCTCGATTCATTAGGCGATAAATGCATGCAAAAAATCTCTTCTCGAGAATATAAGTTCTGTCGAATTAATCTATGTTATATGTGTATAAATGTGACCTTATGAAGAATCGCATGTGTATTTAAGAAATTTTGGGTTTCTGCATTTATCAAAATTCTCCGTCGAGATCTCATCAGCCATATTCCTCTTACGTAGTTCACTGACGTCAGAGTATTCTTCCATTCGCGGGCAATGTCTCAAGCGATTCATTGACTTAGCTGTAGATCTGAGGCTTGATGAGACTCACCGACTGATACCAAAATTCTCGCTGAATTCTAATAATTGATTGAACTTTAATGGCATTTTTCGCTCACTGCAGTGGTCATTATGCGCTGAAATATGAAGTGTTCCGGTTCATACGTGGGTATCAAATGCATAGCTAACAGATTATGGACGTCATGTTTCCCAGATATTGGGGAACAATGAACGGAAAGAAGTGATAAATGTTAATGACAGGTTTGAAATAGACTATCGCAGTAAGGGAATCGTAAATTTTAAAAGAAGAAAGACTATTCAGAGATCCAGAAAATTGGGGATTTGATGCATGCACAAAGTCTTATTGTTTGTCATATTCGTCATCAGAATGCAGTTCATTAATTATTGAAAGGTTTGATGTATGAATGTAGATATATTGTTGACTGTGAGTGTTATTCGTTTTTGCGAGGGGTTCTTCAAAAATGTGAATTGTTCAGAATGAATGATGACTTATGAATGTATGATTGCATGTTCTACTATTATGAATTGTGTTGTGTGAATGTAACATGATGCTTTTCTGTACAAATACACAAAATGTCATTCGAGACGAACTATTTTCAGTGAAATTTGGATATTTCTTCATGCTAATATTGCATTCATGAACATCTCCGCCAAATTGCGATATTGTCATTTGCAACACAATCTTTATAATGTTTTTAAAATGAGCATGGTTTATACTTTTCATATCCCCCAGAATTTTGCATCCTGAGAATCAGTGTTGTACGCTTAATACGGATTGAAAGATATGGTTGAAATGATAAAAGATTTTAGTGATCTGATGAGAAACATCCCGTAGAACGTTTCGTTCTTTTATCTGCATTCATTGATTCGTTTTTTTAAAGCTTGATGACAAAACGATTCAAAATCAAAGTGAACCGATCGCTTCAGAGATAATTTATCTGCTTTTGCTGCCATCGATGATAAACGTTCTGAAGAGATTTGTTATGACAATTCATCCCATAAACTTATATCCTCTCTTCCATCAAGATGAATCGTATCGTTGCGGCAACCGAACACATTAGCTGAGGAGTGGGATAATTCAGTGTGAAAGGAATTACTAACAATGACGATTTTTTTTGAAAGGAAATTTATCTGAATTGTCGAAATTAAGTCGAATTGATTGAACATTTTGCTTTCTTCCGATTCTCCTTTTTTTGTCGCGAAAGCATTTGAAAACGCTCGAATAGAATCGATATCCTGAACAACACTGATGCACTAATGCGCTCTGATGTACTAATATAAGACTGAATGCAAATAAATTATCTCTGAAACGATCGGTTCACTTTGATTTCGAATTGTTTCGTCGTCAAGCTTAAAAGTAGCAAATCAATAAATATAGAAAAATCAGCGAATTCTTCTACGGTAACGAACTGTAATCATGAAGTGATTTGAGCTGATTGTACTACGCTCAAAATCAAGAATCCAAACTGTCAAGAAAAATCCACGCTCAACACTTCTCACCTGCACTTGCTAGTGACAAATTAAAACATAGGACTTTGATAAGGTTACCCAACCAATTGTGTGACAACAAAACGTTGGAGAAAAAGGAAGAGAGCGCGATTCATTTATGGTGAGGGTGACGGATGATATGAATCAATCGACCAGTCCTCAGCGATATTAACAAATTATGCAAATGACTATTGCTTCGTTCATTATTGTGATCGTACAAGAAAACACTTCATTATGTTTGCAAATGTTTACGCAATGATTGTTAGGTGAATGACAGAAACATTGAACAAGTGAAGTGTTTATCTATCTCGTAGCAATTCAACTATCAGTGAAAGCATCACTCATGTAGTTGGTCATGATTTTAATGATCGTGATCAGCTGATGAGCATTTGGTCTTTGATACGTTTGGACTGTTTCGATCAACGGTAATGAAGATTCATTTTTTGGTTAAAATCGTCTTAGAAAAAATGTAAAGTTGCCAGCAGTCATAATCCGAAGGGAATATTCAAGGTAATATTATATTAAAATCATGGTATGAAAATGGGAATTGCATATACTGCTTCAGTTATTTGATTTATTGCTCACTTACTTAGTTTGATTGATTTACTTCAGATCACTTCAGTATCAATGAATTCAGTGGTGATTCGCATGGTGAAAGCGTTGAACGTCAGCAAATTTGAAATGGTTGTACATATCTTCGACATCGATCACCGAGTTCCTTTTCGACAGACTGAACTCACTGCATCTCGAAGTGATCAGGTACTGATTGATCAAATGCTAATCTCAGTGCTGGGGATATTCGAAAATTTCACAGGGATTCTGTGGAATTGGAACTGGCTCTTAGAGTGCAAGAGGTATTCCCCACCATATCAGCGCTTTGCATCAAGTTTTATTGAAGTGAGTATCATCTGATTCTTTGCATCAAGTGAAGTGCCAAACCTTGATCAGCACCATGAAAGATGTTATGAGTTAAGTGGTATGAACGGAACAGGAAGATGCAACGAACAACAAACATGTTCGGGGTTTGATATTTGTCGGAAGGAGAACGAAAGAAGTTACTCGTTTACAGTAGGATTCTTTAGAGCTTCGTTTCATCTTAACGAGATTTGGATTGATCGCTGTTGGTATTCATCAAACGTTACTACGATTTATTCCTTAATTCATTCACTCGTTTGTATATATGCATACATACGTAATTGTTTGTTATTCTGCGATGATTATCGAATTTGTTCGATTAGAGGGCACATTAATCGTAAATGACAACAATATTCCGTTAATTGCGCGACGGACTGCTTGAAAGAACATATTTGATCAATTATAATCAATACTATTGCTCTTGGCTGATATTTAATTGCTTGGTTGTTGCTATGAGCTCAACACCAAATCAACGCTTTGCATCAATCATTTCCATGTCCAAGTTTTGAGCGTAACACAAACGAGATGAAATGATGTAATATAATCACATTGTTTGTCATTGATTCTGTTCGCGTTTTCTTATGCATCATTCGCATTAGCGAGAGCACAGTGGCTCTCATAGGGGGTGAAATTACCCATTTGGAGGTGTCAAGGGGTAATAGAGGGAGTTGAGAAATTAGTATTTCGTGCAGCTGTTATGTTATGATAAAACGCCATTGTGATGGTGTTTTTTAAAACTCGGGTGTGTAAATACGGTCATTTGATGGCAACACTCTCCATTCTCCTATTTTCTCATGTGTTATTAGCTCATCCAGGTCTAACATTCTTTTCATTCTTTTTCTTGCTGCTACAATCACTCTCATAGCTTTTATCACCAAAAGTATTCTCTTTTGCTAATTTCTCATTCATTTAACTCAACAATTAAAGTCAAATTCTCATTTTATCTATAATTGATCATTTGACTGTCGAACGTTGTTGAGCAATAATATTCGACTGCTATATTGTTGATTTCGGCTGTCAACACTCGTCAACGTAACCAGTAAATAGTATATGTTACAGAATGAGTTATTGATTCGAACTGTGAAGTGAAACGAGACAAAGTAAATGGAAAAAACTCATCAAAAGAGTGGCATTCATATGTAATAGCTATAAGAGTAAATACAACACGTCAGAAAAGAATGAGAATCCATCTAAAAATCAGTTTTAATTGCCTAGACAATAGCTTTTCGAGCAATTAGAAAACTAATTTCTTTCACGCCGCTGAGAAACTTCCGGACTGGTTTTCCGTTTGTTCATGACGTTATACGTGGAACCAGTAAATTTCTGTATAAGGGGAGAGGGGGGGTGACGGCGGCCTGCCAGATCATTAAAGGGAATAATGGAGCACCCGAAGGTGAGAACCGCTGCGATAGCACAATAATTTCGTTATGAGTACGAGCAATGAAGATGATTTTTTTGTTCAGTTGTTCTCATTCGATGGTCTCACGCCAGGCACATGGTTTGCGATTCGAATTTTGTACAGACTGTTTTTCATCGACAACTCTTCAAGGGATTTGGCAACAAAACAGGTAAAATTGTTTGAATTTTCATCGGAAATAATATCGCAAGATTTCGTGAGTGTCTCGGTAATGTCTTGAGCCGCTCGATCACGCACAGGATGTCGCAATCGTCAACTTTCTCGTTTGGTTTCAACACATAAAATTATATTGCACAGCTTCGGAAAAACGCATTGAATTTCATTGGATAACAAATAGAAGACAGTTGAGAGGCGAGAATCCTCACTGAAGTGTCTGTCAATAGTTTACTCAGTGGAAAGCTTTCCTTGTGCTTGTCATGAAAAACCAATTGAATGAATTGTTTATAAGATGCAGTGTTAACGAAAGTGTCATTTTGAACGAATTAAAAAGTGATTGAAAAAAGAAAAAGAAATATTCGGTTGACATTTGAAGAGTGCTGCGTCAACTTGTTTCAACTGAAATTTGTTTCGTTTATCGTTTGAAATTGTTTATGCTCAGTATCGTTTCATCAGTAAATTTGCCGGGCTCGATTATTGCATAAAGTGAATGTATAATGCGATGAACTGAATTAGTGCTTGGTATCAGCATTGATATTTGAAAGCAATTAATGATGATAAGAACACTTAAACACTGGCCAATTTACAGAATGCTATTTCGGCAAGAATAATCATAGTCATGATAACAGTATGACAAGGGTGATCGCGTCAATATTGAAATAATGGTAAATCAGCAGCGAACTGAATTAAAGTTTCATCGCTGTGAGAGTGATGTTGTTAGGCGCATCCATCGGAATGCAATTCGGTGACAGAATTAGCGACGTTTCTGCTCTTTTTTGTTTAAGAGGTGTTGTTGCATTATTCAGGAATGTTTGATGGAATCCCTGCAAACGTTTTCTTACAAATGAATTATTCTTAACGTTCTGCATCTTTATTGGTACAATTTCCTTAATCGATCAGGGCAATGATGATAATCAGTAGGCTGATGAATTAAATGAGTGCTTTCAGGAAATAATCGTTCAAACGAAGAACAGCTCGAGGTACGATCAGTCAATAGTGAATGAACGAGTTGTGCTCATTGATTCGATTATCGTTCAACGAACTCATATGCATATTGCCGTGAAATCGGTTTTCACCAATACAAAAAAGGTATCGTTCGCAAAAGAAAAACAATTCTGAATCGGTCAACAGAGTGCTCAGTGAACTTATAATACTATGCTCAGTTAAGGGCCTCGGACTGCGATTACTGCGCAACATTCACATGACCCTGCGATCGAATTTTAAATGTTGTCCTTATTTCGACGGTAGTTCTCTTGTTTACAGTTGGCTGAGTTGAGCTGATTTACTTGTTTGCTTCCTGATGACGCTCTAACAAGATTTTGCCTGCAACTGAGCTTCACTGTCGCAGCAGAATATCGTTTTATTGAAGAAGGGAGGGAGTTCTTTCGGAATCGATGAGTGAAATTTTTATGGATTCGTGAGTTTATGTATGTTATTGATGGTAATGATTGCTTTTAATGCATAGATTAGGTAACTGAGCGGTCGAGTTGGCTAACTCATAAATTTTAGAATTCATGAGCAAAATATGCGATGCGGATTTGCTCTTGATGTGTGCTAATAGGTATACGAAATTGACGCAGAATGAATTCACCCTTGGGGCTCTTTTGCATGCTGCTGCTAACGTAGGAAACGCTGAATAATTCACATATTTCTCGAATTGCTGCTGTGAATCTCGAGTATAGGGTAGCGTATACGGATGGACATACTGCTGAGGTCAAATTGATTAGAAATGAATCTCTCATACATATCTGATCATACCGCTCAAATATATTACCACACAGTCCAAAATTATTTTAACACTCGCACTTGTTCGGGTAAAAGAAGAATTGTATTTGCGATAAAAAACGTTTATGATCTACCTCAACGTAAATATGTGACTTTCTTTGGCGTACTCGGAAACTATCCTCTGCTCGTAGATCAGTTTTACGCCACACCACGAATTGGCTTTTTTGGATGGTTCAAGTGTGACTGGTTTTATGGTTACGTCGAATTAACTCAAGATTTGACATATCGTGAAATGTGTGCGTGAGGATGAGACAATAGCATTCCTATAACAGGGAGTTAAGTAGATCTTTTTCAAATAACGGAATTGGATCGATCATTTAGCCTTTCGATTGGTTACTGCTTACAGCTTTTAGTCACAGGAGAATATCACTCATTCAAATAGGCATATCTTCTGAGGATATATTTCAATTCGCATTACTTACCCAACAGCCATAGATTCATCAGATAAAATCGCAATTAGAGATCATTTATTAGCTAAAAATGTTCAATATCAGAGTATTTGTTTACCGAATAAACAATCCACTCTCTTTTGCCGTCAACTTGACGTAGTCTAACGGGATTAAATATGATCAGAAAATGTCTCTGCATTATATTCTTTTCAACTAAACTTTTGCCAGCAAGCATCATTCCTCGTGAGTGCTTTGACGAATTGCGAACATTCCTCCCAATAGATCATTCAGAAAGATTTCGATGACTTAATTAAGTACACTGTTTTGAATCTTCACTCATTCGTTAATATTTATTATTTTGCTTGACTAGCTCAGTTAGCACCGATTCCATTAAATTGCGAATATTTACGAATGGAACGGGATTTTGTTGAGAATTGTTCTCGCGATGCTATGGTTAGTAAACAACGGTCAGAGCATGAGCACTCACTCAAAAGATCCCATGAATGAGCAATCGAAAACAGAAAAAGAGATCATGTGAAAGCGACCGACAACGGTTTTCAATTAATGAAAAATTCATTGCTGATGTATGCCTTGTCTGTCAACTCGACTAGGAATGGTTTCAAAAAATGGTGTTCGATATACCACAAGTGTTTCGCTGGGTATTTCACCGAATGAAATGAAATGATCGTAACTTGTTTTATAAGTTCATGCAGTTGTGCCACTAATGTATTGTTCGAAATTTGAATCCATAAGTAGTTGCAAATAAGCGTGCAAGAAATTGTCGAAGCGAGGAAAGAGGCTATTTGCTCATTATGTGAAAATGGTAGGTAGTCAATGTTATGTCTGAATAGACAGGCTCTAATTTATTAGTTGTTGTTGAATGTTTTCACACGAAGTGCGCATTGGCTTTACAAGCAGATTCATATTGCTTGAAGGAAATCATGCGAACACAATTACACGACAGTGCTATGTATTCTTTGAAATTCATTTAGATCAGTCAATCTGAACGATCAGTTTTCCCTTCCTTTCAATACGTTGCTAATCATTTCTCTACAAAGCTCAAAAGCAGCGATTCAACAACGAAATCGACTAGCATCTATAAACGAATGCTGCTTATATTCTTGATAAAGTCAGTTGTATCGGTCAGCCTACTCTTCGCCTACTTAATATCGCAACAATTGATCATGGCAGTTGTGCATCTAAGAAATTGATTGGAGAGACTTGTTGCAAATTCTTCAAATGTTGCAATTAAGTGCATAAGATAACAAGCAATAGATTAGGGGACGAACATTTTGTTGGAAACTGAACCACTGATGAAGAAGTCAATATTTCTAGAACGAAGAAACTATCCCTGAAAGTTCGGTTACTTGATGAGGGTGATTGTTGAACGTTGAGCAAGCACTGCAATTATTTTGGCGGAACACGCAGAGAGCTTCTAATCAGTTTTCACGGGACTGTTCAGATAAATTAAAAGAATCCTAATGATCCTCTAGAACATTTTCTCGACGATCATTAGGATTCCTAAAGAATCCTAATTTAATGTCGGTGCTACAATTTGAAAAAAAATAGAAAAATCATAATTGAACGATTGAAAAAAGATGAATATTCAATTATGGCTATGCGTGTCAAGCAGTAGCGTAGCCAAGGACGCAGGGGGCACCCCGTTGGAGGGGAGAAGAAATTAGAAACACAAGAGGAAGCGAGAAGGGAAAGGAAGAATAAAAAGTCAGAGAAAGAAGGAGTAAAAGTAAGGAAAGTAGAAAGGAGCAAGTAAAAATAAAGGAAAATCTTGGCTACACCGATTATCTCAAGGATTCTTTTAACTTAGGTGCTATAACAATTTCAAAATTTTGGGATTTCATTCGAAACCGTTGCAAAATGCTCTCGATTAGAATTTCTTGGTTTCAGATTGCCACTGTGATCGTTCCCGAGTTGCTGTGTGAACGTGGTACAATTAAACCGTTAGCGCAACAAGTGAATCGAGTTGCAGAGTTCGATTTTGATATGAACACAGTGATGGTGAAATCTTCCTCGAGCCGCTCACCAAAATCTGATCCCAGTTGTAAACGTCTGTGCATATTTCCTTTTTTGAGAGTCATCATAAATAATGTGACTGAGATGTTCAAAGCTAGAGAATGGTGTGCTACAATCGACGAACTGAAACATGAGGTACTTCTCATCTCTTCAGCTTCCACATCCTCTTTTCCAGGCCTCATATTGTGTCTACTTTTGAATCTTTTATCTTCAACTGTTTACTTGAATTCATCAATGGCATTGCGGTAGCATTGAATAATAATCGTGAACAACGAAAAAAATTGCAATTTATTCGTGATATTCTTTTCAAGGTGCTTTGCTGCACCCACTCTCTTCCCAACAACAAGTCCCAGTTAAAATAATTCTATTTGCAATTCTCACACGCCCATTCTCGATACTAAATAGATTACTTGAAGTAATATAATGACAGCGAATACGATACAATTAAAGGCTCAGCTCAAGCTTTCTAACACACACGAATGCACTCCGATCATAGAAAAACATGATATGAATCGGAAACATTTCTCGACAATCAGCAAAGCGGCTGGTTGTTGATGGGAAACATTAATGATGAGTTGGTGGATGAACAAATGACGAGTCCATGTGATGAACGCAACGTTCATTTTCGCTTTCTCTTAAGGCTCAACTCATTCATGGAGTATGCGTTTTTTTCGGCATGGAAATCATCCTGTTTTCATTATCTCCGACGACGTTTTGAGGAGAAACAATAAAAAAGTACGAATATAAAAGTGCGAATCGTTTGAGGTAATTTCATTAGATGCGTATATCAAAATATTTGTCGATTGCAACGAAATTGGTCATTTTTCAGCGACTGAGCATTGCAAACAAGTCGTAGAGCGAGATGATGAGCGCTAGATGAGACACTTTTGAGAGGTTGATCGCCTCATAGTCAGAGAAGTGACTGATCACCCTCTTCACGCAGCTAATTAGCTGTTTTGGAGTAGCTGTTGACCAATGAGAACCATATGGTCTCAGAGAAAACGGGAGAGAATTTGGACTTGGAGGGGGATAAAGTGGAGAAAACTTACCTACTTCTAGCGCTTCGTTGCATTCGTGGACAGTTTATTAATTGCGTTCCAACTGCGCAATTGCCTGTCCACGCAGTCTTTCTGGTCATGCCAAGGTTATCTGAATTAAGGTGTCCTTGGTTCTAAATGAACACATTGCGAAGATGCGAAGTCATCTGAGCGTAAACGTTAAAAATGAGGAGAATATCAAAGAAAACGTTCAAAATAAGCATTTTCTAGCACAGAGTTGCTCGATGGCTGAAGATCAGAAGCGAATGTCACTTTCGGTAAAATTTGACTTCAGTGCTGTCAATAAAATGTTTTTCTCATAATCCGCCAAATGTACTCAGTTTCTGTGTTGGTATATGTCTTTACTATTGTACTGTGCCTTCTGTCTTCTTATTCTGCTCTCCTTTGGAAAGCACCCTCAGTCATCCATATTTCTGACCGTTTCTTTTTCATTTCTATATTGAATTTCATCAATATTGACTATTTGAAGATAAGATTGTTGAGGTAAATTGCTAATGTTAACTCGAAATGTCATTTCAGAATTTTGTTTCCGAGCTGAATTCAATAAAACGTTTATATCTTATCTAATAAATGGTTTTCTTGATCATTGAAATTTACACGCAATGTTTTTTCCTCGTTCGCATGTGTACATCACACGTAACAAAAGCTGAATACATCATTTTAATTTTTCCTGTTCTCCTGATATTTTCTGTGCAAATTGCAAATATGGTGATAGCAAAAGCACTATGTCTCTCTTTTGAATGACTCTGAAATTAACCGAATAAGGGGGTTCGACTCAAATTTTTCGTTTACCATTCTAAGTTTAAGTTCTGTTGGTTTGGTCAATAGAAGTATTATAGATAAACTCATTGATTCCATTGAATCTTGCTGCGAACAATTTCGAAAAAGTTCCATAAAATAATCAGTGACTCTCATATGAATTAGATTTTCTAGCATCACATCAACATTCCACCACCGAAGTAATAAGAACATCATGGACCAATGATAAGGACGTTCCTTCTACAGAATGTAAAAAAGCTGCATCATTTTTTCGTATTAAAGCAATGAATTAGTCTTTGGAGCTGTTGAAGACAAGTAGTTTGTAATTGGTTGATAGGCTAATGCATAATTTTCGTTGTTTGTTCTCATTAGCCATTCAAAAGATTGTCCTAATGGGCTATTGTTGGGCCCTTTGATGGAAGGGATATGTGGACGAGCGATGTATTGCCTCTCTTCAAAGCAGAACGCATTTTCTTAGCAACTCAACGGTAAAGATTGCGAGAAAACGATTTTTGAGTGGGTAGAAGGATGTACTTCAATTTTTACTCTCCGTATGGAGAGAACAATCACAGCTAAACACTCTGATTTCGACTGTAAAGCACTGCGTATTGTTGAGGATTATTGACGATTCAGTTTAAAATGGTCATCTGGTGTTGTTTTAAGGATTCATCCGACATAAGCTGTTTGAAGATTTGCAAGCATTACATATACTTCAGGACTGTTGAATTTCAACAGTGAATTTTGCACAATGGATCGTTTATTGGTCATTCATTATCTGTTGCATCAGGTAACCAAACTAAAGACGACCAAATGATTGCATGATTAGGTACAGGCCAAATCTTCTTGCCAAATGTTTTATTATTTATTTTTGATATTTGATGGCCTTTTTTGGTTCTTCAGACTCTTCAACTCGCTCGTATAGCATGACAACAATCGCTCTGAAGCACCGGCTAGATCGCCAACTGAAATAACGAAACGCCTGATACGTGGAGATACGTTTCTCTGGACATCAAATGCTCTGTTCTAGCCATCTTGTCGCAAAACGGTACTTGTGATTCGTCCAGATACAGCTAGCTAAACCCCTTCCTGTAACAAAACAATGAGGGATGTGATCAGTGACGACGATTTCTGAAATTTTTTAGTTCGCGTCTGAATGTGCCACAATTTTAAGAGTTGTGGCATTCGGCCAACTTTGCGGGCAAACCAAATTTCGTCTGTTACTTCATTTCTTCTTTTCTTACTTTATCTATTTTTTAGTTTTCCTTGTCCAGATTTCAAATTTTTAATCGCAGAATGAATCTAAATTTTCGAGAGAAAGTGGTCGTATCCGATTCATACCAAACAAGTAATGTGTGCCCTGTTTCTTGCAGTTAGAATCTCTTGGAGTTCGCTGTTCGCCTATTGAGAATTTCACGTTTCGGTATATTACTTTCATTGCTATCATCGACTCCGTTTTTGATGAATTGATAAGTGAACAGCATCTTTCAAAACAGCTGGATATGCTTTGCCATGTGGTGTATAATTGGTCTATCGAACTGCCCCCGTATAGGAAAAAAATCCATTTTTCTAAGTATGAATTGCGAATGATTTCGTTTGAGTGATTCCGTCAACTCTTTGAAATTCATTGTTTCCCATTTCACAGAAATATTCTTCTCACAATAAAAGCTCCGTCTGTTGAAGTGCTTCTGATAGAACTCATTTTGTTTCGACGAAACAGCTAAATGACTTGTCGATTTAGATCTGTTCAGTGGACGGCAGTGGTTCTGTGTTAATGAATGATCAGGCGGATTTCGTTCGCCACGATTTATGTTGGTAAGTTTGTTTTATATTGAAAATCAAACTTCTTCGGAGGGATATAATGATTGAGAGTGAATCATTCACTGCAGCGTTTTGAATTCTGAAACTGATAACGCATCCTTTGTATTCGTTCAAAAGAAAAGAGATTGAAGAATTGGTAAAGTGGCAAATTCGAATCACTCTTGTAGTGAAGATTCGTCTGAATTAGTGTCTTGATTGCTCTCGGATGAACGTTGGTTGCTTTGAAGGGTTCGAACAAGCAAAACGGCACGTTTCTATCCGGCTCGAATTGTGGTTGAGGATGATTTGAATGAGCGACAGATATGGAGTGGGAAACCACCGCTCTACTCGGTGATTTTCTTCGATCGCGCAAACGTACATGCTGGCTCTGCGTATGTTTTTATTATCTTCTGTAGATTTTTTAGGGGACATTACACTATCTGCACTGGAAATGATGAATCGGTTATTCGTAATTTATTTCGTTTTTATTGTATGCATTCTGGCCTTTCAGCTATCACGTTCGGTCTGTGTCGAATATTAAAAGTTGGCGAGAGGGAATGGAAATGGGTTTCGCTACAAAAATCTCCAAAGCCATCGTCAATCGCGCAGTTGCATTTCAAGACTCCATCAAAGCCAGACAACAAATATCGAAAAGCAGTAAAGATGACGAACATAATTCAAGTGAAAGCGATGCTTCATCATATGAATTCGAATGGCCTTATAATATTGCGCATGATGATGGCGGTAGGATTAAACAACAACCTCGGTCATTCAATTCACCCACAAATGATGAACGTTTATCGAAAGTTAGTGGATTCGATGATGCCTCTTCTTCGACCTCGTCCAAAAAACCGGTAACGTCTCTCCTAACTAAATTCCTTTCACTTCATTTGCTCGTTCGAATGATTTTAGAATACCTATATGATCGGTTGGAATATCACTGTTTTGTGGAAAATTTCCTCAAAATTCGTATGTGCTCTCATCAATTTGTAAAGCCAGTTTGTGAGAGTGGTCAAACTTCGTTGAGTTTCATTCGAAATCCCAAGAGCTAACTATGGCCTGAATTGTTTTCTGTTCACGTGATTACGTGAGCCATTGTCGTGGTAATGAAAGTAAGATTCGATGTACTGAGCATCGATTCTTTTAGATGAGTGAGAAAATGTACGACTCGACGGATAAAAATGGATTCCAGATTGAAACCGATTCGTCGGCGACTGTGGAAATGCTAGAGGAGAAGTCGTTGGCAGCTGCACAAAACGGAAACCATTGCCCAGTGATGTCAGAAATCCAAAGGAAACGAGTACGCTTTTAACACATTTCAAACTTTTGTCCATTTTGTTGAATTTTGACAATTATTTTCAACCGTTACACAACAGCGCACACAATCCATTGCTTTAAGTGGTCGTTGTTATGGGAACAGAATGCTGAAGGGCTTACGGTTGATTTCATTTTTATTATTTTTTAAATTCAGAAACCAGCGGATCATGTGGAAGAGATTCAAGGAGACGGCTGTAAACAACAGTGTGTTGAAGCTAAGGTCAGTTTTGTATGAAAAGTTCGTAAACGAATTTTGAAAGTTTGGAGTTAACAATTTTGAACTTTAACAAAGGTTTTGAGCGTTTATGTGATTAATCATTTCGTTCATGGTCGATTTTCACTCAACTTTACTTGAAATTGATTTCAGAACGGTGCGGCGATACCATCAACAGAGGTGCGAATGATGCCACAGAATAATTTGACTGATGCTGCGAATATCTATCAAACTTTGAGAGTTGGCTGGATCGGAGCAAACGATGTTAGCGAAGAAGTTTTGAGGGTTTTGCTCAAGCAGAAAAACTTGTTTGTGACAGCTTCGTTATGGGATCAAAATAATGAAGAGGTTCGTGAGTTCATGACTGGTAGAAAGGGAATCATTTAATCATTCTTCTCTTAATTTCGTATTCTCAAAATTTTGTGACGTTCCGGTAGAGTTTCGTTGAGTTCGAGGTGTACATATGTAATCAGTTGTCATCGTGAGTGACAATACTGATAGCAGTAAGAGCCCTATTAATAGAACTGATCATCAAAGTTAACCTTTCTTGCTTCTCAATTTCAGTCACGATCAAGAATAGAAGTGCAATCAGGAAGAACAAATGCAAATGAGTATTTTCAGTTAATTGTTTTTTCAATGATAGCCCGTTAAGTATGAAAGATTGTGTTTTTAGTGTGAGCAACTTGTGAAGCGTCTTACGGTTTCTGAGGCAGAAGCATCACATGATATGGCCAACGATGGTACTAGCGATCATATTGATGGCAAAGGGCCAGCATCAACTGTTGAACAAAGTAGTTCGCTGGACTCGTTATGCGCTTGTTCGGATGTCATTTTCTGTTGTTTGGATCAAAAAACGTTGATGCATGAGGTGAGTGATCAGTGTGTAAATTCTTATGTTATGTTCAGTTGATTTTATTTTTATTAGCATTTATTGATGTGGCCAAACATCTCATTCTTAATTTCGTTAGTATTGAAATTTTATGATCATATTGAAACTATCCATTCATCTTTAATTATCAGCGTTTATGCAGAATTCAATATGGAGAATATGATCCGCTTGTGTATCCTCTTGTAAAATTGTTTTGATAAGAGCACATCTGGTATGGCAGTTTGAACGCATATTTATTTATGTAGCTGGCCCTAATTGAGTTTTGTTGTGAATTGAGGAGAAAGATGAAAATGGTGGTGTTGAATTGCTGCTTGATAAAGTGCTTACGGCTGCTGGCAAAGCAAATATTGGTGTTTTCTTGATGACTTTCTTCAGCCGAGTACTTGCTAGAGCAGCTTCGCTGGTTGGTTATTTCTGTTTTGCATATTCTTAAGATTGAAAAGCCGTTAACTTTCATTTCTGTACTTTCTTCCGATAGCTGTTACATTTCGCGTTTTGCGGTAAATGAAAAAAAATTATTTCTTTCTATTTTCAGATGTTAGATGACTATGCGAGAAACGTTTCCGTAGTAGGTGTATCAATATGCGGTATTGTGGGTGATGCAAATACGGCGTTTCTGAGTGGTGATTCGCAGCTTGCGAATAAATATTTCGGCATTATGCGTTGTTTGGCGAAGAAAGTTATTCTGAAAGGTTGGTGATGAACTGTTTGAGTTGTGTATATACAGATAGAAGTTCCACCGTAGAAGAAAACTGTGTTAGTTGAAATTGAATCTCATCGTGTATGCAGGTGGTAAGCCGTCGAAAGCGATGTTGTATGGTGCCTTTTATAACCGTTTCATGATGGGATTGACATTCGAAACGTTCGCTTGGCGAGCATTTGCCGCTGAATATGGAGTTGACAACGATCAGCTACGAGCTTTAATCAGTGAGTCGAACTTACTCGGCGACTTCACCAACTTGATTGTACCTGGTAGGTTGATGAGAAGTTTCTGTGCTCTTCCAACGAAGAGTTTTACGTGTAACGAAAGTGGTGAATATTCTATAATTAATGGCAATATTAATGGTAATGATAAATAGCGATAATGAAGGTGGACTAGTAAAAGTGTTTGCTAGGAATAAGATGTTCGTTGGTATAATTGAATGATGAAGTTGATGTTTTCTGCTGCATGAGATAACGCATGAGTTTCTTTTCCAAATGCTTTATGAGATTGAACGGATTTGCTTCCTCACTGCAAAGTTGACGGTCAAAATTCAGTGTTGCAGATGTTAGCGAAGTTTTAAATTCATGTATACTGGTATGCCAAAATCAGTAATTCCATATCATCGATATTTATGGCAATAATGAAAGTAATAAATGTTTTCATGAAACGGTGAAATTTTGATGACGTTCAGGTGTTTTGAATGCTCACAACGATAACGACCATGAGAAAAGTCGAGACGCTATGAAACAGGTCGTAACGTCAAACGCGCAAGCCAAATGGCTGATTTCGGCCGCCATGGGCACTTACGCATCTGCGAGCAACTCGCGAGCGATGGTTCAAAGTGGTGTGAGTATATATCAGGTGAGTGTTTCATCTTAATAATTTTTTATTCGATGCTTGTTTCACCTCCACGTTGGATTACCGCGATGAACGGTTTCATTCGTTAATTCTTAGATTGATTGGCTAGTGAATGAAGAAACATCGATTTTTTGAAGTGAATTAATTGAGTAGAAACTAATATCAGTAGCAATGTTCGAAAAACATAACCGAATTTACAGCAGTGGAATACTTCAATTTCAGGTTATGGAAAGCTCAAAAGCGGACAATTTTGCAAAGGCATTTGACGAATATTTCAATCGAAAAATTTAAAGTATCCTTCTGAGCGTCATTCGCTCCTTGCTTATCCATTCGTTTTGTTTTTTCAAGCACTGTTCCCTTGCGTGTATGGAGGCGGATCTCAACTGATGATCATATTATATTTATTGAATCCATTCATTATTTGTATTATCAGTTAACGCGTGCTTATTTATATGATCAGTTAACATCTACTAATCGCTTTTGCTCATTTTCGAAGCAATTCCATCGCTTTGCCTTAAAATGGTACCAGGAAGTTTTCTTTGGTGAATTGTTTTTGCCGAATTGATTCCGTCTCTGCAAAATCGTTTCAAAAATTTCGATGATTTTCGTCAAAAGATGAAAAATTGATCTAGAATTAAGCAAATGACCCGGAAAAGTTTCATCATCTTCTGCTGAATTGAGCGTTGTTTCGCGACTGTTTAATCAGCTTCAATGCGAACCGTTGAGTGATCATTATTTCGAACGAAATTGAGCGAACTGCCGAATAATTTGTCTTTCTTAGCATACATATTCATTGTGTTGCGTTGAAGGAGAAAAGTCGGGGACGGGAACCTCGATTTTCCCCATTTCCCGCAGTACACTACACACATGTATGTCGTATGATTATCCAGCTATTTTTGTACAGTCTATAACATATTTTCAAAGCGAATTTTAGTGCCCCTTTCGTAATTTTTCTGAATGTGGATGATGTTTATTTCACTTTGTTTTACGTTTTCAATATTTACCTCGTACATTTTTCGTTTTCGTTTCAGATTTGAAATTTTTATTGCGCTTTTTGATTTCGTGAATTTGATAGGAAATAGTTTTGATCGATGCTATTTTGTGGTATGAACTTTAACGATGAAAACGACGGTGATTGCTTTTATACCTCTTACGCTTCGAAATATGACTGCTGACGACATATAGAAATCGCCTACTCAACCGTTATCATGGAAAAAGTGTACAGCCGAGGGCAAATTCTGGTCTCAGAGATATGTTTTAGCTTATTTATCGACTCGAGTGGGAACGAATATATTACGGCATTCGAATTGAATGAATTCTGAAGATCAGGCCGGCTTTATTGATCTTTGCTCTGCTCTACTGGCAAGATTGGGACAGCAGTTTTAAGTGATAATTTTTAAAGGTTCTGCAATTGTATTGAAATTTTTGTGTTGTCTTCTCGCTTGTTTCATTGATTGTGGTGTTGCTGTTTTATTCGTTGTTTTCTGTTGTTTACGATCTGAGAATTTGATGAGGAAGCATCCGATGCGTTGTCATTTTTTGGGTTGTTGATGTGCAAATTAAGCATAAAAAGCCTTCATCGACGACCGTTTTCCTAAATGTTTGACATTTTGGATTTATCGTTCGATTAGCTCATTCATGATTGAAGTATGTTGAACTGCCATCAAATGACAGATAATTAGATGCTAGCCAAATCATAGACTGGCTCAGGCTCATCAAAGGATGCACTTTTATCTCAGTTACACTAAATTATGAATCTATTGTGGAGGATATTAGCAGAACGCGTATTGAAACGATTTGAAGCTAAGTTCTTATCGAAAACATAAAGTATGTCGATTAGTGCAGTTTCACGTCAACTTTCATACTTGACAATTTTAATTGAGTTGTGCGTGTTGGTTTGTGCTCGAAAAAAAAAAACGAATTACTTTAATTTCATTAGAGTTCATTACATCTATATCGCCAGATAATTGCACGTCGCATTTCGCGAATTCTTTTGACCATTTTTACCTTTTTGATCGATAATATCGATTTAATGGGCACTCCAGAAACTCGCCAGATTGTTGGATAGACTACTGCTTCATAAACTACTGCTCACGTGGTACCTTACTGAATATCTTGTGTATTAAGAGTATCAATTATAACAGCAATGATGATAGTAGTAATAACAAAATGATTTCATTCCATGATATATGATTAATATGAGTGATAAATGTGAGTAAATAATAATAACAAGGATAATTCTATGCATTGAAGCTGCGTTCATTAATTTAAGGTGTACAAAGTCAAAAAGTAAAAACAAATAGCAATTCACCGATTTGTTTATTGGTATCGCGTGATTCATTGATGGGAAGTGTTTGTGCAGGTACACTGATCTCGATTCACTTTAAACAGTGTAGATTATGCTTGTTATTAGAGTTCGATATGTTCATCTGTTATGGTAATAACGTAATAATACTGCGTTATTATTGTTCAGTGCATATTACGCACGATGTATGCATGTGATGTTATGATATGAATCATTTATGAGCTGCTCGAATAATGATGCCCTCGAATGGGGATGGTAGTGTGTTTATCATAACAGAGTGATCGGACACGAAACGCTGATTGATCATTGATCACTCAGTTTGTTATTATATTAATAACAAATTGAATGATGTTAATCGTATTGTTTTGTTTAGAGAGCTATTGATGGTATTTTTCGTATACTATCATTGGTTTGATATTGGTGCAGGTATACCTCAACTTACGTCGATAGTTGGTTCCAGGAGAGGCGACTCAAGTCGAGTTTACTTGGTTTCGAATTGAACTGTCTCTGAATGTCTTCGAATATAAGTTATTTATTGTACAGTAATATGATTTTATGTGCTTTTACCGCTTTTCCAATGATATTACAACCAATGTAGTTTTTGTGGTAGACAGACGTAAAGTTGAATAAGGTGACATAAAGTTGATTTTTATTTCTCCATACCTTCTTTGGCAAACAACGTATAATCGAAAACGAGAAGAGACATAACCTGAGGTACATCTGTATTGTGATGTTATTATTTGTGATTTTACTGGTGCTGTTTGGAATTACAGTCACATCTGTACTTAGTATCACTTCTGTATCTGATTTTTTTTCGGTTCTTTGAAATTGTTATCTGAACTTGTAAATATTTATCACAATTCTTCAGAAAAAAATTACTTTTCCACGTCTCAAAAAGACATAATCTTTGTTTACCTGCCAATTCAATAGTTTAGTTCCATTCAGTAGAGAGAACGTCTCTTGTTTACAATCGAAATTTATTTTGCTCACTAATCAGCTGCATTTTGGTATCCTTACTCTGTATGACGTCAAAGATGATTAAACGATTTCGTATGGATAAATGACCAAATTCGATAAGATTTATCATTTGAAGCAGCATTTTTTGGTCTGTTGGTTATGATAGATGGAGCGGATGAATGGTTTCCTTGACTGCGTTAAGCAATAGAGGTGCCATTTAACATCGATGCAAGTAATCACGCCACGTTGTCCATTGTTTGATGCATCAACTTGTTTCGGGAACGCAAATGTCTAGTGCTTGTTTCATTTCGAGTGCTTTCTGAGAATTTCAAAGAAATTCGATATATTCAAAGAAGAAAATTCGGTTCGTCTCTGAATTAATAATGCAATCACATAGAATCGCAGTTGAAAGCTAGTGCCGGTAGTTTCTATTGATGGTTTCAAAATATCTAGCTTTACTACTATCGTTGTTATTGTGATCCTCACCATAATACTTCATTTTTAAATCAATTTGTGGCTTGTTCAACATCCAGCTGAGTGCATATCCGAAAATAAATATGCTTGGATCAGCTGAACTCTTGTTTACATCAGCGTTGATTGTCACTTATTGTTAGTTTCAACACATTTACGAGTTTATTAACCGATCGCGCACTATCCAAATGCAGCGAAATGCGATTACTTTTATTGTTATTAGTATTATTGTTACTACTATTTATATGCATACCATCACAGTTTCTGCGTCTACTGTTGGTTAATTGTAATGTTGCACAGGCACGTTTCATTATTATCATCTATATATCTTTTCTGTTGTGATGATTTCAGTGTTGCTTCGCTCATTGCACCAGATATTGATTTACGAACAGATGACAATTTTCAATTCGTTTTTGTCATTAGTTGTCGGTAAATGGAACGATGCGATAAAATGGAATTCAACGAAGCGATAAAATGAAATGATTTATTTGTGTTTTTCTACATTTTCGACTAAATGAAAACATTTATTCGAAACGTTATATAAGGTTGAGTAAGAGCGGGCGATCATTGAATTAAGAGTATTATTGTGCAAATATGTTTGTTTTTTTCACATCGAGAAATGCTATTGAGAGATGTTTATCTTATTACATTATTAAAATATTTGTCAGACGAACGAACAGACTCAAGCAAATATTTTCACTGATTACATTAAACTAATATTTATTAAGTGCCTTTTTCACGTCGTAGGCTCTCATTCGAGTGATCTTTCGATTAGATTCCACATCATAAAAGAGTTGAAAAGGTTTTCGATTTTTTTTTCTTAACGCATTGATCTCGTCTGATTTTCATCGATAGAAAGTAGCGTTTCCGTTGCTGCATCAATCATCCTGCTAAACGAGTTAAGATCACATATATCATTGGTTAATATTGTTAACATCAGTTTTTTTCACCTACTTTCTTAGTACACTGTACGAGAACGTATCAATTTGAATTTATCACTAAACACCTCTTGTATAGATGTTTTCGGTTGGTGTTGTCTGTTTTTTGGGAATATTTTCAGTTCATTCTGCTAAACTGTTCGCATTCAGTGCGTTCTTGTCGTTTTTTTTGTTTGCGTCTTCGCACTGTTTCTCATCAATTTTGTTTTCGATAGTGTAAAGTTGAAATCTGAAATGGAATGTGAATGTTTCGTACGATTTTTAAAAAATTTTGAAGTATGAACCAAAGAAAATTTTATCAACAACTCTACTCTCAAGAAAATTTCAAAAATAAATATTAATAAGTAGACAATAGGTTTACATCATTTCATATCCAAAACAACAACTAATACGTCTTTATTTTTTGTGCGAAAGGCAAACGGTAAAAAATATTATCTTTCAACTGGCAGAAAGCAAGTAAACTTGTTCAACAATTTGAAAATATTTGAGAAACATATCTTGAGTGGAGCTTGCGATGAGCAAGTGAATCGTCAGACTTGACGAGCATTACATAAATGGATTATCCTGAAAATGAGCTGAATGCATTATGGGATTTCAAATGAATCAGTGTGGTTCGTATTGCTGCGTTTTCTTTTCGTGAATTAAGATGCCAGTGAGGAGATGATTTGAGATTGTTTAATAGCGAGGATGAAGCAATTCGTTCATGGATAAGGCATTTGTCTCATTCAATCTTTTTTGAAGTGAGGTGCTTTTCTGCAATTACTGCTCGATCTTCTGACACCAGTCAACCGTCTGAATCGGTTGTGGTTAATATCGATACTTGTAGTCATGCACCATCTTGATGGAACTCTTGATGTATAATGAATAGCCCTTCTCTGGGTCGTTGTATGTTTCATTAATTCATCATCTCATTGCAGTTTTCATTCGAAATCTCTCATCATTTCCGTTCAGCAGGGAAGCCTTTTCTCTAGGATTTTGTTGTTTATTCATTCGTTCGTTTGGTTTTTTTCCAGTTATTTGTTTGATATATATGTAGAGTTCCGTAGTAAGTTTATATGATGGTGATGTTGACGGCAATATCAGTGATAATATCGAGGATGTTAGTGGCAAGGTGTTGCTGATATGATCATTTACATCAATAACTAATATACTTTGTGTAGCGATGATGATTAAAGTTAGAAAAATAGCAACAATATGTAGATATGAATTTCGATGAAAAACAGAACATTTTTGTGTATAGATTTGTTGGTGTTGTCTGAACCATTGTGCATGATAAACCGTGACATTTGAAGGTGTTTTCTTATTTCAGACTGACTTAATGACGAATATTATTGAAATAATGAATTATTCGTGTCGGTAATTCGAAGAGGCTAAATTTGCAGCAAAAACCGTGGTGAAGTACATTCATATGCAAAGATCAGTAGCAGCTTAGTGCTAATAAATGATTCGAAAAGCAGTGGGTGAACAGGCCTAGAGGCTAATTAATCTGTTGATGCGGACGTAACTTTGTGTAATGTTCCTTGTTCCGCTTTCGTTATCTCTTGATTAACTTCTGATTATAAGCACAAATAACATTTTCGAAAACATCACTAAAATTTTTTTGTTACTTCTCTTGATCGAAACTCTTCGCATCTTTTCGATGGCCAAACTGCTATCGATGATCTTATACCATATTTTTCATATCTGCCCGTGTAATTTCAGTCATCCTTTCCATAACAATTCCCATATGTTTATCCTTCAGATGGTGTAAAAAAAATTTTTACACTATCTGAAGAATATACATATGGGAATTTTTCGATAATTTGTATTCTGATCGTTTCAATATTCGATCTTTCGTCTTTTCATCTGAACAAATATGATGTTTATTTTTTGAAAACGATTCGTCATGAAATGTTTTCTGACAACCAGTATGTTTTTTTTTTCGATTGGATTTTTGTGTTTTCAATTTTAAATTGATCAGGTTTTAACAATCAGAAGAAAATTTCTGGGCATTCGAATTAAATGAGATTTATTTTCAACTAAACGTTTGCAATCGATCGCAAACGTAAGTCTCCCGAGAATTTGATGTGTTTTCAACTGACTCATTCCTTATCTTCCCGTTGTTTCATTTGATATTTCAAGTGTTCAGTCGTGCACTTTATAATTTGCTATGTGACCTTTCGAAAACGAATCAGTCTTGACTGCTCTCTCAACGGTAACATGAATTCGATGAATATCTCAGCTTATTCATTTCTCAACATAACTTTACTAAGTGTAAATTGCCCATCATTATCACACCGTAATGCAAATGTTTCATATATCTGTCAAAGTTCTTTGATATGGTTGTTCATTCATCAGCGGGCAGGACGGTGTTGTTTAGATGGATTGTTGTGATGAAATAAAATATGATGCTTAGTTGATGATTGCATCAATCACTCTTTGTTAATTACCTACTCAACTATCATTTCTTGATTGCTTCTTAGAAGTTTCAACGATCATAGATCTATTCTTGGATGAAAGTTTATTTCATGGTCGTTTCCATGGTTTGTTGAATACAAGAACATTGACTGTGAATGTCCTTTTATGATATTCACATGCATTTACGTCAGAAATGCAGTGGGTGATTTCATTCACGTCGAGACATAATATTTGTCTGATAGCAGCGATTGAGATGGTCTTATGTTAGCAAACATATGAATACATTCTTTTAGCAGCTTATACAAAATGGGAAGACTCTTTTCGAACATTCCCGAATTGTTTTTGTTTACGACGACAATTGTAAATTGAAAGAAATAGGAAGTTGTGACTCAGTATGAGTAAAAACGCTTCTGTCTCTAATAATCCATGTGATACTCCGTTCTGACAAAGCTGGTTATAATACGACTATTAAATAATTGAACTGATTCAGTTATAACCATTATTCAGTATGTACACATCAGCAGCAGCAGCAGTCACAGTGAGGATGACCAATGATATTATCGCTTCGTTTACTCAAGAAAAGTCGCTGGAAAAAGATGAAAAGTCGGTTGATTGAGAAGGAATTCGATTTTCGTTTGGCTTTGAGTCAGTTTTTGTTTTCCTTTGATTCGCATCCATTCCAGAGGAAGGTTGATTGAAGGTGTGGTTGTTTGAATGCATTGAGATCTGGCTAGCGGAATGATTCGAGTAACGCTTCATCACGACTGAAACTAATGAAAGAGCGCAGTAAGAGAACTGCTCCGCTCTAAAAAATTGCCATACCGCAGCTGTTTCTGCCAATTTAGTCACTGGAGTCATCATTTAATGAATATCCCTTTAAAATATCCCATTTAGAACTCTTATACGTGAGTGATCCAGTGATCTTTCTCTATTCACCTGCTATCATTTCCAGTCATTCTTGAGTAAGTCGTGTTCTAAGAATTAAAGTGATGCCTACGTTACTTTATTGTGCTACTGATGGGTATTCCATAATCGTTTTCATCTGCAAATATGTCTTCTAAATTTAATCTTGAAACACACAAATATCCTCTCAAAAAAGCTGGTTAAATGCCTTCCCTGATACATTAAGTCTTTACATTCGAATTCAATCTTCATTCGTCACTCCAATCGTTTCTATCTATAGATCCATTAGACGTACCATCGACATGAAACTTAAAATTCGAGCATTTTATGAGGAGAATGTTATCTTCACTATTGTTATTACTATTATAAATGCCGAAATCATTAATCATTACTCTGTTTTCTCATCGTCTCACCGTTATGCTGCACAAATTATCCTCGTAATGAAAAACACTCCAGATGAACATACTAACAATCCTTCGATATAGTTCTATCTTCATCTCATGAATTGATCTCGATATTTGAGGGTTATCGAGAGTTCTCGCTCCGCATAATTTCACTTCGGGCTAATACCTCACTCTGAGCATCAAAACAACAAGTGTTCATTAACCGCATGGTCAGAGATTATTGGTGATGTCTCATATAATTGCTGCTAACGATCTTGTAAGCAAGCGTTAAAGATATATTATATATATATATATATATATATATATATATATATATATATATATATATATATATATATATATATATATATATATATATCTTGATTTGTTAATTTGCATGTTGATTTCCATAATAGCTTATTCCCAGGTCTGTTGTAAGTGATCATGACCTTGTACCCACTTGAACATCCTGAAAAAATTAATTCCAGTTTGTATTTGGTTAATAGTAGTCAATAACTGAAAATGATGTGTTGTTCATCTGCATTCCCTCTTTTCTTTTTGACCAATTATTCATTTGGTGATATCAGCTGTGAAATATTCAATTGTAATTATGTACATTCTGAAGTTTTCTCGCAATGAATTTTATTTACGAGAACTGTTATTGCTATCGAGATATATGATCCGAATTGGAATTGTCAGCATTTAATCGTGACTAATCTTCAGATTGTTTTTTCCTATTGTTCACTGAATTGAAAGATGCCAAAAAATGTCGCCGACAGTGAATTACCCACACATATCACGTCGTTGCGTGAAACTTTCTTGCGACAGGTCAGTCGGATTCACTTCTTTTGCGAATCAAATTAATCATTAAGTATTCGGATCGGAATTTGCATCGATTGCTCGTAAATCATATTAAATCTTCCGTTCATCCGATCATCTCATCATCACAGTTTTCTTCGGACGAATTTTTGAATGATTTCATTTACCAGCAAAATAATTTTTCGCATATTTTTTCAGTTCCTGAATTTCTTTTTCTTATTTCAATCGTCTTCTTTCTCAGAGTGTCAAAAATTGTTTCATTACTGACGATGAGTATAAGCGGATTTTGGCGCAATAGTGGCACTTAAACAAGTCAAACAATTCAGCGAAGTGAATCTAATTCTTGTCCTGTTCGAGCGAAGTCATAGAACGATCCAATTAACTGCAGGAGAAATCATGAAAATATGAAATATTAAAGAAGCAAAATATTTTCTTTTTTTTTCAGGAGGAATTCGATCAAACATATTTGTTTCTACCACCGCCACAAGTGGAAGACAAGAAACGAAAATTCATATTGAAAGTCTTTCATCCCTGTTTAAGTCCAGAGCAGTTCGTTCGTTTCATTGTGTCGTTTATTCCAATAGTCGGTTGGCTACCCGATTATAGATGGAAGCGAAATTTGATGGGTGACTTTATGGCCGGAATTACGGTTGGAATTATGCATGTACCTCAAGGTATGTTCATTGATTTTTCAGTTTCGAATCATCCATTCAGAAACACTGAATGATGTGTTAACGACCTTACTGGCGTTGAATAATGCTTGAAGTTGATGCGATACAAATGCTCCTTCTTTTAGGCATCGCCTATGCTATTCTTCAGGGCGTCGATCCAGTTTATGGCCTCTATTCGTCATTTTTTCCAGTTCTTTTCTATATGGTCTTTGGTACGTCACATCATGTCTCAATTGGTTCGTGCATTTATCAATTATCTGTTCCGATTGCGGAATCGCTCTATGTTTGAGATAGTCAGCAATCGTGCGATGTTCACTCTGTTTGTCACATCCAAATCAACAAGATGGGTTCATGTATCCTTTAAGAAAGTTTCATTGAAATAAAAATTTCGAGCAGAAATGGTGTGCTTCTTATTCTTTCTCCTTAAGATATGCAAAGAAGTAATTAACGGTCTGATAATCTTTGCATAAAACTGGTGCAGTCTTTGCAATTGCTGTGCTCCAGTTGGCTAAGCCAGAGAAAATGATTAAATTGAATTTAGCTCAGTAGCAAGACCATCTCCATTTAGGATAATATATTTTCCGAACTTAAAAGAATGTCTTCAAAGTGCAGCTTTCTAGACCATCCTTTCGCAATGGAATCAATATTTCTTGAAGCAATTTGTCTTTAAATCCACTCGTTTCATTATACAATCCATTCTTCCTATACATTCCGTTATCCTCACGGGTATATCTTCTCGTTTCAAAACGTTTCAAAGATCAGCAATGTTAATCGTTTTAGAAGCCAAGTGCTACCTGATCACAGAACAACTTTAAATGAATTGCTCAGTTTAAAGTTGAATACTGTTGTTGAGAAGCTTGGCATACCAAATGTATGTGCAGGTGAATGAGGATGAATTCAGTTTTGATGCCGAAATCGAAAAGATTACGAATAATGACCATAAATATTTTATCGATGCTAACAGAAAAATTCCTTCAAATGTTGTGCAAGCATCACAAACGTCAGGTGCTTAGTACGCTTTGTTGTTACGGCGTGAATTTGGGTCATATATTTAGAGGCACTCTCGTTAAAGCGTATATTTTGATCGAAAGATCAGTTTATTAGCCATTCACTGAAAAAGCAGCTGCGGATATTAATTTCGGTTCATACGAAAGACCGTTACTTATTGCTGTAAATCTTGAGTTGAAATTATTCCTCCAAATGTTAAATCTGAATTCTAGCTTTGAGAATCATGATGACAATTTGTAGGTTCGTTTGCGATAATCAGTCTGATGACAGGCACATCGAGAGCTGAAATACTAGAGACAATACATGATGAATATTTGCACGATGAAGGTCATTACCTGGAACAGGTGGCACAGCTCGGTTATACGTCTGTGGATTTGAGGAATATAACCGATTATGTTCCGTTTCATTTGAAGGGTGTTAGTGGTATTCAAGTGGTCACTGTAATAACGTTGTGTGTAGGGTTCGTTCATGTGAGTTGGCGATTTACTTCAAAACGAATCTGATTTTGCATAATGGCGATGGATAAGTTGGTTTTGGTGTGAGAGGATTTATTCATGAAGTTATTTTGGTTTTCTCCCATTCAATCAATCATTATGCTGACAATGAGATGAAACTCAAAACGCAGTCAAAATCAAGAGTTTGCCGGTGAATTTCTTGAAGAGAGATATCATCCAGAGGCAGCTCATTAAAAAAATATTTGCAGCTGCTAATGGCATTATTACGAGTGGAATTTGTGACGTCGTATTTATCTGACCAGCTTGTATCGGGTTTTAGTACAGGTGCTAGCGTTCATGTGATTATCGTACAACTCGATAAAATATTTCAAGTATCTGTCGATTTCGTATTTTTTGATAGATTTTTTTTCAGTTTCACCAAAAAATTACATTATTCTATTGCAGTTTCATCTCGTTCTCTTGCTATTCCTTTATAGAATACAAAGCGTTTAACAAATCATCAGTTAATCGGTCGTTAATTTTAGGTTGACGTTCAGAGCGTTAACGGGCCAGGCGGAATGTTAATGGTAAATGATTCGCTTTTTGTTCCGTTTTCACATTCTCATAGTCAATTTATAGATTTTTCATTTAGTATTTTCCGTATTTCGAAGTGCTTTCCTCTGTACTTCAGTTCTTTCGTTTATTCGAAATTTTGTTTATATCTTTACCGAACTCTGAAACGCTATCATTACGCTCTTTCATTTCCTCCACCTTCATGAAGTTAAGTTTGTTCAAATTGTCTTCGTAATCAAATCGATTTTAACCGAATATAAGTTCGTTCCTAAAAGATTTTGTAGCAATCTTAGCAACCGATTAAGCTAAACGCTTCTTTTTCAGCAACTGGTCAGTGTTTTATCAAAAGTCGGTGATATGAACGTGGTCACTTTTCTGCTTTCAATGTGTGCATTCATTTTCTTATATATTGGTAAGTGTTACATCATTTTTAGAAGATTCTGAATGCATGACACTTCGAATGAATCAATACTGATTACGTTATCTGAATTTATTGATTTGTTCAAATTTCTTGATTATCCGTCTACGTTCACTGCGACAAATAGCGAAACGATTTTTCTGAGGACAAAAATCGACTTTGTGTAAGGTATCATTCGTAACCTTCATCGATATTAATTGTTCTGGGGTGGTGGTTGTACTATTAATTTTTTACACCTAACACTTAACTTTACAATTGAATTAGAACACCACCATAGCTCTGAGTAGTGAATTTTGTCTGCTTTGTATTCGTTTCATCTGCGCAGGACATACATCACCGATATTTGTATGTTTGCAACCTAAAAAATGTATTGCATTCCCAAGAAAAACATCTACTCATTTCACATTCTGTGATAATTCGTAAATCTAAAACAACGTTGGAACTTATCTAAAATGTATGATATAAAAGAAAATAATATGCATGCTCTATTTTGCACCATGCGATTCGTTTCATCTTATCATGAATTGAAAATCTGATCAGAATCGCTAGAACAGAAGTAGCCGGCGATTCAGCAATCTAGAACAGAAGTAGCCGGCGATTCAGCAATCTAGAACAGAAGTAGCCGGCGATTCAGCAATCTAGAACAGAAGTAGCCGGCGATTCAGCAATCTAGAACAGAAGTAGCCGGCGATTCAGCAATCTAGAACAGAAGTAGCCGGCGATTCAGCAATCTAGAACAGAAGTAGCCGGCGATTCAGCAATCTAGAACAGAAGTAGCCGGCGATTCAGCAATCTAGAACAGAAGTAGCCGGCGATTCAGCAATCTAGAACAGAAGTAGCCGGCGATTCAGCAATCTAGAACAGAAGTAGCCGGCGATTCAGCAATCTAGAACAGAAGTAGCCGGCGATTCAGCAATCTAGAACAGAAGTAGCCGGCGATTCAGCAATCTAGAACAGAAGTAGCCGGCGATTCAGCAATCTAGAACAGAAGTAGCCGGCGATTCAGCAATCTAGAACAGAAGTAGCCGGCGATTCAGCAATCTAGAACAGAAGTAGCCGGCGATTCAGCAATCTAGAACAGAAGTAGCCGGCGATTCAGCAATCTAGAACAGAAGTAGCCGGCGATTCAGCAATCTAGAACAGAAGTAGCCGGCGATTCAGCAATCTAGAACAGAAGTAGCCGGCGATTCAGCAATCTAGAACAGAAGTAGCCGGCGATTCAGCAATCTAGAACAGAAGTAGCCGGCGATTCAGCAATCTAGAACAGAAGTAGCCGGCGATTCAGCAATCTAGAACAGAAGTAGCCGGCGATTCAGCAATCTAGAACAGAAGTAGCCGGCGATTCAGCAATCTAGAACAGAAGTAGCCGGCGATTCAGCAATCTAGAACAGAAGTAGCCGGCGATTCAGCAATCTAGAACAGAAGTAGCCGGCGATTCAGCAATCTAGAACAGAAGTAGCCGGCGATTCAGCAATCTAGAACAGAAGTAGCCGGCGATTCAGCAATCTAGAACAGAAGTAGCCGGCGATTCAGCAATCTAGAACAGAAGTAGCCGGCGATTCAGCAATCTAGAACAGAAGTAGCCGGCGATTCAGCAATCTAGAACAGAAGTAGCCGGCGATTCAGCAATCTAGAACAGAAGTAGCCGGCGATTCAGCAATCTAGAACAGAAGTAGCCGGCGATTCAGCAATCTAGAACAGAAGTAGCCGGCGATTCAGCAATCTAGAACAGAAGTAGCCGGCGATTCAGCAATCTAGAACAGAAGTAGCCGGCGATTCAGCAATCTAGAACAGAAGTAGCCGGCGATTCAGCAATCTAGAACAGAAGTAGCCGGCGATTCAGCAATCTAGAACAGAAGTAGCCGGCGATTCAGCAATCTAGAACAGAAGTAGCCGGCGATTCAGCAATCTAGAACAGAAGTAGCCGGCGATTCAGCAATCTAGAACAGAAGTAGCCGGCGATAACATTTCAACAAGTAACTGATGAATGTAATGATTAGTTTCAAGCGAAGGCATTGTGCAAGGCATTGCACTGTATTGATGAGATACATATAAATTCCCTGCTAATGTCTCACACTGAATTGATCACAATCAAAACGATGGATAATACTGTTATGAAACAGCGATAACTTTGTTGATGATGTATGAACATTTCAGGTAAAGATTGCATCAATCCGCTTTTTCGCAAGAAATTCAAATGCGTACCGTTACCGTTCGAACTGATGTTGGTTACTCTCGCCACAGTCGTATCGTATATATTCGCATTCGAGCAACGATACCAAATGAAAGTTGTCGGCGTCGTACCGGTCGGGTACGCTTTTAATACCCACCTGCAGATTTCGATATTCGGAATGTCTCAAATCTTAATTCTACACCAACTGAGATGCATCATTTATTTTCTCCTTTTGCAGCTTGTAAACATTCACGTTTTTTGGCATCATAAGAAATGAAGAGAAAAAGAAATGATTGATGAAGAGTTGAATGATTCATGATCTGCTTGGCCAAATGCATTCATTAAAAACCCTGAATTCGCCAGATGAATGTTTCAGATTTCCGAGCGCAGAGATGCCTCGTCTTGAACTGATTCCATACGTGTACAAGGATGCGTTCGAGATTGCTTTTGTTATTGTGGCAGTTCATTTGTCGATGTGTAAAGTGTTCAGTAGACGTCACATCTACAATACTGATAATAATCAGGTGAGATGTGACTATCAGCGACAGTGATAAGAAATGTGACTGAATTTGTTCATAACGCTTTATGATATGATCAAAAGGTTGAATCATGTTTCCATGAAACTCGTCGTGTACCTATTCAGGAGCTGTATGCAATCGGTCTTACGGGTGTCATTTCTTCGTGTTTCCTCACCTATCCGGTCTCATCAGCACTTGGCCGTTCGATGCTGATGGAGGAAAGTGGCGGTAAGACGCAGCTATCAGCGCTGTTCTCTTCAGCACTCGTTTTGGTCGTCATTCTATGGCTAAGTCCATATCTGCAGTATTTACCGATGTGCATTCTCGCGGTCATACTCATATTCTCAATGAAGAACATCTTCCGGAAGCGTGATGAATTACAATGCTTGTGGCGCGTCTCCAAAGTGGATTTTGTCAGTTTTACATTCACCTCTCCACTTCTACACCTCACAGCATTTCTTCAATCGATTCTCCAAACATCAAATGTGCATTTGTTCATTTTTCCTTCTGTTGAATGTGGAGGTTCATCAGATTTCCTTATGAAGTTTTTCACTAAAAATTTTCGAATTGCAGCAGTTTATATGCTATTGTCTGGTAATATTCTATGAACGACTCTGTTTTGCAGGCGATTTGGATGTTTAGTTTCATATGTACCGTATTCACAAACGTGATGTGGGGGTTGGTGCTTTCTGTGGCATTCGCATTGTTAACGACCGTCTTTAGAACACAGTGGTTAGAAGATTATGATTTCTGTACAACAGCTGAATTGTAAACGTATTCCATTAAATAACCATTGTTTATTTATTATTATATAATAGATATCTTAATGTAGAAGCGAAATCGTTTGTTGTATAACTTTATAATTACATAGCTAGTTTGTGAAACAGTAATCAGTTTTACGATTATTTGATTGATAATGCTCACTATTACGCATTGTTTTAGGCCACGATGGCATTTGCTGTCACGACTGGAAGGAACTGATGATTACCGTGATACCGGACGTTACGGTCGTGTTACGGACATAGACCATATTCGCATATTTCGTTTTGATGCTCCTCTTGTGAGTTGTGATCATTCGTTTGATTTGTGTTGGTTTTGTGATGAGTTCACAGCTTATTTGGAGTCTTGGAAAACAATGAATGTTCGAACATTAAAAGTGGTGTTGCAATTCGATACTGTGGTCAACGCATTGCGATACTTACACACGAATGTGTTCAAAATGCATGGCAATGAAATGCTGTTTCAGAATGATATATTCATGCGGACGACAATAGCAAGCTTCAGTTAACGAATATCATTTCAGCTATTCACGAATGTCGACCACTTCCGAAGTGCGGTTGAGAAGGCCACAATCACATGTCCGGTAATGAGTCTAGCGACACTCGATAACGTTCTTGAAGTGGAATGTCCGAATAAAGCTATTCGCAAGAAATGTGCTGTTAAAAGGACGAGTTTCAAGCGATCCATCGTTAGTTATCACTGTTGCATGTCCAAGAATTGCGTTGTTATTATCAAGTTTGTTTTTTTGGAAGCATTCAATTCTCAGCTAAATCTCTACGATGCGGTAGTCAGCTGAACGCAAGTATACTAACCGAGACATTCATTTCTACGTTAAATCCATTTATTTTACCTTCTCCGAGTGTCATTGGACCCAAAACGCTCATTTTAGAAGTTCTTCTGAGGTAATCGGTCAATCATTTTGTACCGTTCTATTTTTTTGTTTCATCGAAATACATATGCGCCTAAAAAATCAATCTATCGAACTAATTAACTGAATGAAAGTGTTCCGAATTTGCAGAGTGAATATCACGATTCAGCAATGCGTCGTATTGAACATCTTATAATTGATTGCTCAGGTTTTACGTTTGTTGACTTCATGAGTGTAAACTCACTGATTGAAATTTATCAACAAACGCGTTATAATGGAATACAAGTTTATTTCGCTGGCGCTAAAGGTGCATACTGCTCATAATTCTATCATAACGCTAAACAACTACTCGAAATTGACGATCGTTCTGAAATAACTGCAAACCACATTGAAATACCCACGGATTATCTTGGAATACTCTGTATGAAGATCATTATACTTATGAACAAATTGCCTTGAAAAATCTGCCTTTTTACGTAATCTTTTACGTACGTTAGTTTGGATCGTTGAAGCAGTCGCTAATGCCTAGAGCATTGCGCAATATGATCGCGAAATGTTGCAAACGTGTGTGTCCAATTGCTCAAGTGGTTAAGGCGGCTCTATTTCGATTAATATTTTCAGCACCCATACGAGACATGTTCGAAGCGTGTGGATTTTACAAATCCGTATCCAAGGATCATTTCTATCCATCAATTCATGACGCTGTACAAGCGGCTAACATGAATCAGCAGATCCGACTGTTCAAGTCTGTATTTCCATCTGCGTGTGTTGTCTTCAGTTGAACTAACATACCTAAGGCGTTACAAATGCTTTTCACAGCATATTCGCTACGCCTTTACGACTTTTAAGCCATGAACGGTATATGGTAGCGTATAAATTCGACTTGTTACCATATTATGATAAAGGCAACACTCAAAATTGAATATTACTTCAGACAAGTTTCAGAAGGGCAAAACAAAAACGAGTGGACGCCGAGGTGACGAAAATTGAAAACGCGAAATTTCTGAGCAATTCTTGTGTTGATGACCGCAAAATTAGCATTGAATGCATCAAAGCGCAAACGCCAATTGAAAACGACGTCGAAGAGTTTTGCATGGCGAATGTTCTGCAGCAGCAGCATTCGAACGAGCGAGAATGCACTGATCGTGAGAGTAGCACTGACCAGGATGATCCAGAAAATCAAAACACACGAACCACGTACTTATCTGATCGTTATTAGTGATTGGTTTACTTCGTTCGAATCGGTAAATGGAATATGAGCTCAGGAGAACTCGTTTATTGCTTGATAAGTGAGAGAATCCTCTTAGAGATGAATAATCTTGATCAAAACCTATTTCAGAAGTAATTTCTTCTAGTGTTTGTAAGATAACATAAATATTATATTTGTTCACGAAAATAGCAAATATATTGCATTCTTTGGTTACTCAGTATTTCGTGCTCATTCGATTATGTTCCGAAAATTTTTCGATTCGTTTTGGTCACTTCGGTTGAGGAGTGATGAAAGTTTAGCGCAGTTTTGAGAGCATAATAATGAGACCAAAATTCGACAGGATTGATCTGCCAAACAGCAAATTTGATCCAATCTGTTCAGAAAATTAAAAAAAGAATTTTTTTTTAATTTTCTGATTTGCAGTGGTAAAACCACTCATTGGACATTAACGTTAGTGTTCAGTTAATGTCAACTTGTGTGCGGTTGATTTCTTAGGTTCATTTCAACGTCAGCCAATAAGTTTTTATCGTCAGTCGGGATAACCGAATATTGTATACATAATTGTATTGATCACATATGAATTCCTCAGGAGTGTGCTTAATTTATTCATTCATTACTTTATCAACCAACTTACGCTGTATTTTTTGTTCACATTGACTATGTTTTCTTAACTCGTGTATATAACTGTGCCGTATCAAACTTGTATATATTTACCTGGATAAGGATTTACTCGGAATTATCTGGATTTTATGAATTGACAGTTATTGGAAACTGATCTCTCGATATTAAATACTTTGAGAGGATGAAAATGACTTACACATTCTAGAGTTCTGCGAATGATTTCGGATGTTGAGTTCTAGTTCTGAATTTGTCAATATCCTTGACGTATCCGCAAGAGCAGTGAATCATTTTTGTCTGTTGTAACTTGAGACAGTGTGAACGTCTAGATTCGACTTGAATTTGAAACTTCGAATATATGCTGATTACTGATGTTGTTAATTTATTAACTTATGCCAATCTTTTGTGGTGACTTCTTGTAGAGATATACACTGTCTCAGAGTCGTTTTTAACTCAGATGTTCGAACCTCATATTAAGCACATTCAGGTTTTTGCATAGTCGTATTTTTCAAGTCAGATATTTCTTAAATAAGTTATGTACTGTCTGGAACAAAGCATTCATCTATGATTTGTTAAGCAAAAACGTTCATTTGATTTCGACCTCGTGATAAACAATATTTGCACAGATTTAACATTCATCCCGTTCTTCGGTTGGGAGTATCCTCAGTTTTTGCTTCATTTCCGTCACATCTCAATTTTAAGAAAGGCGAACATTTCAGCTGAATGAATAGATTGAATTTACTTTGATTAGTGGCGAAATTTTTTGATTTTGCTGAACTAATCAATTCTGCAAAAGTCTGAGAACTATTGAATCGCTATCTTATTTGGCCATTTGAATTTGAGGTGTAGTAGCAAAGTCAGAGTTGCTGGACATTTATAAAACTCGTTATGAAAGTATTCAATACCATTTGAAATTTTATATTGGTCTTCGTTCTGCTCACTTTACTGCTTTTTTCTAAACAATAACGTGTCTTGTTCCATTTACAGTTGTGATCACATTCAATTCGGATTATGGTTTTCATTTTGTTTGTTGCTTTTGAATTCAACATTTCATGCTCTGTTATATTGATATCATATTGCATTGATGAGATATTGAAAATAAACCAATTTTCATTGATAATAGGTTTTTGTGAAGCTATCTTCATTCCATATTTGTGCTATTTTGTAAGATACAATCAATATGCTGCGATTCGGTAGTGAAGCTTTTCAAAACAAACTAATTTGCTTGTCTCAGAAAGCAGAAAATTAATAAAGGAAATGTTATCGACGAAACATTCCGTTTGCTTCAGTCACTATTATAACGAAATGCTTAAAATACAGTTAGGTCGAGTGGAACCGAAAAAGGCTCCTAGGCCAGAGACAGCTGAATTCCGGCGGTCGACCATTACAATCGATCAATTACAGATCGATATGAGATCTGCAGCCGATTACTCAAAATTTGCCTTGTTGGTGACGATTGGGAAAAACTTATCAGTTGGAAATTATAGTTCGAAGAATTCAAGAAACGCTCAATTTGAAACAAATGATTCATATCAGTTCCGATTTCACCATTGATTTCTCGATGGCACAGGTCAGCACGAAACGACAAAAATGGGACTTCGTAATCAGTGATTTCTCGAGTTACAATGAAATTGTGTATAAAAGGACTTTCTCCGTCGTGTTTTCTCGCTCGTTTGCGCTCATCAAAGTTTGCTGTTCCAATTTCACACTTTGTTACGAACCTATAATTTGTTCCTCGTTGTGCCCTTCTTCAAAATCCAAAAACTTGTCATTAAGATTTTTCCATTTTTCGTCGCCATTCGAAACTTTTTTGTCCGTATTCAATCCGGGAAATAGCGCAGATTTGTTCGTTGTTTTAAAATATCTCTTCGTGGTGGTCGTCAATAAAATCATTAGTTTGGACAAGGCAGCGATTCAAATTAACGATTGTTCGACCGCATTATAGAGTCAACGACAAGTGCGAAAGCGATAGATTGGTAAACCACTAATTCATGCGCATTCGTGATCCACAAACATTTCTGAACGTTGATGTTCATTGTCGGCATAACTGCGCAACTCATTAATCAGGCTCGTTAATTTGATTTTATTACAAAAATCATGTATTCCGTTTTACACTCACCATTCGAAGTTAGAATTTTTATGGCGAAAATAATATCACAAAAATAAAATCTTCCGTTGTTCAAAAATGCTATACCACAAAACTTGAGCGTATTTCAAAGCTATTTGCAGCGATGCATTCACTGTTGCTGAATATTTGTCCATCAACAATCTCATACTGATCATCACCTAACAAGATTCGCTGTGAAATACATCAAATTCTGAATTGTGTTGATGCCTCCATATTAACCATATGAACTAACACATTTTCGGCTGTTCGCGTCTGTAAATATCTTATTCTAGTTGTAATCGTCGTCAAGATTAATTTTTCATTGAGCACGTGCAAAACATAAAAATGTTTCATAATTATGCGCGTCTTGCCTACTCTCTAGGGTTCGCTACTTGAAGCCTATAGCTGAGTCTTTTCTCATTAATGAGAAGTCGAAAAAGCGTCGTTTGCGCTGATGTTGTAATATTTTATGTGATCGCAATAATGATGGCGGTGTAGTGCGATCATTTATTTTTGTGCTCGTTTTTCCTGTTAATGTGTTGTTTTAAAATGTCAGTTCACATTTGAGAGATTTTCTTTTGCATCAAATTCTTTAAAATTTAACTCTTTAAAATACACATTCTCTCATTTATTTATTTACGAATGTACCTATTTACAAACGCGTTCATTGGTACCAATCTCATTAATAAAATCGCCTGTGCTCATTACGCATTTCACATTTTACACTGTACACGAGTTAAGAAGACGGATGTTGCGTCTTCTCCGTTTACTATTATGCCTAATTTTCGAACTTATGAAGAGATGACATGATGCGATTGATATTTTAAAATGTTCTTCGCGAATTTCATTCACCATTCAACTGAATTTACACTTTCGATTAAGCAAACGCAGCTAATTCAATGGAGCTTTAATGGCATGTATTGCTGTGTGTCATGTTGTCGTTTGGATGAAAAGATTTTGATAGTTCCCTTTTTGAACGTATTACTCGTTGCTGCGCAATGTGCATAAAACCTTAAGGAAGACGCAACAAACTGTGCCTCCCGCAAACTGTATCTTATTCACACCTTGTTGTCAGCCGAACTTTTTTCGTATCACAAAACATACGCAGTTGATTTATTGAACAACGGATTGATTGTAAGAGATCTTGATTAATAAGCGTCGTTTCACCTATTCAATGGAAGATATTTAGTGAGGAACATTGATCAGTTTGCGTTAGTCGCATCTAGTGTTCGTCGAGGAACGGGGACCCAGGTGGGGAACGCGGGGAGCGCTCCCTCCCGCGCAATTTGCTTCCCGACTTTTTCGCGGGGACCCCCCGTCCATTTTTCTCCCCGTGGGGACCCCCCCGTGCGATAAACTGCTCCCCGACGAACACTAGTCGTATCCATATGGCGGCGTTTGTATGCTGGCTGAGTGTTAACGAAACACCGAGCTATTTCGTCCTTCTGCCTCTAGGAAGATTAAAAAAATGTTAACGCCTTTGTTTGCAAAATTGACATTAGTGGTGATCGAAACAGGACTTGACGTTGCATTTTTCAGTTGTAATTGTCCTTATCACTCATCAAATGCCATCTGTTATCTTTAACTTGTCCAAGCACAAGAATGAAGTTTTTTTTGTTTTAAATAATTATCTGTATTTCAAAATCATTGCTTTACAGCCATTTGAGATGACAATATTTGGAATGAATTTAAAATTTCTTCAAATTGCTCTCGAGACATTTGTGTGATAAACGCTATCAGTACAGATTGAAAACCGATTGTTCAGATCGTAAATGAGGTAATATTTAGCGTTTACCAAATTAACACCAGAAACTATTTATATCAACTGGAAAATTTCAAAAAAAATAGAGTCGACAACAATAACAACTTATTGGGTGTAAAATGATGGTCGCAGATAACGTTTTGTTGAATCGCTCAATGGAGCAGAACTCTTAGTAGGCGTTTTAAAAAGTTGTGTTCATTGGATGCGTATTCGTGTGAAGAGCAATGAACAGCGCTTATTCTCGCCATTCATTCACTAGTTATGGCGCAGATGTTGTTTTTTGTTTCATGAAATATTCACATTTCTGTTAGAATTCAAATTTTCCAAAAAAAGTTGATTGCAAATGAACTGAATTCATTTCGTTTTGTTTTGTTTTACCGTTGAGACTCGGCACTTAAGAAGAATGGCAAGAAGCGTTTAGTTTGCAATATGCAATGCGCAGTTATTTGATTTGATTTGTTGTTTCGCTGATGAAGGAGTGATGATTTATGCCGGTAATGTTGAATAACTCGAATTCGTGATGGGGAAAGCGACTTGAGTAGAATTGAAAGGTATTTAATGAATGAACAATCATCAATGAGTGAACGAATGTGCGAAGAAAGTTATTTTTTGCAATCGCTTCATTTAATGACTAAATTTCATTTTGTTTTTTAATGAGTTAAATTCCAATTGTGACCTTAAACACTTCAACCGTACCAACTCTTCTACATCTCTTTCAACAGCAACGAATTCCCTCAAACTAATCAAATTTCAAATAATTTTTTGACTATTTCCGTTTTCGATTATACTATTAGTTAAAGTCACCTCAATTAAGATCAGTCTCATTTCCATGTTCACAGCATGAGAAACTAACACTGTCACCGTCGTTCGTTTTTTGATGACGAAACGTTATTTCGTTCCATTCGCAACTAATTGCTGCTGTTCTCATTTGGCATCTAGGCGATTATATCAACCAAGTCTTCATATTATATGAAAGAATGAATCTTATTAAGATGTTGGTTAAGGAGGACTTTTTATCATGCTGATCGCATTCAAAAGATCAACAATTTCAGTAATTCGCTAATCCTTTAGCGTTGTCAGCATTTTGTTTTGAAGCGATAATCGAATCTAAAAAAACTGGATGAATAGTTTTGATTGTAAGATCGCCTTGTATTATGATTATAGGAAGTGACTTGTTTACTGAACGTTTTTTGTTACGCATTCACGATGAGACGTTGGTCGGAATTGCTTTCAGAATTCGTACCAGTTACCATCTTCAGTGATATCAATGGCCAGGTTGCATTGGCATCATCGTTTCGCATCTTAACTGCTGTTGAACTGCACCGCTTAACTTCATTCTTCGTTCTCAGCTTGACCACAGTTCTTGAATATCATATCATTAATGGTTACAGTCAGTTAATTATTTCAACAGCTTTACTGACTGAAGCTGTTATTTAGTTGATGCGTTCATCCATGCTGATTGCAGTTTGCAATAAAATCTGAGATGCGATAGCTATCCTTCGTTAATGGCATTCCACTGAGTGTTGCATGTTCATGATCGATTGATGTTCTCGCAAATCAATTTGGCGGCTGCATAAGTTAGTCGTGTTCGCTTCACTAGAAGTAGATTTTCTTATGATGATTGCTTGCAATCATCGGGAATAACAGCGCCACTGTCTGTTGCTTTCTCGCAATAATGTTGTCAATGGCTTGTACAAGGGAGAATGCTGTCCCTTTCAAAGATCTTCATCAGTATTGATCGGAGCTGTAAGCTGCAATCAGCATCGTTCATTACCGTTATCAGGGCTTATTTGCTATTGTTGTTTGTTCTTATCAGTTGAATTCATACAAAGTTCTGCTTGAACATTTATGATTTCAGAAAGTACATTCATAAGAAATATCATTTATTGTGCTGATGACGCATTGATCGTTTTGATAGAATGTTTATTTATTGCTTGATGATCCTTGACTGCGTCTCTGTGTCCTTAAACATTTAGCATTCCTTTTCTGAACGACTGCGATTGTTACTTTGCAAACATTTTTGCAATAACTCGTCATTTGTATCAATTTCATTTTTGACCATGTTGCCTTACTTTTATCTCGAGCACTTGAAGTTGATCAGTTACAGACGGAAACGTATGACAAGTTCAATGAGACTGGGCAATGAAAAACCTTCAAACGATTGCTTCCTGTTCATATTCATCTTCCACGTTTGTTGTTCTTAGTATCACTATTCTTATTGATATTTACAGTTCCTCTACTCTATTTTTACGATTGTTTCTAATACTTTTTGATTCTCGGTATCATTACAGAATGATCGTAATGATACATTTAACGTCCCTTAAGGTTTGCTGTCAAGTCGCTCATTTTCCAGTATCATCACTTTTTCTTGATTCTTTTCCATAGTGAATCCCGGACATTTCGCCTGAAGACGTATTGCCTAAGGACAGTTTGACTAATAGGCAGAATATCCATTAAAAACCGTCCGTTAGGCAATATCTTTAGACAAACTGTCATTAGGCAAAACGTTTTCAGGCAGATTGTCCGGTCACGTAGTGAATCTAGTGGTTTTATGCGGATTGAACGATCGGAGTTTTTAATAGTCTGTAAACTACTAGCGTTGGAATTCATTTCATTAAGTTCTGTTCGAATGCAGCCAAAATTTTTTGAACTGAAATTTGTGTAGTTCATTTAGTGGAACATTTCAAAAGAACGATGATTTGGCAATGTAAGAACAGTTTCAGTATTCTTCATGCATTTGATTGATTGATGTGATGGTAAATTTTTTGATGATATTCGCTCAACGTATTACATCCAGGCAAACATCTCACCGATGACACATGGAATTATGTGTGTTTCGAAAATGACTAACGCAACGCTTACATTCCTTATCATGATTTTGTTTTGTGGTGCACTCTTCAAAATTTACTGATATCAATCAGCAGTCATAACCACTTCAAATGAGCCATTTCGGTCGGTCAGGTGCTCGCAGTTTTTGCGTTGATAATTTTTCGGATGACGATTATGAGGCAGCCTTAGCAAGTATACAATTTCAAACTAATTTTGTTATTGGCTCCTAATTGATAAACGTTCATTTTGGATGAGTCTGATCTAATTCTTATCGAATCTGGAACGCCTATGATCGAATCTAAAAATATGCTCTGCTGTTATAATTGCCTTCTCAATAGCAATTGGTTTGCTCTGTTTTGATGCAGTCAAGAATATGTTCTGTTGTCAACTATCAACGTATATTTGTTCTTCAACTGTGACGATGCGATACAAATGATTTACAAGTTGAGTTTGCGTCTTGCGGGCAATACACACCTATTCGAAGTGGTTACCTCCGAAAGGGAACTTCTTACTGCCATACAATAATCGTCGATTGCACACAAGAACTTTGCATCATCATGCTTACCATAACTTGCCATAGTCATTATCATTCATATCTTATACTAATCATTTTCATTGTCAAACAATATCCAAATTTGTGCCAATTGTTATAATCGTTCAGTCGTCGTTTAATTGTTATTATTTTCAGTACTTTTTACCCAAAAAACAAATTTTAGGGCAATGCAGTTGAGCTGTTTTTTTGTTGTCAGCTGGCAGTGAGTGATACGTAGAATCGTGAGTGTGCACACAACGAATAGCAATGAAGTAGATGTGTCATTCATCATAATGAGTGGTTTATCAATCAAAATGAACATAACTCTTTAGTAGCCATTAACAAAAACTGTGTAGCCACTAACAATTTCATGACGATTGCTCGAGATCGATGATTTTTGGAAATGGTGAACGAATCTGCGAAAATTTATAGTTTCCAACTGCATTATTGTGGTTATTTATTTATTTGCAACGTATGCAAATTCATTACAATAGCAATAATTCACTTGTCACATATACCTCAAGTATTCCTTTTTGATTTCTACACACATTTTTTGGTTTTCCAGTTGTTGCCAACAACAGCAATCAGTCGTCACATCATTTGCCGTTCTTCTCGATATTCTCACACACAACTATTATACCTGCCACGCCCATACACAATTACGAGTACTGGTTATCTGTATGTGTTTATGAACAATGAGTATGGTTCTAACACAGGCCGCGAGCTTATTCGATCTGAGTATACTCAAACGTTCGAGTAAATCGTCGTGCGATTTGTCTGAATCGGAACCGGACACGATGAAAGACTTGCAATCGTTCACTGGCTTTGCTACGGCCTACAAGAATATGACTGCATCCCCTGATGGGACACAATTATTGTTCAAGTAAGTTCAGCTTTGAGTTATTGATTTGCTTCGGTATGGATGGAGCGTTTGACTGTAATGATAATGATAAGACTGGGCGCTCGATAAGGGGATATTTGAATGAGGGTGTCGATTGATCGCAAGAAATCTGTGGTGCGGGCGTTCGTCCGCTTCCTCGAGTCGCAATCAGTTCTCGAGATAATTTATAGTTTGCTTCTCTTTAAATTCAGATCGCAGCTTTCGTTGTGTTATTGTTATTGATGACGAAATTCGTTGTATTTTTCGTTGCATTATCTGAAAGTAATGACGAGATCAATTTGCATATATTCACTGTTTTACGCAGCTAATTGGTTTGTCTCTCAATTTTCTGTTGGAACCAAATTCCGTGTAATCAGAGTATCGTACTATCGATGAAGAACCAACGAGCAACTTTTCATTCCCTTAGCTTCCCGATTGATCGAGTCTCATTCGGATGTGTTGCTGATATGAAGTTTCACTCGCTGAACGTTCATCTTATAGCTGAACGTGTTACAATTTACGATAATTTACTATCACGAAAACACGTGTGTATCTTCTTTCAAGCAAACGTAAACGTATTTCGATGAGATGAATAGTTGAAATGCAATCTTCGAAGTCTTTAATGAAGACCAGATGAAAATTCTCCTCAGCGAAAACATTTGAGAGGCAAGTCGATATTAGTTGAAAACTTATAAACAGTTTATGTGCTGAAAGTAAACAAGCTGTGCACACGGAACTTTTATTATTGAATCAATGAGTTCATTTCTTCAAACTTTAGCGAACTTGCGTTATGTTTAATTGAATGTGTAAACGACGCTGCCAAGCTAGAACTGATCATTCGTTTGTGGATCAGACGGTTGCTCTTACGATTGAAACAAACTCAGCGTTGGAAGTTTTCTTCGACATTGATTGTTCCTTGATTCGAGAATAATCGAGAGCATCCACATTCAACTTCTTCATTGATTCGAAACAATCTTTATCATACTGAGAACGGTTTTTCATTGTTAACTGCAGGCAGAATGCGTGAAAATTGATTGAAAAAAATGTTGCAGCCATTAAAATACTGAATACTTTAATATACATTCATATATTTGGGAACCTTGAGTTTCCCCACTGGATTTGTTCGAAAAATTTGACTGGAATGGGAGTTGCTCTTGAAACGAGCTGTTTGTAGATTGCGTCTCGCAGAATTGCATTTGCACAGCAGATTAACACTGATGCCATAAGTGTTAGCAAAAGGAATCAAATTTCGAAAATATGCTCCAAAATATATTCATTATTGTTCTCATTATTATTATAAATGAAAGAACCTAAAAAGTTTCAAAGAAAATGATGAGTCGAATATATTATAAAGAATGGGTGAATGAGTCATGTAACGTGTTCAAGGCCATTAAAATGTCCATTCTCACATTTATGGAAAAACATCGAATTCGTGCACATTATTCACACAGTCATTTTTCTTCTCTTTTCATTCTGATTTTTCTATTTGAAATAGATGCAGTTTGAAATTTTTACCTTCCGAATCATTTCTTTATGTCGTTCTCATTATCGTTTTTTTATTCCGACAGAATATTCGTTTCTGATTGATTGTGATCGGACACGGAATGTTGATCGATCAATCAATAAATTACTTTATTACCTTCGATGAATGATGGTGATTGACAATGAAACGTTTGTCTTTCGTCGAGCAAATTTTATCTTCTGTTGATCCGAACTTTTTCGTCAGTTCTCATTGGTGATGTATTTTCGGCTTTAGCGCAGGACATTACAAATCTAGCACTGATCGGCAGTCTCAGTGCTTCAATGAAGGAAATTCTGGATGAGAATTCTAAAGCTGTTAACCATCTATCATGGCCACCAAAATGTCATCCGGAATTTCAGCATCAGTAAATTGAGCTGTGATTACGATCCTGATTTGCATTTTCGACTGGCATCCTCTCTCCGTTGCAATGCGTGGTCAGCTCATAGAATCTATCGTGACAGCAACTGCTACTACTTCTTTTTTCATTTAGGAAAAACAACCTTGCATTGTACTGGTACAATATCGAGGATACACCACCAAGCACCGATATCGTAATTCATGGAATTGGTGTACGGCATAGCGACGATACGGTCAGTGCTTCTTTCAGCATCGATTACTTCTTATTGCAACACGTATTCTACGACCATTCCTCTGTTGTGTGCTACTGTTATTTATCGATCAATTGCGTCGTTCTTCGATATGGGGATCAATCATTTCAATAAGATTCATGTTCCTAGATTCAGATAATGAGCACAATTTCAAAATCGATTGTGTAGATGAGAATCCATCGGGGTAGTGGAGATGTCGAATATAGCCATCCTTTTCTCGCAAAGAAAGTCTGGCCGAACAAGCAGGCAAATGACAGATCGTCAGGTGTTTTGCATTTGCGTGGGCAATGGAAAGATAAACAAGGAGTGGGGTAGATAGAAAGAACAAGCGATAAAGTAGTTGTTATTCGATAAGAACAATCATATGAGAATGGAGGGTATGTGTTGTAGAGGGCCTTTTTAGTGCAAAACTGAATCATTGAATCTTTGGAGTGCAAAAACGATTGCTTATGGGAATGATCAAAAAACAAAGAGAGGCTCTTGGTTTTTCGCTTTATTCGAAAAATCACTCCAGATTGTTTCGTTTCCAAGCCAATCAACAATTGATTGCATTTTCTGGTTCCAAGTTTTTGTGTTACGCAAACTTCACAAAAATTTCTAAATCCCCTTTATTTTTAACATCGTTCCATTTTATGAACAAACACTCAATGTCATATTTCACATTGAAATGTTTGATTTTTTTTCGCTCTCACGCACACATCCACATTTTATTTGTCTGAGAAGTTTCTTCTTCAAATGAACGTTTCTTTTTTGTTTTCAAAACGATCGTTAATTCGTCGTTTTTTGAAACAAATTCTTGTTTGTTGTGAATTTCAAATGATTTCGCTAATGCATCGCGTTGAAGAGCACTGCAAAATTCCACTGCAATCGCTGTTGAAGATTGCAGATTTATGATTTCGCATTTATTGACGAGCACAGTGTTGTGGTGATACTTCAAGACAGCACGAACAACTTGTACACGTTCAAAGCGCATCTTATGCCAGAACATAAGGCAATGCACGTTATAACACCGATCACGCCAACCAAAATCTCGTTGAGGTTGTGTGCTTTTATTCGGCATTCGTTCATGTTTGCACTCATTTCTTTTCATCAATTCATAGTTCGTAATAAAGAAGTTATGGAAATAAATGCGCATGTGTATATAAGGTGCACAGAAGAGTCAGAGATCGCAAACCTATAACATATGTAAAGCAAAAACATGCCTAAATAATACATGTAAATCTTTAATCTGTGTAAAGAAAGTAAGTGGAACATTAAAACGATCAAAAATATGCAGCAAAGTTCGTTGCTTTCCAACAAATGCAATTGAAAGCACATTCAGTTTACACGAATGGTCATCTCACCCAAATATTTTTCGCATATCAAATTGATTTTTATCAAGAGAACAATGCGGAGTGTTTTGAGGAAACACCATTCAGTGTCATTGATTTACGATGAAACCGGACCGGTACTTGTGTCACATCCGACGAAATTCAGTCGCGGCAACAACCAACAGCAACCACAACAGCAGTCAGAAGGTTGCAACGAAACATACGACAGTGCAGTAATTCAACTACTTCATCTTCATGATCTTTATACGAAAGAAGGAATTCGTACTGTATCGCTGTATCCGAAAGTTAAGGATGATGATGGTAAGATGTGATCTGCTGAGCTCATAATAGTTGAACTTTCCTTGAACGGCCCCAAAATGTTCGTAAAAAGTTTTGAACTTCCAACAGTTTGCTTAATACGTCACTTTTATGAAATCAACAATGCTTCTGATGATCACCGGCAACCATACTCAAGAAGTGTGAAAATAATTGTAGGTGGCATAATTGTCAATGCGCATACAACAATAATCAACATCATATTCTTGGATGAAGGATGAAATAAATTAAAGTTGAAACACAATAAACACTTCAATAAGCGATGATATTTCATGATTTGTGATATGAATTACCTTTGGTGTGACGTAATGAGATATAGCAGTAAACGGATTGATATTTCAGCGCTTTACTGTGACCCGTTCATATTTCGCAATCGACTGTATTTATTCAATCGCTTTGGTGATAATTTGTTGTGTGTATCAATTGCTGGAAGTGATCGTTCTGAAGTTCGCATTCTGAACACATATCCGGATGTGAAAGGCGAACGACCAAGCAGTAGATATGCTAATAGATGCCATATTTTGCTCAATGAGACTTTGCTCGTTTATTATCACCAACGCCTGGATAAACCTGATGCTCAACCACAACTGTGGAAACTTGAATTAGGGTCAGTGGTTTGTGGCATAGGGGGATGGTAGTTCATCTCAATACACTAGATCACTTTCCAGCCTATGATACACCAGTGCAATTCAAATGCAGGTCATATCAGTAGAAAGTAACTGTATGCGATTTCAGTAAAATCAGCGATCAAAAACGTCTACTGGTAACAATGTTTTCGTGCAGAAAGCTGAGAAAGCATTTTACATAGTTCCGAAAGAGTAGGTTCATATTAAATGAGTGAATTTGGTGAGCGTAATATTAAAATAGATAGTCCGTGATCAGGCTGATGATAATCATTTTGACTCAGATAACTACTCTCTTTGAATTACCAGTAATCAGTCGTGTGCCTAGTTCAAGGGAGCATCCTCTTCAAAGACCGAAGAAATTTCAGCCCATTGCACTGGAATCGTCTTCAGTTACTGCTGAGTCACCACTTCCCAATTGGTCGTGTCTCGCTCCGGCAATGTTCTTCTGGAGCATTTGCCTTCTTGCACGGTGAATGTGGAAGGAGTATTTGTCAAGAGAAAGCACATCTCTATCAGTTCAGTCTGATTCAGCAGTCTCTTATGGTATCATTATTCGTTCTAATCAATTACTTAGTTGGTTTATAGGTATTATCAATGTCTTATCCGCGATTGATCTCAGAATTGTGTTCTCATACCAAAATCATAAAGTGTTGATAGTTTCTCGAATGAAAAGTGCCTTATAGCTCTGAATGGAATATTGCACCGAAATGTTTTATTTTTGGAGTAGTAATGCTGAAATAAATTGGATTCATGCAAAAATTAATGTATTCGGAATTCTTCATTACTTCCTTATTGTATTATGTTACACTTCGTTATCGCAATTGAAAAGGTTTCCAATTGTGAAATTTCTTGCAGCCTCAGGACACGCCAACTACTCCAGTAACGCACTGCTCAAGAAGATCGACGTTTATGGCCAAGGAGCCCGATTCGAATCTAACGGTAAGTTTCAAATTGCTGATTGCATCTGTTCAACTTTATCATTCTTGCAAATAACGATAAACGATTCGAACCATTTCTTCATCAGTCTCTATGCTTCATTCATTCAACAAACTTTTCAACAGTCATTATCGGCTACCAAGAATACATCTAATGAAAGTGGTGTTCTTCAATGAACCCTAAACTAAGCAGGGATTACCGATCGGTATCTACGAACCACTATGATATTCAGCAAATTTTAGCTGTTCTTATGACTGAACAATTTTCCAAAATCAGTGTATTTAAAAGTACGACTACAGTCCTGTGCGAATAACGCTATAATAAATTTCAAATACTTCTCCTAAACGCGTAACATGGTGCCATACAGCATTAATATTGATGCGATGATGGTGATGTGTAAAATAGTTCAAATGAATAACAGTCGTATTCTGTCGGGTTAACCAGATAAATGTAAACGACTTTTGTAGAGTGATGAGCAATTAAAACGATCGATTAGTTCAGTAGCAGTGATCGCAACGCCAAATACCACTAATCATAATAACGCATATACTCTCATGATGCAACCGCAACCTGATTCAAGTTCCACAGCCAACAACTCATCACTGTCATCGTCAAGTACGCGTAAAATGTCGAGCGGATCACCACAGGCACCTGCCTTAAGATATGCTAATAGACGTGCCATTCGAGACAAGGTGAATATACTTTGTTGTTTTCTTTATTCATCTTGAAATTTGAAGTCTTAAATGAGAATTTTATTTTGTTTTTTAAAACAAGTCACAAGAAAGTTGTGCAACAATGATAATCCTTCATTTTAAATGAAAACATCGGCCAACTTTACGTCTCATTGACAGAGCACCGTGATGATAAATAATCTCTGATATTTCTTTCGAAGACAGATCAGATCTATTGGGCACTCTTTGATAAATCCCTTTTATTGACCACCACTTCAATTTTTTTCTCACTCATTAAGTTCTTATCAAGTTTACTAGGATTGCGAAAAGATTTCGAGAGTTCGCGGAATTAAGCCGAAATCTTTTCGCAATTGGAATAATAAAGCGAACGTTTCCGAAGTGATTTATAAGCGGGACATAATGATGAATGGCATCTTCTTGCCATATCAAAAAACTTAATTGTTCAACTTGCTCATTCATGCACTATCTTAATTGCTGTTGCATCGAACCGAAATTTTCTGAAGCCAAATTATAGAAAGAAGATGATCTAAGTGAGCCAGAAGTTTCTCGAAAGAAGCCCACTTTTGCATTTTCAAAACTGCAACGAATTCTTCAGAAAAAGCGTTCATCAAGTGCCGTCCCGTATGCAAACTTACCAGAAAACGAGACATGTCAGACGGCACCTGTAATCAGCAACGCATCCGAGGAGACAACAAGTAGGCCACTTTCATGTAGCCTTCTTTTCTGCAAATTCCATTCCGAGAGTGGAATTTAGAGCAGGCAAATATGAAGTCATGTTAGCCTTCATCTTTGTTGAATGCGAACAGTTCGATGGAAGATTAAGTCGTTTCTTGCTCAATTATGATCATTGAACGTGAGTCCCCGCATAAAACGTTTTCAATAATGAAGCATTACTGAGACCAAAGTCCCCTCTCTCAAACAGATTCCAATCCCATACGTTTTTGTTATGGGATTAGAATTTTTTGGGGGATAATTTGAATGGAAGTGATGATGGTGATGTGTTGAAAGCATCTTCTCTACTCAAATGAAAATTTGCCCCTTACGATGAGCCGTTCATCTACATTCCTAACTGATCAATCGTCTTCCGTCGACACGTTGTCCTTAACACAGCTCATTTAGATTACATTCTTCATTTAATTTCATCTCTTCGCAGCTATTCACGAAGCGCTCAGTTTTGATAGCTTTCTTTCGTATTATTAATTTGAGATCGACGAGCAGTGCTTATAAATAAGGCAAATAAGTCTCTGTTTCGTACATTTCTTCGATAAGGTTACATCGTTATTGAATTAGTGACCAACGTTAGATTACTTTTGCATTGTGTTCAAATCGCACAGATATTGATAGATAGCGCTTTATTGATCTGATCGAACTCCTCTCTTATCACACATTCTCAGAGTAATTAATGAAAATGAAAAATTCACTCTTTTTCTTACGAGTAGCGTTGAATAATCATCTATTTGTTGGTAAGAATCCAGGTTGAATTAGCTGTTTCATTTCTTGATGCGCTTAGCTGTTTACCAGCAGTTGACCAGATTGAACAGAAACGTTGAACACAATCTGTATTCCAACCATCACTGATTCATTAGGGTGAACTGTTCTATGGCCAGGATTATGTTGCAGTAATTTGTTGACTGTTCTGATGATGCGAATTTATTTATCGTAGTTCCGTGGAAATAATTCTTTCGTGAGAACATTTCAATCTCTTTTACATCCCATTTTTAATATCTAATTCAGGGGGATTGACTGAAATTTTAGAAATTTTCATAGTTGTTTAATGAGCTATATTCGAGAGAAGGGGAGTCACCCGTGAACAAATCGCTATTTTGTACAGAAGTGTGTGAGTTGTTTGAGTGGATTGTGAGCTGCTCACGATTGCATTTGTCGTGATTTGCGGTAATGAAGAAGCGCATAAAATTGGTAACTGACTGAATGGATCGGCATGTGAATTAATTATGCGTGATCATTTCGAATGGAATATGGACCAGCCGGCAATGTTGTATGCAGAATAATGCTTGCAAACTATCGTTGAATTTTGATGATTGAATAGAGTTAGTCAGTGAAAATAATTGACTGTGTATATGTATGTATGGACGTATCGCATTCATTCATTGCAGTTGAACGAGCCGATTATCATCATCATTACTATACTATTACTGATATCACTTAGCAATGCTCTATCCGGTTGACGATGAATGCCCAGTTCCAAATTATAGGTTTTCCGCGTCACAGCACTAATTCACTATCGTTGCGCTATTTTGCCATCCAATCGGCGAAACTTATGGTTGAAATTTTCTATCGAAATTTACAAAGTTCTTCACAATTTATGCGGTTCTCCGCGAGCGATTTTTTCATCCTTTTCGAAAGTTATTCAGTCGTCATCCAGAAGGATTGATCATAATTTCAACCAGAAGGATTGATCACACTTTCAACTTATCACACGAATGGAAGGATGTTAAAGTGTTATTCTTGCCGATTTTGCTAAGTTTTTTTCCCCGAAAGGTTTCATTTCCATTCCTTTCTTAGAGGTCATCATTCCGTGTCACCATCGTCTTCTATGAGCCATCTATCTTATTCACATTCCCCTATGAACGGTTATTTGGGAATTATTTATTGCGAATTCTTTTGAAAATTTCTTCTCTTAAGCAGTTAGATTAGGTTGGCGGAAATTTGACTTTCGCAACTAAGTGATAATATTTCATTAAGAACTGTTTTGAACATTACTTCTTTCTCAAGAAATGTTTCGTTCAATCACAAAAATATTTCTCAACTCAGCTCTAAGTGAAACCGTTTGCAGCATATATAATACCCATCTCCCAAATTATGTAATGGCCATAAGTGCAAACAACATTCGCGTCGTCCTTAGCGATTATCGTTTTATGCTGAAAAGCGATCGCAACTGACTGCTCACTAATCGTTTCAACTGGTGTGACGAACGGATCGCATAACACTGTTCATATGAAGCTCACTTTCCTCCTGTTGTCATTCGAATTGCACAAGATTTGTCAGACATTTACACTAACTCTCCTCTTCACCTCATTTCGGTGGTCTTTTGCTCGGTGTTCTCAAAGAGATTGAGAGAAGAAGCGTTAATTGAGAAATTTTCGAATAGTCATTTGCATCAAAAAAAACAAACTGATGTTGAGTTTATTGAATCGTTCAGGAATCAGTACTCTTAGTTTTGTAACGGTGCCACACTTCGGTTGGCTTTTTGGGAACATGTGAATTGGATAATAGTATCGATAAGTTGGAGCACCATTCAAAGTGGAACTTTGCAAAAACGTGATTGCTTTCTAGCATTGCTCATTTTCAAGCATCATTCAATGTCATACAGATCTTTTCACACCATCTTTCACCTTCAGTTGAATGAAGCGAACACTCTATGAAAGTTTCAGTACTGAATCATTCTCTTCATCTGTTCAACTTTGTGAACATTCTTACGGAGCTTTTCGCAGCATTTTTTTCCGAATCAGTTTATTGCAATAATTACAAATGTTTCATGCATAAAAACTCGCTCCTCCTCATCGACTTCAACAAAATTCCATTCAGATTCGTTCGAAAAAGTCAATTCGAGTAGATACTTGAGATGACAGATGAATAATGAAAGCGAATGAATTATTTGAATGAATATGATTTGTTTGATTGAATGCAGAAATCAGTTTGTAACAAAATGACTTGATGTCAGAGAACGACAATAATTCAGCAGTCTCAAAATTGCTAAGCAGTTCTTTTAAGTGTTTCATTGATGATCCATCGAAGTTTTTATTTGCTAAACTTTTTACACTTTCTGCACGGATGCCATTCTCAGGTCGATGTTGAGTGCTTAAACAGTGCAGTGATTGCACTATCGTTTTATCAGATTTCCGTTAAAATCTCTTCGGCATTCAAGATTGCCCCAGATGATGCACCTTCGATCAACTCAAGGAATTCAACATCGCATTCGGATGATACCAATAAAATTTCAACAGAGTTCATCAATCTCTAGAGTTAATGGTTACTAACAATTTCTCATGAATGTGACAGCCCTATAATGGGGTCAATGTGTTTCCGCCATTGATATCATTCAATAATGTTGAATTTCATATCCCCTTCGTTTTTTCTTCGAGCCAGTAATAGTTTTTTTGTCTGACGAGTATCTCATGGACAATATTATGAAGAAATGAGCAGATATGAACTGAAAAGGATGTGGGTTGAGTGAGCATAATACTTGAAAATGATTGAGCACAGTTTCAACTATCGCATATTTCTCTACAAATATGGACGACGACAAAATACAGTTCAATGTGTAGTTTTTTTCGAGGGGCATAACACCGCTCAGTATTATTTGTGTGAAATGACACTTGATGAAACAATCAATCTGTGTAATTTATGCTCCTCACATTTTTGGCTTTCCTTAATATCGGGAATTGCCACAGCCCGTAGTTTCAGAATTAAAAAATCGCACAAAAATATAGAAAAGAATGAAAATCGACGCAGACATTTTAATGAGTATTCCTGAGAGTGTTTGCGTGACATGATAGCAACGAACACTTGTTGCAGGCACAAATTTTTTCTTGAACGCACTGAGCTGAAGCGTATTCAGTACACGCGTTGATAGGCTCTCCTGATTACAGATTTGTGTGGGAATTTTGCCGAAAATCTATCCAGTTCTCAGGTTTCGTGTACATGTAGCCATTAAAAAACTTTTCGCGAGTTGCTCATTCGGGTAGTCAATTGCTTTTACATAATTCATAAGTGATGATGACTGAATGAAATGAATGAGAATCGAACAGATTCGGACATAAATTATTTGTTCATTCACTCAAGTCTCAGACTTTTTACGACAACGACTCATCCCACGTATTCGGGTGGGTGTCTTAGATTTGAAGAACTGATCATGTTTTGAGTTTTAGCGAATACGGTCTGAGTAGTTTGTGAGATAAGTTTCAAGATGTTCAAGTTATTGAATTAAACTTCAAAACGATTTCTTGTTGTTTTTGTGTCGACTGAATTCCGCTTCTCATCATTTATCATAGTTTTATAATGTCACTTTTGATGAATTTTCTATCATTGATCGACTCATATTGCATTTATCGTTCGTTTCTGAAATCGTTTCCGCTCGTTCAATCCTTTTTCATCTCCCCTCCACACATCACATGTAAATCATCAGCAATACTGCTCATTTTCGTGGACGATTTCATTCATTTTATTTGCTTTGACTCTGATCTGGTTTGCCATAGTTTCAGTAGCTCCAAACTGTTGCCGGTGAAAAATTTCGTCCAGCTAGATTGGCAGCTCTCCATGCGGCAGATTCCTCTGTCAAGAAATTTTTGACTCCACATGCTCGGCTTTATCGATTTAGTTCTAGCAGTAGCGAAAGTGCTGCTGTTGCTGCTGCCATTCAGTCAGCAAAAAGCATGAAACGATGAATTTGAAAGAATTTATTGGCTCGATAGGCTTACTCTGGCATTTGTTGTTTGAAGAAAAACCTTCTAATTGAGTTCGTGAAGCTGAATTTGTATGAAAGAGGTTGAGTGAGGTGAACTTCTTTTTCGGTCGTTGTTCGAAATTTCAATTTGTTCACTCAGAAACAATGAGGAACCTCACTTTTTTCGTCTTATCCAGTGTCGATTACAGTTTCAAAGTTTTTGTTGTTTATTGGAGATCTATGTCTAAAGAATTTTTTTATGTCGAACATTTTTCTCGCATTATTAGTTTAAGTTCCAAAATATCTTACAGAAAACGGTTCTCATTTCAAGGCAATTCTACTGAGCTTGTTTTTCTTGGCTTTCCTTTATTCTCTAGTTTCATGGGTAATAAATGCTATTAAGTTGATAGAGTTTGTTATGAATCAGAAAAAAGATTAGTAATTCATCAAATGAATGATATTGCCATCCTTTTAACTTGGCTTTTTCGATCTCTCATATAGAATTTTCCGCATGATTTTTTGTTCTCCGATTTTCGAGTTTTCATGTTTTGGATCCTTATTTCAGTCGAATATTTCCGACTGATTTTCAAAAATTGTTATTTTCCCGTACTTCCCGTACGCTCCTCTATGGTGAATAAGTCGTACCATCAAAGAACACTTTCAAAATTTCCGTAACTCATCAGTCTAGCAAAACAATGTGAAAAAACAAACTTTTTTCTAGTCGTTCAAACCGGCGTCGTTGCAGCTCAATAACAATGGGAGCTGTTTGATGGTATTCGAGGGGAAATAAGTGCTTCGTTCTTTTTTACGGGCACTGTTAAGTGTTCGGCAAACATTATGCAATATCTACCTCTGCTAACATCAGTCCATCCCTCGTTTCTATATCTCACTATATCCATGTATATCTTCCTCTATTATTGTGTGATCATCTTTCGGAGTGTTTTCATTCGATGTTATGTTTGTCTTTCACTTAGGCATCCACAGTTTTTGTAGCAGTGTAGTTATCGTCACTGTAGAACAACAATAACAAAGATCCTCTAGCCTATTATATTTTTAGCTGCCTATTATTTTGACTGGCTGAAATACCTCATTGTTTGTTTGCATTTTTGTTGAATTTTATTTCATTTGAGTCGGTTTATGCACTGACGACGATGACTGTCATTCAGTTTATTCATTTATTGCACCATCACGAAACAGTCAATTCAATCAGACTCCAACAAAAAGTTTATTCAGAATTCCGACATCAAAATGAGCATCTTAGTGATATGATAATAGCAGTCAGTAGTGATATGTGAAATAAAGAGTGCAACTTGGCTGATATCCCTTACATTGTGACGAAAATGCTCAATTCAGTGAAAAGTGCTATTTGAGATTCACAATATATCCTTGAAAGTTTTATGCGTTTCACAGTTACTAATGGATACTCTCCGCTGCCTTTTTATAAGGACAAGAATTTCAGAATGATGCAAATAAATTCACTAATTCGCGCTTTGTGGAGTAAAGTAGTAAATGGGAGTTTCGTTAGTGCACAACATTCAGCAAGTTCAAATGATCGTTAAAATATGTCGTTTATTCACGAATGTTGTCCAAATATTGCTGTGGATAGCATAGCTGAGAAGAGTATACGTAGCTGTCTCGTTTCGACGAAAGTATTATCCGTTCGTTTCGTGCAACATCCATCATTCTTCTAGCAGTCAGCACTTTTGATCTTTAAGCCGCAATTAGCCAGTATTATGGATAGCATAACCAATAATCTGTTTATTTTGATCACTCTAGTCAGTTTCGAACATTAACAACGGTTCATTAGAGATTTCTGATGGTGCTCGCTGATTGACACGATTACTATCTACCAAATAAAGTGTGTCCTCACTAATCCCTAATACCTCTATGACTACAACTAGATCGTCCATCTGTTGAAATGACGAAAACAAAACCAAGAATTACATATTTCAAATGTTCTGAATGAGTATAATGATGTGTGAATTTCGTTTGATTTCGGTGTAAAAGTGGAAGCAGTGATAAACAATGATTAGAGCAGTTCGTCATGATGTTACACATAATGCTGTTTCGATCGTGCAGACCACTCGCTGCAGTTTCGTGAACGCAGCCAGTCACTTTGCTCGCTGCTTCCGTTATTCTTCATTCATTCATTTCCCAACGACAGCTAATACATTAACGTTAAAACGAGAACGCTGAATCGTTATTGTGCCGTTTTATTATGAGGCGATGATGTGATCAACGTTCGCATCTCTGTTTTTATCGCCATATTGCTCGCTATCGGTCAACGAACGAACACCAGTTTGTATTCGAACCTGCGTCGGTCACTCCGCTCATTCTCGGTCCTTTCGAACATTTCTCAACAAATTCGTCGTGTTTAGTGAGCATTCGTTTGGCTTGAAACACGAATCGCTTCTTGATAATTGACTGGTTCATTCACTTTGCTGATTATCGTCGCATTTGCAAGAAAAAACAAGAGAAGTTGGTTCGACAGAATGCGAACCCGATCAAGATGTATTTCTGTAGAAGTGAAACGACGTACAGGTAAGAGAGTTTGCCTATTGAATCTCTCTTGCTGGTAATAAGGGACAAACGGCTGACTGATTTGTTGGTTGCGTATTACTGTTCTGGAACCAAAAACTTTAATGCTTCAGTGCTGTTATTGGGGTGTGACTTCGTTTTAAATTTCAAGGATGAGTGGAATGAACGAGTGATTTTTGGGCATTCTGTTTGTGAGACTATTAGAGATTTGAGCGAAAAAGCACTAAAATCGCGAGCATTAATTAACTTCAGTTGGGATTCGTGCTTCAGTGAATCGCATATGATGGGTGAATTTGCCGATATACATGCGATTACGTGCGAAAGTTTGCATTTCGTTCAGTAGCAATTCATCATCGCATAGACACGGACGGCAGCCATCCATTTCAGTTTTGGAGATTAGTGTGAATCAGTTTCAGAGAAAATCGATAGTTTCAGTGTGTTCAAGCTTGAGTCTGAATCAGATCATACAGATCAAGAAAGGAAATTAAATTCACTGAGGATTGGAACATTGAGGTGATTTTTTGAGAGAAAGAGAGCATTGAGCAAATTATTCGTTGGATTATTTTGAAGCCATATGGCAGGCAAATAGCTGTGATGTTAATTGTTGTTGCTCAAATCCATTCGATACACAACGCAGTAACTATTAATCAGTCTTGTAAACATATGCATTAGCCATTTCTTCAATCGTTTACTTCAAGTTGCGTATTCTTTGAGATCGAATGCGGAATTATTCCACCAAATGATCCAACACTTTAAGAAAAAGTTCATTACCACATCTGCAAATAATCGAACAGTGCCGTGTTATTGTCAAGTTTATGTCTAAGATTTGATCAGCAATAAGTAATATGAATGAATGTAACGAAATTTAAAGTTCAAGGTGGTTTTCAAGGCTCAAATGTTGCTTCAACTGTTGTTACAATTTTGGCACCGTTTTGCTCAACGTTGCGATAGTTTGTTTGTTGAACGAAGTTGACTGTTATGAGAAATTCTGATTTATATCCATGGCAACTGGTAGTTCCTCGATATGCGCAACAAACACTTTTTCAAACACTCTAAAGGGGTCCACATACATTTTCGTTTCCTTTGGACAATTGCCGTTCGATGTTTTTTTGATAGTTTAACAATGATATTTCTAAAATTTCCGATAAACACTCTCGTTTAAATCACTCTCAGTGACAACAATAATAAATGTGTACGCAAATGCAGAGAAGCGATTTATTAATATGGCAGGCAAATAGCTGTGATGTTAATTAAGTGCACAAAAAATATGAGTGATTAAATGCACCGTTCTTGAACTACTAACACAAAACTGAATATCATTCCCGATTGGGAGATACAACAAAATTGAACTGCTACTATCTAAAGGAAAAAGCCGCATCGCAGTCTTTTCCGTTTCCCCAAAACATTGCTTTAATGCATGGAAGCGAAGAAAACAAAAAGGAATGCTCTTACTTGTTTTTAATTTATGATTCACCCGTGTACAGAATTAAATTGATCGATTTGTTACGAAAGAAATGTAGCGAAAAAACAACGAATGGCAACGATCAACGTGCTTTGTTATTTCATTTTTAAAAGATCTTTTTCCCATTTTCTACTTCCCATTCAAAATGATTACACAATAAATTAGCTGATACCCAAAAAGATTCACATTTCCATTTATATTTCACGATATCATTTCCTATGGTAGCAGCAATGTGTTGTTCGTTGAAGTCCGCGTTTTTGTATCGATTCTATTTGAAATGTGCAATTTATACTGAAAAAGTATGGTAAAAATATGAAATGTAAAGGAACGAATTATTGCGAGATGAATTATTCGTCAGCTTTCATCGTTGTAATAGATATCATATCACACAGATGAGACGTAATTCACTAGAATATGCTGATTTCACGGAATGCTGTGTTCAGTTCAAAAATTAATTCAGTCACGTTGATTTTTCGTGTTAAATTTTGCTAGCCATTTTTCGATGGTGAGAATATAATCGCACCAGAGGAGGCGATTTGCATTCATTCATTCGGTCAAAGCGTAAATTATAAGTGAGCTTTGTTTTCATCAACGAATGGTTAAGGCAGTTTATTCCTCTTAACCAAGGTTTTTTTTTGTTTTAGGAGGAATTAGGAAAAAGTGAGTGAAAAATAAGGGTTTTTGAAATGTGTTGCTGTTGGATCATAATCAATTGCAGAGTATCAAACGAATGGTAATAATGATGAAAGACTGTGTGTGGACTATTATGTGGCCGATAGTACGGACAATTTCTGCTCGAATGGCAAAACGAATATTGTTGAAACGCATCATCTGAAAACAACCATCAATAACACAAATACGATTAGCAGTGACAATAATAGCACTAGCGCAGATACCAAATTGCGTAATGACGGTTCGATATTTCGTGTATTTGCCGTGAATGCATGGCATGTGATGCCAGCCAATAAGAAGCCACAATTTCTCTGATCTGTGCTGCACCCACACATACATGCCACCAGCATTTTTCGTCCTCGTTCCTCTTAATTATCAATCAAACTCGAGCAGTTTATTAACACTAAGATTTCCAACGTTTGTCCTGTTGCTGCTGAAAAAAAAATGTTTGGCCTAAGCAGCACTAAATCTTCCATCGAATCCTCCGACACGAGTAATCTGTCGTGAGCTAATGAATAACACTACTAATCAGCTACTAATGATTGCTGTGGCTTGCTGTGGCAAATGTCAAATTGCACTAACACAATTAGCATGAACGTATTCAACACATTATGTGTATACAACACATGAATGTATGTTTTCATTGTGAACCCTTTAATATACACACACATTCATGCTATTAAATGTTTTTAAAATGAGAATTGTAAAAGAACTTAAGCTCTTAAGCAACTAAGCTCTCAAGCAGCGAAAAATTTGGGTTGTTTGTTTTCAAGTTGTTATATCATTTCGTGTGCAGTTCGTGTTCTTCTTCTCCTTGTTGCGCCTTTCTGCTGCATCAGCCGCCCTTCGAATGCTTTTTCACAACTCATTTCCTTCACAAATCAGTTTGAACCATGAGTTTCTTTCATATAAGTCTATTGCATCAGTAGTCGCCGACCGCATCTTGTTGGATCGACGATGAGTGTAACACATTTTCATCTGATTCGAATGAAGAACAATTGATACAAATATCATGACAGCTGACACAGATTTGAAAGATGCTAATTCAGCGGAATAACAGAAATCATTTGTGGAGAAATCAAAAAGATAAAAACAGAACGAATCCATAAAATTTTGTGTGAAACTAAACAAGCTAAAAGAAGAGTGGCGAGTGTGCGAGTTATTGCGTGAAAAATGATGGCGTCCTGTAAGGGCATTGTAATTGTAGTGTACAAAAATGAAACAACACTTATTGCAAAAATAAAGGCATTCGGAAACGAGTTATGCACTCGATTACGGCCTTTGACGACTACAAACGAAAAAAGTTAGAGTTGAATTGAGTTTTAACTTCAGTTACGTTGGTGACTGACTTAAATAAGTTCCATTCACAGATTATTTGTTGGAAACTTCGTTTTTGTTCGAAATTCAGAGAAATGCTAGAACTGAATAACACTCCTTCTTAATCTGCCATCGATTTCTCATCGACCTCTTAATATCTGCCATTTCAACGACTTCTTAATCTGCCATTTCATCGACTTTCTCTTCGAATTCTCAATATCTAGCATTATTCACTCTCTTCATTCAAAAACAAAACATTAAACAGTACACTGCTCACCCCATCTTTTATATTCCTGTGTTTTTCCAGTTCACAAATTCGCATTTCACTCTGAACCCCTCATCCGTCTGTTCTGTCGGCGTTCCATTCAAAAATGTGCAACGAAATTTTGTTCAGTTCTGCATGCGCAATTTTCTGGAAATCAATTTGCCAATTGGAAAATTTTATTCGGGACGAAAAAATTCGTTATTGCGAAATGTTCAGTTTTCATTTGAAAAGATTTCAGCCAAAAACTGGTGTAAGTGTGTTTATTTTGTGTCGATGTCATAGTTGAACTATTGATTTTCATCACTGTCATCCACATTGATCTGCTTCATCATTTCACTTTTCAGTTTGAACTGTTCATGCAAAAATTTTGCTGTTGTCTTCCATCAATCACAATTCATTTCATATTTCACATTAAGTTTATTTCACAATTGATTAATTCATTTTGACTGAACGCATTCTTTCCCTTAGGCATTTTTACGTTGAAACAAATTATGCATTATTCGGCTCTGAGCAGGGCTAGTTAATGTATGATGAAATGTGTCGCAGAATGACATGCAATATCGTTAGGATCAGTTGATATAACAGCCATTATATTTAATGCAATGAGCATGCTTTATCTTTTTTGAGCGATAGATCACGATTGAATGTTTCCTAGAACTACAACAGAATTCGATTGATCGGTATCATTTCATCTTTTCAGTAGTCAATGACCGTTAATTTCAATGACAGTTAGATTTGAGTGCTGAACTAAATGATGAAGTGGATTAAGACAACCATTTCAGTTCAGTGCATGAGTATTATATGAGTATTGCCTTCTTGCAGATGGATGGTCTTTCGGGCAATTCTCTTCGATGAATTTTTAATTCTTACTTTCGATTTGGATGCGTCCAGCGCAAATAACTTGTTCTTCATGACGATTTTGTTTAATATTTTATGACTGTGCCTTCTAGTTTGATTATTACTTCAATAATTACTCGCATTTCGGAGCACAACATAACTTCTTGTCATTGTCGAAGTGGATCGTTCATTACCTGTCGTAGGTACACAAATTTGACCATTCCACTGAATTGCTCTCCATGATTACAAATTCGGGAAAATCTCCATGCTCACCGTTGCTGAAAAAAATCGTCTTCGAATTCACGAAAGTCATAATTTTTCTCGTTGATTGAGATATCCCGGAATATCATTTTACGATATCGCTTATTTTCTCGAAATATCTCGAAATACGATTGTTTAGAGTATTCATTGATTAACGGAATTAGCTTTGCATTACTACTGAGCACGCTAGATATGCATATTATATGCCTAATATTTTGTCTCTTTCTAAAGGCATCAATTTTCATCTTCACCAATATTCCGTTTTCTAAAATCCTTCATTCTGTCAATTTCTCAATGCAGATTCCTACTTTTTTCTGATATTATTGATTCGAAATGTAATCAAATATTATTGATCCGTCGAAATTTTTCGATTCACTTGGCGTATTCATCGTTCCGTTCGTTCTTTAAATTGGCTGGAAAAAAAAACAAAATTTATCTATTTACAATTTAAATGCTTTCCTCTCTCTTCTCTCATTCCGATCTAAAATGACTTCTTGAAATTGAAATGTACTGCAAAATCGATATTCACTATTTGCTGAGCATAGCAAAAAGAAGAAGAATAGAGCTGCAGTTCATTAGCAATACGTACTAGTGCATTCCGTGGTGACTTAGTAGAATACAAGTACGTGCTGCATAATAACGTTAATGCTAATGTGTTGCGACGTTCTTTCGAGTTTTCGCCGACACACTTTTTAAATAATATTTCTTGTAATTATCACATCATCATAATGACTTTTGTCAAAAGAATAACAATAATACTAACAACATCATTCATAAAAATCATTATAACATTAGTGCTAGTGATAGCAGTGATCATAGTAATAATGCTAATAATAATAATGCTAATAATAATGGTAATAATAATAATGGTAATTATAATAATGGTAATAATAATAACAATAATAACGATAATAATAATAATAACAATAATAATAGTAATAACAATTATAATAATAATGGTAATAATAATAATAACAATAATAATAATAATAACAATAATAATAATATTAATAATAATGATAATAATAATAATAATAATATTGATATTAATAATAAATAATAATCATACCGATCATGCTGATCATAACTGTGATAATAACAATCTCAGAAGTGATATCGACAGCATATTTAGGCTAAACGTCTCAGAGTGAGTTGAAATAGATAGGTAGTTGAAAATAGATATGTGTACGAATTCTTGTTTCGGTATCATCTGATGGCAGTTGGAATGTGTATAATAATGAATATAATCAGAACAGAAAATGACATATGATACGGATGTTTGAAGTGCTTTCATAAATCTGAGAATGGCAGTAAGAAAGATCTATTTCATAGCGTTACGTTCCATTTTATTTCACTGTTCATTCGGGACTTTTTTTGATCTTTTTGCGGATTTAGTTGAGGATAACTGCTCGTCGCTCAGACAGACAGAATATGAATTGACTGCATTTCATATTAGTGTTATGTAAAGTAAAAATACTTCATTCCATCACACTTATGATTCACTGTGTGAACTGATCATTAACTTGTTCGGTTCAGTTTGTTGATGGTCGTCGAATTCATTCGTCTGTATTTTGTATTTCTTATTTTTGATTCCTCAAGCATCATATCTTTTGTTTGTATCGAAATGTTGTTAAAAAGTGTTGATTTACTTTTGCTGAATCTTTGTCCACTTGGTATCAGTCAGCTGAATAATTTTTCACATCGTTTGAATCAATGTAAAAAAAATTGAAGCTTACTATTTACTGAGAATAAGAGAGGATAACATTGATAGCGAGCAGTATGAAGTCGAGTTTTCGATTAGGTTTCGATGGAGAATCGATGATGAATGGTCTGTATCATTAGCAAAAGCAGAACTTTTTGTGCTGTGATTTTGTCTTGAATGATTGGAAGAATGGGTTGCTTTTACTATTAGCATGTTTGTGCAGTTTTTGCAGACTGCAGTCGATTGGGAACGAAGATAAATTTGTTGTTGAAAAAAACAAAGTTCCGCTATTAGTAGGTAGCAAAAACAACATGCTTATCTTTCACTCATATAAAAACTAGTTTTTCGTTTTCAGTTTCTCATTTCTGTTCTCAGACGAAAATTTTTGTTCACTTTTCAAGAAGCGTTTTTTTCTTTATTTTGAAATGAGAATTGCGAGGCTCATCTGACAAACTGTGTTCAATGAAAATATACGCTGATTGTGAGGTGACTGTAAAAATGCAAATTCAGACTCATCATCTTTTAAAAAACACTTCTTCATTCTCGTCGCAGATGAAAGAAAATGTGATCAGCCAGTCTAAAAATCCGTCTTTCGGTTGCTGCTGAATGTACAGTTTCAAAGTGATTTATTGATTACATTCGAAATTCAATCGAAATCATGCTCGATCGCAGCTCGTTTAAATCAATGAGTGGCTCTTTGAATGAACGAATGAATGAATAATGCATGAATCATGTAGTCAATCAATGCAACGTTACAGACTGTCGTACTCTTCCTATTCCTATACTGTTTCTGCGTTGTGAGTGGAGTAATCAAAGTGATGCTTCCAAACGAAATCATTCTTATGTTGTAATGAATGCGTGTGAATGATGATGCTCACTGTATGCTTATGTTTGCAATTCATTACATTCCGTATTACAGATGTCATTGATACCAAATAAGCATCTAACTCTTGTATCTTACTGCTAGACGGACTAATAGTGCTCATTGATGCAAACAGATCGTGAAACTTTTCAAACAAACTCATCATGGTTGGATTAGTTCAGCGGTAGCAGTTGATTGTTACATTGTTGGTGAATTCGTGCAACAAATGATGTTTCTTTACTTTTTTTCGCAGATTTTTTTTGCAATGCGGTAGGAAAGGATCGATTGAAATGATTGAGGAAGTAATCCTGCTCAATGAACAAAAAAAATCAATTCTGTTAGCGTTCATTCGGAAGAATTTCGCTCAGCGATTTAACAATGAGGATTCGTTTCATCCTTAATCAGCTGTAATTCATCAAAACTGAAATCCTGCATTCTTGGAAATAAGAAGCTGGCTGCCTCAATTATGTAAGTTATTGAGAGCTAGAATCAAAAATGCTATTCCATTTGAATGTTCATTTCTGGAAAAAATTTCTTTGTCTGCTTAAAGGAAAAGAAAATGATTCTCGATGTTCTTTTCCTATTGAACGTTTTTTCCATGTGGAAAACTGCCTCTCAACGAGATCTTGAATGCATCTCAAAGCATTCAAAGAGTATTGTGATGAAGTTTTCGTGCCATTTCGTTGTCCTCACTGCCATCCCGTTCTTTCCACTAGAGCTTATTCTGAGTTAGCCTCTTGAATATGTCATCTTATTGCGTTTCTTGCAGCAATCTCATTTTCTATTCGTTTACTTTTCTCGTCATCCTCATAGTGTGCACCACTTTCGATTCATTTATGCGATCATCTAATAATATCAAGTGCCTGAAAGACCAACTGCTTACTTTAATTTGTTGCTTCATCAAACTAACAATGCATTAAGTTGATGTCCGATGATATTTTCTTGAATGTGCATTCGAAATTTAGTGTATTGATATGTGAAAGGAATGCAATTCACATGCACGCACTAGCCACATGCACCGTCGAGTTATAATTTCCGTTTGATGCGAGCGACTTTTTTTGTTTTCGCACTCGTTGTGTTCATATTCAAGTGTTTCATTGATTGTTTTAACAAAATCGTTTTCATGTTCAGTGTGTTCTTTTTTATTGCACTTATACTGCTTCTGAACTAATTTTGTGAGCCAGTTGCTCGTTCTGACGAAAATTTGACTGTTCGATAAATTTTTCGCTCTGATGCATTGAACGGATATTTTTTCGAATGGATAATATCATATATATGATTGAGTGGATAATTTTCCAGTAGTTGAATTATTTTGAGTGGTGAAGAAATTCAGAACAAAATTCCAGAATTGATTCATTATTTTGAGTCAGTTGTACTGGTCCGTTATTGATTTTGGTGGAGATTCGAACATATGATTATGACTTGATGTCGTGCTCGAGATTGAGCAGTTTCAATTCGATACGACTTTCGATACGCAAAGAACGCGAAAACACATATTGATTTTTTCTGTCTTTTGCCATGAGTGATTGAATATTTTGTCGCAGGGCTGTTTTTGCCTGAATATGTTGGCAGACAGATAAAAATTGTAATGCAATTACACTGGATAGTGCAAAGTTGCAGTAATTCCAGAACTGAACAATAGTGCAATGATACGTAATGACAGACCAGAAGATTCAAGAGGCGCTTTGCCGATCTGGCAACAAGCTTCTGACCGCTCTGGTGCCCTGCAAATGCCGAAAATTGATTTTCAAAGTCTCTAGCGCAGCCCTGCGAGCATTCCTCGCATTTCGAACCGGAACGCTTAGCAAAATTCATTTATGAACTGAGAAATCGCGTGCCCAAATTGGCCAGCGATGATGTGAGTGTGGGCTGTGTTCATCGCAAAAATGCAAATTTTTCACCATATTATAATATTTTCTCAGCAGATATGTTGGCTCGTTGAATTTCTTCAATTCGGCTCTCGAAAATATGTGTGATTGGAATGCAGCTATCGAGTTTCCATCGTATGCTAATAATGCGATAGGCAACACCCGCAACGGTATTTTATGTTCGCAAGTGCCACAATTAAACCAATAAAGACGTGAACACTGCTCATTCGTCTCGTTTCCTTTTTCTGTAGGATTCATGAATTAGTAAAAAGATACACACTCTCTCGAAACTCTTTTCTCTGTCAGAAATTGTGCGAGAAAGAAGACGGAGCGATTTCGCAACATATGAGCGCTTTATTCAGATTTCTTCAGCTGGAATCGTACGAAAAATCGATGAATATTCATATTCATACGCAATGCGAATTACGATTAACGTATTTCGTCGGCACTTTTCACTTCTTTCAAGCCATCTTCTCTTCTTTCAGCAGCCGCCGTTCACCAGTTCCAAACTATCTCTCAATGAATCCGAAGTTTCAATCGAAAATTTTTCAATGTTCATTCGGATGCGAAATATTTTAGACAGTGATGCACAGTTTCAAGTTGCAAACTTCAAAATCACTTTTGCTGAGATCAAATATCATCACAACGAGTGGATGGGGAATATAGCTTGTATTATATCTCCTCTTCTAGTGAAACAATTGCGAACAATGTCACCTATATGTATATGATTGGCATTAACAAGTAAATTCAGAATAATGAAAGTGAAATGAATCAAATGCAAATATCTACTGTATGAGGATATATGATTTGAATTTTCCACAAACGAAAACAAAATGAAGACGTAACTCACGATCAGTGTACAGAAATATTTTGATTGATGTTTTGACTGGCTCTAGGCTGCTAATTCTAAACAACCTATCTGTACATTCGACGTTTACTTGCTCTGCTCACCTAATGTAATCCCACGCGGTAGTCTTTTTGATTTGTTCATCAGCCGTTTATTGTCAGGTTCAATCGTAAGAGTGTCCACCGCTTGTTGCCTCCGATATAGCGGACCGTACGTTATCGTTTGTCGAACACTCAAACTTGGGAAATTAAACCTTTATCAACATGATAAAATAATACGTGCGCATAATATACAAAATGAATGACATCAACATATACACATACGAACGTTTTCAAAACTATATGGGCAAACATATATATACATGAGATCCACTTGTGGAATAAAGTAACCAATAGGAGTCGTATCACTGGATCACAAAAATGACTACCGCGTAGGATTACATCATTTTTTGAGCCTACTGAGTCGCTCCAGCTTCATCCTTTCGCACGTTAAGAAATAGGCATGTGTAGATCCGATTCTACAGTTTGCATAAATGCCGACGTTTATCTGAGTTAACTCTGAACTTTAAGCATTTATAATGATGATCTGTGACATGGTCGAACGTGGTCTTCTTCATAAGGCTATTTTTGTTATATTGTTTAGTCGAGATTAGTGATGGCAAAACTACCTCTGAACACAGGAGGTGGTTAATCTGCATAATTTATTGGCTTCGAGTTCCGATAATCGTTTCATACTATCGATATGATTTCAGATCTTTTATTGTTGTTGTTGCCTTTAAAACTTGATCCACGTATTATCACCATTGATTATGTTAGCGATATTTCGTGACAATCAGCTACAGTTTTGGATGAAATTACGCAAAATATTAGTGGTTTGAACTTAGTAATTGTGAAGTGTGATTATGAAATACACTGCTGAATTTGTGTTCACACGAGCTGACTGGCTATCGGTGTTCACTGAGGATCATTCAATTCTAGTGTTATTCTGCTAAAAAATCACCACACAAAATAGAGTGAAACATCATATGATGAGGGAGTTTTTCATTCATTTGTTTATAACCTCTAATCCGCTTTCAATCGGAAACGTGATTTCATCCTATTTGTGTTATCGTTGTACTCTGATATATCACTCTGCCTTTCCGATTAGACAAAAACCTATGTTATGAGTGTAAAGCAAAACCAATGTAGATGCAAAAGAATGTCACTAATAATTGAGAAACTTTCTTTCAACCGAGTCGGTGACTTTACAACTCAACTGAATGTTTCTCAAATAATCGGTTTCATTTCAATGTTCGCTGATAATTTTATGAAAATTCCAAAGAATGTGATTGATTGGGAGCATACACTACATCTATCTCTACGTAAGCCAACAGAACCCTGTTCAGCAAAAGACTTTAACAGGGCCAAAAGCACTGAAGTGACAAATGGAGGCAGATACAGCAGCTTTCAATAAAGCTGCCTTCATATGTCATTTGATCAAGTTTGTGTAAACAAAATGAACAGCGATGCAGCGAACGCATTGAATTGAATGTTTATAATTCATTTTATTTGCTATATTCTCATCGTATCAGATTAGTAATGAATGCAAACCACACGATGAACAGTTGCTGTTGCTTTTCTCTGCAACGGATATGTATCCACATTGGTTATTATCATTTACTCCATTTGAGAGCGGACTCAGTCTGCATCAAAAGCAAAAGATGGACAATGGCGCTATCGTGTTCAAACAGCGATATTTTTATAGCGATAGCTTGCCTATTGTCGTTGGATACCGCTTCAGCGAGC